>QVRM01002230.1:0-155735 GCA_003439945.1 Dermanyssus gallinae
AGCTATCATGTACGGATTACAGGTCTGGTAGCGCTCTAGAACCGGGCTGTTCGTGATCAACTACGCGAGGGGAGTCGCAGGCACTACCAAGGCATAAAGAAACATCCGGACCGCTTCGATGGGCTGTTCGACAGGTGCAATAGTGAAGGCCAAGGCTGTCACTAGATCGGCCAAGGCAACCAATATATATCTATGACGGATCGCGATTTAAAGTGTCCTTTAATACACGAGTTCTCCGTCTCAGAAAAAAAACATATATATATATATATATATATATATATATATATATATATATATATTTCTAACTACACCTATCGACTTTAAGAAAACCGATGTAAAACATTATATCTGTGACATATCATAGAAGTTTCAAAAACTATGCCAGGCCCGTATTAGCGGCAACGTAGAAGTTACCAGGGATTAATACTGAAGGTAAAACGCTTTGATTAAACAGTGCTGGAAACGAAGTTATACACGGAATACATCTAAAATGAGTTCAAATATTTTGTTTTCACTGTGTAGAAAATGTTTATTTTTTATCTCAAAAACGACATGTGCAATTCATATGGATTCAGTTATTTCTGGAAATCAAGAATCACCTTGTCAATTGCGCTAATGAGTCGTAGTTGCGTCGGCCGGTCATGGTTGCGAATGCGGTTGTTTATTCGCTCCATAAACGCCTTCACGGGATCCTCATTGTTGTTGTTGTATTAGTGTTGTTGTCGCTGTTGTCAGTGATGTCACCAGTGTCGTTATTGCAGTCTTCGGTATTGTCGTCACTGGTATAATTTTTGTTGTTGTCGTCGCCGGTATCGTTGTTGTCGTCGTCGTCGTCGTCGCTGAGTCCAACTGACAAATCGGAGTTCGGTGCGGGCGATAAGGGCTGACCCGTTACCATGCGCCGTCAGAGCGAGCAAGCCACTGCCTTTCCTCTGATGTTTAGTATATATGACGCAGCATCTTGTGCAGCAAGTTGAAGAACCGCCACGGCGGCTGGAAGAACTCGCCTTTTGCTCGCCGTTGAAGTACGATGTTTAGAATACGCTTGTATCGATCGCGGATGTTGGCCCACTTCTTGAAGACGACGGGACCGGGCATATTAAACTTACGGCCAATCTCCGACCAGCGATCGACGCGCATTCGCTGGTTCGTGTAGAGCGGGTGGAATTTGTCGTACAAGAATGGCGTTTCCTTTACGAGTTCGACGAGGCTCTCGGCTGAGTATCTCGTTGCTCTTTGATGGTCTTCTTTGGTGTGGCTTAATTTGGCGCCAGCCTTCTCCATCAGTTGGTTATATTGTTCGCCTAGACCAATGAAGATCCGCAAACGAGTCTAGTAGATTTTGCGTACCCTGGTCGTTCGCGGCCACACCGTTTCACCAAACGTTACCGAAGTGATCCATTGACGCGGTTGGAAGACTTGCACCACGTTAAGCTAGAGGCGCCAACGAAGATGCCGGTAGTGATCGGATGAACAAGAGAAGAAGAATTTGAACTTGAGGACACGAAATGTACTTCGTCCGTACCGCAAGGTCGAGGTGATCTCATCGGAAAACGCGCGGTCTTAAATTCTGGCTTCTGGCCGGATTCCGGTTGATTCGATGCCCTCGCACTGGTAAAATCAACGGCGAGTTAATTTGGCGAGAGCGCAAGAGAGAGGGGATGGAAGATCTTTGAAGCCGGCTATGCGGTCTCAGTTAGCAGCAGAAGCAGCGCGGGGGAGAGGGGGGCAATCTCCCGCACCACCGTCTTGACCCCGAATCACATTGATAGTCTTATCCTATTCACAGCGGCGGCGGCTTAGGCGGCTAACGCCACCGTTCGAAACGGGGCGCTGCCGACATCAATGTGTGATGGAAATGCCAATGCATAGTGACGGAAGCAATGCAAGAGGTCACTCATGCAATGTGCATCTCACTAGGAAACTACCGGACGGCATAGCATCCGCTATTCGTCGTGTGTACACAAGTACATTGCGCACGGCTATCACCACCTGGTTTGTTCCGCATGTGGATTTCACCAGGCGGGGGGGCGAATGTCGCTGCCGGTTGTGCTCATAGAAGCGCGCAATCACGCAAAGATTTTTCAGACGCATAAGTGGTCTTTGAATTTTCCTCGCCGAGTGAAACGGACGCTTAGGAGGCTCAAAAAAAGGGATCGTTACTTCATATATATATATATATATATATATATATATATACACTTTACAAGTTACATTTACTTACGAAATACACTAAATAAAAACGAAATATTGTTATTGTAAATTATAATTAAGAGCTTGTTCTAAAGACAAAGTGTTGTAGCTGCGTTGGGGCGAAATTATGAAGTCAACAGCGTCGGGAAAAATGGATCGATTATGTACTCAACCACGTACGCGATTTGTTTTATAATAGAACGAATAGGCTTAGTGGCACTGTTGCAATGTTCTAAACATTCCCCAATATTGGCGATGATTTCCGTTTAGGTGGACTACACAAATCGATAGAACTATTTACGTAGATCTTTTTCTATTGAGGCATGTTCATTCGTTTGTATGGAATAATCTTAGCATGTAGTTAGAGGTCAGCATTTCGCTTGTGGTTTAACTGGTAATTCCATTGTATATTTTATCTCTGTAAAATTAGTTCGTAACGTATGGGCTACGGTAGAGTTTGTTAAAAATATATTGCAATATTCTATTTTATAAATGTATTAAAAAACATTTTTATTAGAACGTATTAATATGAACTCTAGTAATGCTAAAAACCTAATGCATTGCCGAGCAATCACGAAATGAATCGCGCCATTTGAGAGCGCTGAACACTGAGTTGTTCTGATTTGGCCGACTTTTCTACTGAGGTATAAACTCCCCATTGATATTACACCGTACTTCGCCATGACCATGGTTTGACGCACTATATCTAGCAGACTGGGAGACGGCAAAAGGAGTTTTGATTGTGATGGCAGGCATTTGATAGAAATTAGGGAAGATAGGGGGTACTTCGCTCGAGGGCTGATCCTCCAAACCGGGCTAACCGGAACGGCATATGTCCTGTGTATAGTGCAAAATACTGAAGTGATTCCTGTGCCTTTCTTTAAAAATGCGTATATTGAGCTGGCAGAGCCGCTCAATCCGATATTTCAATGATACCTGAATGACGAAAGACGGTTGCCTACCTTTACCCCACGTGCGTGATCTGAGGAAGTCGAATACTCAGAGTCGCAGGCGAGGGCAAACTCCCATTGGCGGCAGGGTTGCGATAAGCGTGTTGTGATTAACGTTTTTTTTAAGCATCCTTCAGATCGAGGAAAATTGTGTCGGTCGGTATGTCTCGGTCAACGTGCAGGGCGGTGTCGTTCAGATACCCCATCACGCAGCAACAGTTGTCGAACGCTCGAGCTTGTAGGCAAACTGCTGGTCGGCGATAAGGGTTTGCAAATGATCGTTGATATAAATGTTATCCGCGATTGTGTGCTCCAGTACTTTACTCGATACCGCAGTTAGCAATACTGGGCGCTTGTTTGCGGGATCTGCCTTGTCTCCGAATTTGTGACCCTCAGGCTTAAGGTATGTTTTTCAAAATAGAGATTTTAAAAAATGTACGCGCGAATATTCTAGTTTTTCCATCTTTTTACAATTCGCAACAACAATCTGCGAAGTACCCAGACTATATCGTTAAAAACAATAGCACAATTCGACCGAAACAACAGCATGTTTCATGGCGCATGGCGAGAATGTTGAGAATCAGAGTGTGTCATAATCGGCCTTAACCGGACAAAAAATTGGAAGCACATCCATTACCAAGAATTATGCATGTAACGCAATTAATCAATTTTGCTCTCTATGCAGCGTTGACCTAGTGTGCATCACTAAGACATCCAGTGATAAAATTTCGTTAGCCGAGCTGTCGCTGGGCGGTCGATATACCGTCTTTCGTAAAGACTGCAGAAGTCGCGGTGGTGGTGTACGCATTCTGCTATAACCGATCTTCTCCATCCTTCACGGAGTCCTTGTTGTTGTTACTGTTGTTGATGTTTTTTTTAAGGTCTCGGAAAAGCATAATGCACAAGCGCTACTGGAAGCTAACAGCAGCTAGTGTGGGACTCGCACTCACTAAAGCCGATATCCTCCCCACCCCCCAAGACCCGGGATTGCATTGGCATTACTTCGACAACCCTGAGAGGGGAGTCTCGTGTCCTAGCGCTCTATGCGCCTAGCCAATGCTTGCCCATCCTGGGGAGATGCGTCGAGATCCTCCGGAGGGCCTTGCTGTTCCCTCTCTTCTCCCTCCCTTGGCTCCTCCTCTCGACTGCCCCTCAAAGGGGCCTGGTCGTAAGGGTTCTCCAGGTTCAGCTTTTTCCTCATGATGGTGTCGAGGTTACGTCGACACTTTGTTCAATTCGTCTCGTTTTTCATCATGAAGTCCACCACGTACTGCGGAGTCTTTCCCCTCATCTCGGACGTCGCAGAGGCACGTACTCCCGCAAGGACCGCGCACTGTACGATCGTGTGTTCAACGTCGTCCGCGTTCCCGGAGATGCAGAGAACGCAGATGTCAATCGGGGCCTTGCCGATGCGCATCATATATGTCTGGAACTGGCCGTGTCCTGTGAGCACCTGCGTCGTGGTGTACGACAGATCCCCCAGCTGCTTGTCATGCCACCGGCGCAGATCCGGTATTAGTCGGCGAGTCCATTGACCGCCGGCGTCGCCCCGGGGGCTTCGCCATTCATCGTTCCACAGCTCCAGTGTCTTCTGCTGTGTCTGCGCGAGGTCCCAGTTGGAAAAAAATCGTTCTTTGCTCGCCGCCGAAGTACGATGTTCAAGAGACGCATATATCGATCACGGATGTTGGTCCACTTCTTGTAAACGACGGGGCCGGGAATGTTGAAATTGTGCCCAATCTTCGACCAGCGATCAGAGCGCATTCGCTGGTCCGTGAAGAGCGGATGGAATTTGTCGTACAACAATGGCGCTTTTTTGAGAGTTCCAGAAGGCTCTCGACTAAGTATCCCGTCGCCCATTGCTGATCTTCTTAGGGGCAGGTTATTTCGGCGCCATTTTTCTTCATTAGTTGATTATATTGTTTGCCTAGAGTGGTATTGTTCTTTTTGTTGCTGGTATTACTGTTGTTGTCGCTGGAATTAATGTTGTTGTCGCTGGAATTACTGTTGTTATTGTCAGTGGTATTATTGTTGTTATTGCCAGTGGTATTATTGTTGTTGTTGTCGTTGGTATGAGCGTTGTTACTGTTGTAGTTGGTATGAGCGTTGTTACTGTTGTAGTTGGTATCATCGTTTTTATTGGTGTCGCTTGACATTCAACGAGGATATACAGCGTCTGTTCGGGGCACATTGTTGACTTGGGCTAACCCTGGCTTAGTGAGCCCGTGACCACAACTTCGCGCGAAGAAATTGTACACTTCAAAGTTTTGTTTTTGTTGTCTTCGTTGCTGTTGGCTCCAGCAGACGATTCTGAGTTCGCTGTGATTGTTAAGGGCTGACCCGCTAGCATTGCGTTGTCGGAAGAAACAAGCCATTTCCTTTCCGCCGGTGTTAAGCATATATGACTCAGCATCCAGCACAGCAAATTAAAGAATTGCCACGGAGGCTGGAAGAACTCGGCCTTTCTTCGCCGTCGGAGGACGATGTTCAAGAGACGTTTATATCGATCGCGGATGTTGGGCCACTTTTTGAAGACGACGAGGCCGGGCATTTTAAACTTAAGACCAATCTCCGACCAGCGATCAGAACGCATTCGCTGATTCGTGTAGAGTGAATGGAAAATACAAAAACGGCCATTTGCGAGTTCGAGGCGGCTCTTCTGTTAATTCAGCGCCAGCCTTCCCCATCAGTTCATTATATTGTTTGCCTAGACCAATGTAGACCCGCAACGAGTGCAGTCGACTTTGTGTGCCCTGCTCATTCACGGCCGCAACACTGTCCACCAAAACGTTACCAAAGTTTTTCATTGATTATCCTCGATTGGAGAACTTGCACTACATTACAGAATATAAGAGAGGCTGACGGCTAATTTTCAATACCGGGCTAACCGGAACGGCTTAAGCTCTGTCTATATTGCAGACTACTAAAGGAATTAATGCACTTTTCTTTAAAAAGGCGGCCATTGAGATTGAGATGAAGTGATTGGCAGAACCGCTTAATCTAATTTTTCAATGATCCCTGAATGATGGCGTTGTACCAGATTTGTACCGACAAGCTAATATAGCTCTTAGTCACAAATCCGGAGACAAGGCAGATCCCGCAAACAAGCGCCCAGTATTGCTAACTGCGGTATCGAGCAAAGTACTGGAGCACACAATCGCGGATAACATCTACAACAACGATCATTTGCAAACCCTTATCGCCGACCAGCAGTTTACCCACAAGCTTGAGCGTTCGACAACTGTTGCTGCGTGATGGGGTACCTGAACGACACCGCCCTGCACGTTGACCGAGACATACCGACCTCTCAGAAAAAAAAACATATATATATATATTTCTAACTACAACTATCGACTTTAAGAAAACCGATGTAAAACATTATATCTGTGACATATAGAAGTTTCAAAAACTATGCCAGGCCCGAATATTAGCGGCAACGTAGAAGTTACCAAGGATTAATACTGAAGGTAAAACGCTTTGATTGCTGGAAACGAAGTTATACACTGAATACATCCAAAATGAGTTCAAATATTTTTGTTTTCACTGTGTAGAAAATGTTTATTTTTTATCTCAAAAACGACATGTGCAATTCATATGGATTCAGTTATTTCTGGAAATCAAGAATCAACTTGTCAATTGCGCTAATGAGTCGTAGTTGCGTCGGCCGGTCATGGTTGCGAATGCGGTTGTTTATTCGCTCCATAAACGCCTTCACGGGATCCTCATTGTTGTTGTTGTTGTTGTTGTTGTTGTCGCTGTTGTTAGTGATGTCACCAGTGTCGTTATTGCAGTCTTCGGTATTGTCGTCACTGGTATAATTTTTGTTGTTGTCGTCGCCGGTATCGTTGTTGTCGTCGTCGTCGTCGCTAAGTCCAACAGACAAATCGGAGTTTGTTGCGGGCGATAAAGGCTGATCCGTTACCACTGCGCCGTCAGAACGAGCAAGCCACTGCCTTTCCTCTGATGTTAAGTATACATGACGCAGCATCTTGTGCAGCAAGTTGAAAAACCGCCACGGCGGCTGGAAGAACTCGCCCTTTGCTCGCCGTTGAAGTACGATGTTTAGAATACGCTTGTATCGATCGCGGATGTTGGCCCACTTCTTGAAGACGACGGGACCGGGCATATTAAACTTACGGCCAATCTCCGACCAGCGATCGACGCGCATTCGCTGGTTCGTGTAGAGCGGGTGGAATTTGTCGTACAAGAATGGCGTTTCCTTTACGAGTTCGACGAGGCTCTCGGCTGAGTATCTCGTTGCTCTTTGATGGTCTTCTTTGGTGTGGCTTAATTTGGGGCCAGCCTTCTCCATCAGTTGGTTATATTGTTCGCCTAGACCAATGAAGATCCGCAACGAGTCTAGTAGATTTTGCGTACCCTGGTCGTTCACGGCCACACCGTTCACCAAAACGTTACCGAAGTGATCCATTGACGCGGTTGGAAGACTTGCACCACGTTAAGCTAGCGCCAACGAAGATGCCGGTAGTGATCGGATGAACAAGAGATGAAGGATATGAACTTGAGGACACGAAATGTACTTCGTCGTACCGCAAGGTCGAGTGATCTCGTCGGAAAACGCGCGGCCTTAAATTCTGGCTTCTGGCCGGATGCCGGTTGATTCGATGCCCTCGCACTGGTCAATCAAAGGCGAGTTAATTTGGCGACAGCGCAAGAGAGAGGGATGGAAGATCTTTGAATCCGGCTATGCGGTCTCAGCAGCAGAAGCAGCGCGGGGGAGAGGGGGCATCTCCCGCACCACCGTCTTGACCCCGAGTCCATTGATAGTCTTATCCTATTCACAGCGGCGGCGGCTTAGGCGGCTAACGCACCGTTAGAAACGGGGCGCTGCCGACATCAATGTGTGATGGAAATGCCAATGCATAGTGACGGAAGCAATTCAAGAGGTCACTCATGCAAATGTGCATCTTACCAGGAAACTACCGGCATAGCATCCGCTAGACGTCGTGTGTACACAAACTACATTGTGCACGGCTACCACTACCTGGTCTGTTCCGCATGTGGATTTCACTAGGCGGGGGGCGAATGTCGCTGTTGTGCTCATAGAAGCGCGAAATCACGCGAAGATTTTTCAGGCGCATAAGTGGTCTTTGTATTTCCTCGCCGAGTGAAACGGACGCTTAGGAGGCTCAAGAAACGAGATCGTTACTTTATATATATATATATAAAGTGGGTTGCAAAAAATTAGCAACTCATGTTTTTTGGTGATAATTCCGGCTTGATTTATTTGAGCGTTTTGAAATTTTAAGAGCATCATGTATGTCAGGAATATTGTCTAGCTAAATCAATCGTTCGACAGTTGCAAAATATTCTACAGCTCAGTCGTTGTTCCGAACTAACGAGGAAACTTATTTTTAAACTATGGGTCGTAAAAGGATCTCTCGGATAACGAAATAACAAGAATTGAGGCATATGCTGAGCTCGGTCATACAGTAACTGCTATAGCAACCAGATTAGGACGGCATAAGAGCACCATCAGCAGGTTCTTACACCCTGGAGTGAACCAAAGGTGCAGATTTAACAGTGGGCGTAAGCCAATTTGATTAAGCCCAGTTTTGACTATTCGAGATCGGCGTAGGATCATACTGTTGGCTACTCATGACCAAATGTCTTCTTCCAGGATCAGGACTACTTTGGGAGTGCCAGTGAACCGATCCACAGTGTACCGAGTGTTAAGTTCTGACAAAAACGTGCGATACGCGAAGAGGAAGCTTATGCCGCGACTTCAACCGAAGTCGCACCATTGTCGAACGGCGTGAATTTTCGCATAGATACCAAACTTAGGATAACGAGTGGAAAAACATCGTCTTCTCGGATGAAAATAAATTTAATCTATATATTTGTTTATTTCGCAATAACATTGCATTTCAAGATGTTACATAATTACAATACAGTTCATTATATACAATTTGAACACTTTAGCGACCGTCCCACCGGGCGAAAAAGTGCAAAGACCGCCGATGGGTCTGGCAGCTCGCTACGTAGTATTTAGCGCATATCTGCGAGCAGAACCGGCAACGACATTGATAGCTAACTTGGTGGAATCCTTTGGTCGAACATACCAAGTGATGATAGCCGTGCACAATGTACCTTGTGTACACGTGCCGGCTAGTGCATGCCATTCCTTCCCAAAGCTCCCTGGCGAGGTACACATCTAACTGCGCGACCTCTGCCGAGGCCTCGGTCACTTTTCCCTGCCACTCCAACAAGAATTGCTGAAGTGGTCCTGTATTAGGTGACCTAAGCCTGACTCTGATTGTTTCCACTGCCGGCCCGCAAACCGCCAGCAGGTACACGAAGCGGCTTCTTGCCGTCCGCGGCAAGCAAAGAACCCGCTTCATATATATTGTGAAACATCTCTATAGCTGCGCAAAATTTGCCGCTGAGAGATGGTCCCACACCCTGCCAAGGTTGTAGCTCAACATTGGCACAATCTTAAGCTCAAAAAACGCACGGCCGCACTCAGAGACAGTCGTCGAGGGTCTCTCACCTCTGTGTGAATAGAGGCAATAGCCGCCCGACATCTGTCGCCGATGTGCTGGGTAAAGGTCGTTCCCGTATAGTGTAGTCTCAGACCCAAATACGGGAAGGAGTTGACAAACTCCAGCGGTTGGCCACAACAGGGTATTATGTCTGCGGCAGCCAATCGACCCCCCGGCGAAACTTCATGGCTTTCGTCTTCCGCGAATTTATTTGAAGACCCTTACGGTGAAGGTAACTTTCTACGTCGCCGACAATTCGACGAATGGCACCGCGGTCCCGGTGGGCCACTACGATGTCATCCGCATACATGACGACGACGGCGTTTCTAGACTCCTCCTGTACATGGCGGGCTAGGTCTGCGATGAGCAAGGAGAATGCCAGGCAACTGAGAGGGTTCCTTTGAGGGGTCCCTACGTTTTGACTCAGCTGCAAGGTGTCCTCGCCCCTTACGTTTACTTCAGGGCTGTCTTCAGCAAAGAAGCTGGAGAGCACTCGTAGAAAAGAACCACCCACCCCAGCATGTCGAAATGAATCGACTAGTAGGTGACGGGGAGCTTTGTCGAAACCCTTGACACAATCAATAAAGACGGCGTACAAGTGACCCCCAGGCACAGCCAACACCCGTTCAACTTCCGACTGGAGTACGTGGATTGTGTCCTGTGTACCTCGACCCTTCCTGAATCCGAATTGCTCCGGAGGTAAGGCCTTCTCCACAGTTGGAAGCACCCTCGAGATAATCAACTTAGCGAAGATTTTCTTAAGAGTGCGTTCCGACGCGATACCCCGGTAAAGATTTGGATCGTTTACATTGTCACCGTTTTTGCCCTTGAATAGCAGAGTAAGCCTGGCCTCGTGCCAAACCTGGGGTATGTGTCCCCCGCTGAGTATCTGATTAAACAGCTTACAAAGCTCCCCTGCTAAAACATCGGACGACTCAGCCCAATGTTCGTAATAGATCCCATCAGGACCACTACTCTTTTTCTTGGGTAGCCCGCGCAAGATCTGCACAACTTCTTCCACCGTAAACGGCGAATTCATGTGGTGCTGCTACAGAGTGAGCGGTTGCTCAATAACTGGGTTAGACGCGGGGGCGTTTGCATCGAGCAGAAGGGCAGTAAAGTGCTGCCGCAACTGCTCCTTTGTCATGCTGTGCATGCTTTTGTTCAGCCGGCGAACAATGTAGATATGGGGTTCGCGCTCTGCTCTCTCAAGCAAACGAAACTCCTCCTCCTCATCATACCGGCGCTTATTCTCCACAAGTAGTTTCTTGTAGGGTGCTCTATGTTGTCCATAGAGCGCCCTACGATCAGCAACTATCTGGGGGTCGGGGTGTAGAGCCCGTGCTCGGCGCAGGAGCCCCAAGACTTCCCGACGTTTTAAGTAGCAGGCCTGTGTAAACCAGGGCCGCGCCCGTCTTCGTCTGTACTTCTTCTTGACTACAGCCGCCTTTACCTGAACGACACCGCCCTGCACGTTGACCGAGACATACCGACCGACACAATTTTTCTCGATCCAAAGGATGCTTTAAAAAAAACGTTGATCACAACATGCTTATCGCAACCCTGCCGCCAATGGGAGTTAGCCCTAGCCTGCGACTCTGAGTATCCGACCTCCTCAGATCACGCACGTAGGGACAACGTAGGCAACCGTCTTTCGTTTTAAGTGCTCTCAGGGCGTCCACAAGGCACCGTCCTTGGCAGTCTAATGTTCATGCTATATTGACTCAGTAAAGCGTATTTTCACGACGAAGGAACGCTTTAAGATCTATGTTGACGACCCTAAGCCAAACACACCTGTGAGGACCGCAAAAGAATACAAGATTATTTAAGACACCGCTACAGACTTCATTGGGTGGAGACAAAAATTAGGTTCACCATATCTCTTCACAAATGTGGCGTTCTCCAGCTAGGACAAAGAAACCCCAAATGTTCTCTCACACATCGAAGAAGTGTAACTTGCTACGAAAACCACGATAACGGATCTCAGAGTGTACGTCTCGAAATCTCTTTATTTTGGAGACGATGTAACTGAGATTCTTAAGATGTCGTCCAGGCTAACAAACTGAATTCTTCGGGCCTTTGCACTATCAAAACCGCGGCTGTACCTGGAACGGGTTGATGCGACCAGCCATCATGTACGGATTACAGGTGTGGTAGCCGCTCTAGAACCGGGTCTGTTCGTGATCAACTACGCGAGGGGAGTCGCAGGCACTACCAAGGCATAAAGAAACATCCGGACCGCTTCAATGGGCTGCTCGACAGGTGCAATAGTGAAGGCCAAGGCTGTCACTAGATCGGCCAAGGCAACCAATATATATCTATGACGGATCGCGATTTAAAGTTGTCCTTTAATACACGAGTTCTCCGTCTCAGAAAAAAACATATATATATATATATATATATATATATATTTTTTTTTTTTTCTAACTACACCTATCGACTTTAAGAAAACCGATGTAAAACATTATATCTGTGACATATCATAAAAGTTTCAAAAACTATGCCAGGCCCGGGTATTAGCGGCAACGTAGAAGTTACCAGGGATTAATACTGAAGGTAAAACGCTTTGATTAAACAGTGCTGGAAACGAAGTTATACACGGAATACATCTAAAATGAGTTCAAATATTTTTGTTTTCACTGTGTAGAAAATGTTTATTTTTTTATCTCAAAAACGACATGTGCAATTCATATGGATTCAGTTATTTCTGGAAATGAAGAATCACCTTGTCAATTGCGCTAATGAGTCGTAGTTGCGTCGGCCGGTCATGGTTGCGAATGCGGTTGTTTATTCGCTCCATAAACGCCTTCACGGGATCCTCATTGTTGTTGTTATTAGTGTTGTTGTCGCTGTTGTCAGTGATGTCACCAGTGTCGTTATTGCAGTCTTCGGTATTGTCGTTACTGGTATAATTTTTGTTGTTGTCGTCGCCGGTATCGTTGTTGTCGTCGTCGTCGCTGAGTCCAACTGACAAATCGGAGTTCGTTGCGGGCGATAAGGGCTGACCCGTTACCACTGCGCCGTCAGAGCGAGCAAGCCACTGCCTTTCCTCTGATGTTAAGTATATATGACGCAGCATCTTGTGCAGCAAGTTAAAGAACCGCCACGGCGGCTGGAAGAACTCGCCTTTTGCTTTCCGTTGAAGTACGATGTTTAGAATACGCTTGTATCGATCGCGGATGTTGGCCCACTTCTTGAAGACGACGGGACGGGGCATATTAAACTTACGGCCAATCTCCGACCAGCGATCGACGCGCATTCGCTGGTTCGTGTAGAGCGGGTGGAATTTGTCGTACAAAAATGGCGTTTCCTTTACGAGTTCGACGAGGCTCTCGGCTGAGTATCTCGTTGCTCTTTGATGGTCTTCTTTGGTGTGGTTTAATTTGGCGCCAGCCTTCTCCATCAGTTGGTTATATTGTTCGCCTAGACCAATGAAGATCCGCAACGAGTTTAGTAGATTTTGCGTACCCTGGTCGTTCACGGCCACACCGTTCACCAAAACATTACCGAAGTGATCCATTGACGCGGTTGGAAGACTTGCACCACGTTAAGCTAGCGCCAACGAAGATGCCGGTAGTGATCGGATGAACAAGAGAAGAAGAATTTGAACTTGAGGACACGAAATGTACTTCGCCGTACCGCAAGGTCGAGTGATCTCATCGGAAAACGCGCGGTCTTAAATTCTGGCTTCTGGCCGGATGCCCGTTGATTCGATGCTCTCGCACTGGTAAATCAACGGCGAGTTAATTTGGCGAGAGCGCAAGAGAGAGGGATGGAAGATCTTTGAAGCCGGCTATGCGGTCTCAGTTAGCAGCAGAAGCAGCGCGGGGGAGAAAGGGGCAATCTCCCGCACCACCGTCTTGACCCCGAATCACATTGATAGTCTTATCTTATTCACAGCGGCGGCGGCTTAGGCGGCTTACACACTGTTCGAAACGGGGCGCTGCCGACATCAATGTGTGATGAAAATGCCAAGGCATAGTGACGGAAGCAATGCAAGAGGTCACTCATGCAAATGTGCATCTCACCAGGAAACTACCGGACGGCATAGCATCCGCTATTCGTGTGTACACAAAGTACATTGTGCACGGCTACCACCACCTGGTCTGTTCCGCATGTGGATTTCACCAGGCGGGGGGGGGGGGGGGCGAATGTCGCTGCCGGTTGTGCTCATAGAAGCGCGCAATCACGCAAAGATTTTTCAGACGCATAAGTGGTCTTTGTATTTCCTCGCCGAGTGAAACGGACGCTTAGGAGGCTCAAGAAAAGAGATCGTTACTTTATATATATATATATATACTTTACAAGTTACATTTACTTACGAAATACACTAAATAAAAACGAAATCTTGTTATTGTAAATTATAATTAAGAGCTTGTTCTAAAGACAAAGTGTTGTAGCTGCGTTGGGGCGATATCATGAAGTCAACAGCGTCGGGAAAAATGGATCGATTATGTACTCGACCACGTACGCGATTTGTTTTATAATAGAACGAATAGGCTTAGTGGCACTGTTGCAATGTTCTAAACATTCCCCAATATTGGCGATGATTTCCGTTTGGGTGGACTACACAAATCGATAGAACTATTTACGTAGATATTTTTCTATTGAGGCATGTTCATTCGTTTGTATGGAATAATGTTAGCATGTAGTTAGAGGTCAGCCTTTCGCTTGTGGTTTAACTGGTAATTCCATTGTATATTTTATCTTCTGGAAAATTAGTTCGTAACGTATGGGCTACGGTAGAGTTTGTTAAACATATATTGCAATATTCTATTTTATAAATGTATGAAAAAACATTTTTATTAGAACGTATTAATATGGACTCTAGTAATGCTAAAAACCTAATGCATTGCCGAGCAATCACGAAATGAATCGCGCCATTTGAGAGCGCTGAACACTGAGTTGTTCTGAATTGGCCGACTTTTCTACTGAGGTATAAACTCCTCATTGATATTACACCGTACTTCGCCATGGCAACGCCCGCATACATCTGTGGGTACCTGCCTTAATTTAATGGAATTTGCGTGGGATGTTTTACCTACATACCTGCAGCTCGGGCTGCAAGCGTGGCTAGCTGGCAGGGGCATAACTGTGAAAGCGGTGCGGAAGCTACATACGCATGGTAGTGATACTGTGTTCTATGTGGTGGTACATGATGAAGATTACGCAAACTGTTGCAGAAATGAATTCTGGCCGAAGGGAAGCCTGTTCCGTCACTGGGTTGGGGACGTTCCCTACGAGAGGATGGTTAAGGAGAGTTCAAGTGCGCCTGGTGGTCCAAGCCCCCGTAAGTGACTGACTAGTTTCAGAACTGCAAGCGTAGTGGCAAACATACCTCTGTAAGTGCTTCTCTAGAATTGTGAGGGACTTAAGGGGGCAATGGATCTTGCACGTGATGACATGTTTAAATTGGTTGACATTGCACTACTTACGGAGACATTTCAGCGGGACGAACTGCATATCAATGATATGCGGGGGTTTCACCAGCTGGCTGTCTTACCTGCAGGAGGTCGGCGAAGACCTGTGGGTGGGTTATCTATCTACCTACATAAACGTTTACCACCGATGCAATGCGTCAGGAAAGATGAATACTGCGTAGTGCTCTCCTCTAGGAGGGTAAACGCCACTGTATTCTATTTTCCACCCACATTCGATTCTGCAGAGGTTGCTGAGACGGTGAGCTTTGGACTTTCAGAGTTAAATCTGACGATGCCAACTATCGTCGGCGGTGATTTCAATGCCAGAATCGATTGTGGGGCCAACGATGATAAAGGCGAGGTGCTGCTTTAGGTGATGGGAAATATTGGTAAGAAATGTGCTAACGCGCGTGAAGACTATACATATTTAAGTCACAATGGAAGCAGCACCATCGACCTGTTGTTTCACAACCTTGTCAGCCGTGAAATTGAAAGCTTCGATGTTCTTTATGAAGCGGCTCGAAAGCACCAACCAGTGTTGGCCGTTGCCGATGTTCCCGGTATTTGGCGAGACCGACATAACCCGCCGCGCTGGTCTGCAATGAGACGGATTAATCTATGTCTTTTGGACAGAGCGGTGAGCGGTCTTGAGGTAAGCCCTGACATCGATTCCATGATGAGAAGTGCAGTGAAGTGGAAAAGGTTATGGCAAAAGAGATCACGCCCGTGGTACTCTCGAGCCTGCTACCTTGCCCACGGTGAAGTGCTCGGACTCCTGCGCCAAGCAAGAGCCAGAGCACCATCATCACTGCAAGCCAGGCGGAACTACTTTGAGCATAGAAAGGCGTATATAAGACTCTGCTATGATCATAAAAAGGAACACGCAAGGCGGGAGGAACGACGGCTGCTCGAAAATGCAGAACGAGAGCCTTCAGCTTACATCGTGCGACCTCGTAGGCCGGTGAACCCGCCTAGCGACGGGCAGGTAAAGAGCCACCTAACTAATCTTTTATTCAATCGTGATGTTGCGGCCGTATCTTTAATCGTACAGCATCCGCTTACACTGGAGCAGCACAACATGAATCTGCCTTTCGAGGTGGAGGAGGTGTGTCGCCTGGCTTTTTCTTCTGTTCAAGGGTAGGCATGGTGATGACAAGCAGGATCCAAATCTCTATCGTGGAGTGGCGTCAGAACGCACATTGAAGAAGATTTTCTGTAAGTTGGTTATTCGACGGATTGAGCGGGTGGCTGAAGAGGCACTTTCACCGGAGCAATTCGGTATTAGGAGAGGCCGAGGCACCCGTCATGCAATCCATGTTCTCCAGTCAGAAATCGAGCGAGCTGTGGCACAACCCAAAGGTCATTTGTATGCAGTCTTTATTGACTGCGCCCCTCGCCATCTGCTGGTTGAAGCATTCCAACGAGCACGAGCGGGTGGCTCTCTCCTGAGTGTAATAGCAAGTTTCTTTGAGGAATACATCTTGTTGTGTGTTCGATACCCATTGCAGTGGGAAACGAAGAAGAGTGTAGGTATATTAACCAACAATTAAGATGTAAATTTAATATAAGTGCCATTGTTTTTAAATATATTATTTACATTCAGAAAACAGCCAATAATATGCATATTGATGGAGTGCATTTTGGAATGCATGGCGCTCGTTTGGTCGCTCAACATATTTCTTGTGAAATAGCTATTCACTTGAACATAGCCGTCCAATTGGATCCTGTACAGCCATCATATAAAGACGGTCGTAAAATGGCTGAACAAAATTCTTATTTTCGGGGCAATTTAATGGCTCCACAAAAAACGAAAATAAAGTCATTTTCCAATCATCCATTAAAAACCATCCAGTCCCCTGCCCCGGAACCTCTGGTCTACAATTGGCACCACTTTCCCCCTCTACCACCACAACCAATCGCCCCATTCAATCCAGCAATTCTGCCTCCCCTACTCCCCCCCTGGCTGCCTGTGCTCTAAAATGTTTATATTTCAATGCACGCTCGATTGGAAAGGATGATCGTGTTCAGTTGCTCAATTCATATACCGCCTTATATAATACGGATATAATTTTTATAACTGAAACATGGTTAGGTGTAGGCGGAAGACATGTTACAAATAGTGAATTAAGCTGTGATAATAGGTATTCAGTACTCCGGTGTGATCGGGGCTCCCGAGGAGGTAGTGTTTGTATTTTAATTAGGAAAACGCTAAAATTTTGTAAGGTCAAGATGGATGACGATATTGAAGCATTAGCGCTGGATGTGTTTTCAAAATCATGTTCAGTCAGGATGGCATGTTTTTATGCTACGAATGCTGGATCGCTGGCGGAGCGCAAGAGTCGCATAAAAAGAATATGCGACTCTTTTGAAAATATATGTGATTTTACTAACCCAATTTTAATTGTTGGAGATTTTAACCTTCCAAGAATTGACTGGCAAAATGTGTCCCTTTTAGATTCTCAAACCATGGAGGCTACTTTTACAAATGCTTGTATAACAAACGGTTTATATCAGCAAGTGACTGAAATTACGCGTCCACAAATGGGTACAAGAGACTCAATTGACAAGGAATGGCCAGATTGTAGTATAAACTTAAGTGATTTATCTAGTCATACAAACAGTCTTCTGTCGAATGAAACAATTTTAACTTTTACACCAAACGAAGACCCCAGGGGAACATTGATTGATTTGGTTCTTACTACCGATCCAGCTATAATAGAAGATTTATCTGTTTTTAAATCCCCAATACCCTCAGACCATAACGCTATTTCTTTTAACCTCTTATTTGATTCCGAATAACCTCCTATTGAGGAGGGGGGATATAATTTTTTTAAGGGTGGTTACGACCAAATTATAAAAAACTAACACTTGTGCCATGGAGATATGTCTTTCTAAACTGTGATACCGTAGATGATATGTATAATCGTTTTGTTGATCAGATGCACGCTGTGATTGAGGAACTTATTCCTAAGCGCACTGGCAGGTCTAAAAATAACACTAAGCTTCGTGAGTATATCTCTAGTCTCGAATCACTCATTGAAAAAGACGCGAATCCGCGGTATGCGATCAAACTGAGTAAGGCAAGCAGAAGACTTCGGGTATTAGAAGAATCCAATCTCGATTTTAAAGATTCAAAGTCGTTTTTTAGGTATGTCAATAAGCGCTTAAAGGGAAAAGAGGATATAACGGCACTAAAAACAGGTGATGTGGTTATCACAGATGATATCTCCAAAGCCGATGCCTTCAAAGATTTCTTCTCCTCTGTCTACGTGGCCGAAGCAGGTCCAATGAGTCCAGCGCTTACGTTCCCCCCGCCAACGTCATCAAGGTGTCGGTATTTATTTGTGTCGGAACATAATATCTTAAAGAAAATAAATAAACTTCCATCTAAATGTAGCCTTACCCCAGATTGTATCCCCCCAATATTTTATAAAAAAGTGGCACAGGTTATAACGGAGCCACTCTCAATAATTGATGCTAGGTCCTACGAAGAAGGTGTTGTGCCTGACGTTTTCCGACAATCTGTAATAACGCCTGTTCATAAAAAAGGATCCAGGTCAAATATTGATAACTATAGACCTGTAGCACAATTATCAATAGCGTGTATAATATTTGAAAAATTACTTGTGGATCATATATTTCACTGCATGCAGTCTGAGGGAGTGCTTGATGAACAGCAACATGGTTTTACTAAGGGCAAATCTACAGCAACACAACTAGTTGAAATGGTCCAAGATTGGGCCATTTATATTAACAACAAGAAAACATTTGATTGTATTTACTTTGATTTTTCTAAATAATTTGACAGAGTAAATCATTTTAAACTCGTACATAAACTAATTGACTTAAATATAGACAATCACACTGTTGTATGGGTATCAAGTTATCTTACGAATCGGAAGTTTTGTGTGCGTGTAAATAACAGTTTTAGTCGGTATGGGGTGTGTCCCTCCGGCGTGCCTCAGGGGTCATGTCTAGGCCCATTATTATTCTGTATATTTATCTTAGATCTTAAAAACTTATACCCGGAACACTTAAGTATAAACTCTACGCAGACGATCTTAAACTTTATGGGCTTTATGGCACAGAAGCCGAGAGGGGAATATTAGAGAAAACAATTGACTTCATCTCCGATTGGTGTGCCAAAAATGATATGATAATTTCGGTCCCTAAATGCGCCGTTGTGTGTCTGAAGGAAGACCACGCTTACACACTTGATGGACAAGAGATACCCAGGGTAAACAGCATTTGTGATCTTGGGGTAACGGTTACACCGGAGCTTGATTTTAACATTAACATCACGCAGACTATTCAATCTGCTAGTCTTATATGCAATATGATCTTTCGTTGTTTCATTATTAAATGCCCAATGTTTTATATCCGCCTTTATAATAACCTTGTAGTTCCTAAATTCATCTACAGCTGTGAAGTCTGGCGCCCGTATTTAAAAAACATATTGATGCAATTGAAAAAATGCAGTCCAAATTCCTTCGACGTGTTGCAATGAGATGTAAGGTTGAGCGTAGCAGTCTCTACTTACCACCTATATCGGAACGACACTCGAGAGCACATTTTAAAATGTACGCACGAATTTCTCAGTCGAATAGGCTTTCCATCTTTTTTAATATTCGCAAAAACAATCTGCGCAGCACCCAAACCATATCGTCGAAAGTAGTTGCACGTTCTGACCGAATTAATAATATGTTTTCGTGGCGTTTGGCGAGAATGTTGAGAACCATGAACTAGTCATATATTCTTATTCTGTACTACCGCATATGTTACGCAATGGTACTATTTCATCCTATTATCTAGTAAATTGTTCTCTATACTTCTATTATTGCACAATGTATATATTGAATACAGGGCTTTTGTGAATAACTATGTACATAACTGTCAACCCTTTGAATATAATAAAGGAGCACTTGAATTGAATTGTTGGTAGACGGTGAGCTGGGTGTATTAGAGATTAAGCAAAATGTGGGAACTCCGTAAGGAAACCCGCTAAGCTGGGTCTCGTTTACACTTCTCCTTGCTGACCTCGTCGGTTACGTCCGACAGGAGTACTAAGAAGCCGTAGTGGTAATGTATGCAGATGATATCGTGGTCGCTCATCGCGATTTAGGTGCCATCAAGCGCGCATTACATCTATGATAGAGACGTTCCTTGTCTCGAAGGGACTTGAGATAAACACTAGGAAGACCAAAGCCATGAAATTCAGGCGTGGAGGTCGATTGGCTGCCAGAGACGTTATACGTTGCTGCGGCCAACCATTGGAGTTTGTTAACTCTTTTCAGTATCTTGGCCTTCGGGTTCATTATACGGGAACGACGTTCACAGCGCATGTAAACGAAAGAGTACGGAAGGCACTTGTCTCTCTTTACGGGGAAGGCAATGTCCGAAGACTGTCCGTTCTCTCAGCAGTGAGGCTCTTCATGCTTAAGATTGTTCCGGGGCTGATGTACAGTCTTGACAGGGTGTGGAACCACCTCACGCTGGCGAATTTTAACCAGCTTGAAAGGTGTTTTTCATTATACATGAAGCGAGTGCTCTGCTTGCCTATCCGAGCAAGGAGCCGCTTTGTGTATCTCATATCAGGCTGCCCACCGGCTGCTGAAACAATCCGACTAAGGCTGAAGATGCCGCGTACAGTACCTTACGAATGTTTTATTTCGGAGTGGGAAGCTAAAGTCGAACAGGCTAGACGGGAGGTCGGTGGTTTGGACGTTTTCAATGCCTTGCACCTTTGGTCTGGTCCTGCATGTGACAATCGCCACGCATACACTAGGTACATAGTGCATGGTTATCACTACCTGGTATGTTCAAACGCAACCTTTCACGAGGAGTACGAGTTGTGCACCTGCCGGTTCTGCCTGCAGAGGTGTGCCAAGTACCATACAGTGGAATGCACAGGGCTGGACCGAAAATCGTTGCACTACTTCTCTCGTCGGAAGCGTGAAGAAGATAGGGCTTCATAAAGAAACATTTTTGAAATGTATATTATACTCAATTTGAGTGAAATAAACATAATTGTAAATGTAATAAAGGAAACGCCAATCTTGTACGACAAATTCCTCCCGCTCTACACGAACCAGCGAATGCGCATTGATCGCTGGTCGGAGATTGGCCTTAAGTTTAATATGCCCGGTCCCGTCGTCTTCAAGAAGTGGGCCAACATCCGCGATTGATACAAGCGTATAATGTAATCCGTATATGATAATTGGTCGCACCAGCCCGTTGTATAGCTTCAGGTAAAGCCGCAATTTTGATAGTGCAAAAGACCGAAAGATCCATTTTGTCAGCTTGGGCGACATCTTGAGAATCTCAGTTACATGGACTTAAAAATAAAGGATTCCGAAATGTACACTCCGAGATCCGTTATTGTGGTCTTCGCAGCAAGTTTCACTTCTTTGATGTGTGAGAGAAAATTTGGGGTTCTTTTGTTCTAGATGGAGAACGCAACATTTGTAAAGGGATATGGTGAACCTCATTTTTGTCTCCACCCAATAAAGTCTGTAGCGGCGTCTTGAAAAATCTTGTATTCTTTTTCGGTCCTCACAGGTGTGTTTGGCTTAGAGTCGTCAGCATAGATCTTAAAGCGTGCTTTCGTCGTGAAAATACGCTTTACTGAGTCAATACAGCATGAACATTAGACTGCTCAGGACGGTGCCTTGTGGACACCCTGAAAGCACTTGCACTTAAGACGACAGGCGGTTGCCTACTTTCATCCTAAAAGTGCGTGATTTGAGGATGTCGGATACTCAGAGTTAGAGGCAAGGTCCAACTCCCATTGACGACAGGAATGCGATAAGCGTGTTGTGATCAACGTTTTCGAAAGCATTATTTAGATCGAACAAAATTGTGTCGGTCAATATGTCTTGGTCAACGTGCAGTGCAATGTGGTTCAGGTACTCCATCACGCAGCAACATTTGTTGAGCGTCTCGCCTTGCAGGCAAACTACTGGTCGGTGATAAGTCACTGCGAATGAGCGGTGTTGTAGATGTTTGACGCACTATATCTAGCAGACTGGGAGACGGCAAAAGGAGTTTTCATTGTGATGGCAGACATTTGATAGAAATTAGGGAAGATAGGGGGTACTTCGCTCGAGGGCTGATCCTCCAAACCGGGCTAACCGGAACGGCATATGTCCTGTGTATAGTGCAAAATACTGAAGGGATTCCTGCGCCTTTCTTTAAAAATGCGTATATTGAGCTGGCAGAGCCGCTCATTCCGATATCTCAATGATACCTCAATGACGAAAGACGGTTGCCTACCTTTACCCTACGTGCGTGATCTGAGGAAGTCGAATACTCAGAGTCGCAGGCGAGGGCAAACTCCCATTGGCGGCAGGGTTGCGATAAGCGTGTTGTGATTAACGTTTTTTTTAAAGCATTCTTCAGATCGAGGAAAATTGTGTCGGTCGGTATGTCTCGGTCAACGTGCAGGGCGGTGTCGTTCAGCTACCCCATCACGCAGCAACAGTTGTCGAACGCTCGAGCTTGTAGGCAAACTGCTGGTCGGCGATAAGGGTTTGCAAATGATCGTTGATGTAAATGTTATCCGCGATTGTGTGCTCCAGTACTTTGCTCGATACCGCAGTTAGCAAAACTGGGCGCTTGTTTGCGGGATCTGCCTTGTCTCCAAATTTGTGACTCTCAGGCTAAAGGTATGTTTTTCAAAATAGAGATTTTAAAAAATGTACGCGCGAATCTTCTAGTTTTTCCATCTTTTTTACAATTCGCAACAACAATCTGCGCAGTACTCAAACTATATCGTTAAAAACAATTGCACAATCCGACCGAATCAACAGCATATTTTCGTGGCGCGTGGCGAGAATGTTGAGAATTAGAGTGGGTCATAATCGGTCTTAACCGGACAAAAAAATTGGGAGCACACCCATTACCAAGAATTATGCATGTAACGAAATTAATCAATTTTAATATGAAATCAATCTTAGAATCTTGAAATCAAAGTTAAGATAGACGGAAAAACAATTGACCAAGTCACGGATATACGGTTCCTTGGAGTACATCTGGAAGACAACTGTCGATGGAAGATGCAAATTAATGAGCTGAAAGAACGAGCCCTTAAAGTTGTAAACATAATCAAGAATCTGTGCGGACTCTCTTGGGGAATATCTCCTCCATCTGCCATTAAAATTGTCAAGGCGCTTTTCTCGTCGAAAGTGGACTACGTCCTGCCATTCATGACCAACCTGACAAAAAAAGAGACAACCGATCTAGACGCAATGACTGCAGTATGTGCTAAAGCAGCTCTGAGTTTACTCCCTATGACCAGTACACAAACCGCTCTAGCAGAAAGTGGCCTTATGCCCGCTAACATACGACAAGAATTTCTAATGAAGTGTATATTAATCAGATTAGCCAGAAGTGGCAATAAGCTACTGAGATTAATCCAGGACGAACGCCGAAGTACCAAGGCAGCTGCCGCCCTAGAGGACATTCCCGAATTGAGCGACGGGATGCAGGCTCCTGATAAGCATGTATTTGATATGTCAAATCTTGAGCATTTGTCTGTGTCACTATCAATACCTAACATCCACAAAAAGAATGAACATGACTCTTGGTACCTGAAGACTGCCGCCGAGCACCACATAAGCTTACTCTCACAGGAGTACTCGTCAGTGATGTTCAGCGATGGGTCACAGCAAGGTTTTACCGGAGGAGCAGGAGTTGTCATACCGGAAACCGGGACAACTATAGCGGTACATGTCGGAAACTGCCAGAGTTCAACCACGGCCGAAATTGTGGCAGTGCATGAGGCGCTTGTATTCGCTCTTCAAGACGATAATCCCAAGGACACGGTTATCTTTTGCGACTCTAAAGCGGCGCTGGAAGCTATCACAGCTGCAGACCCAGCGGGTCCCAACTCAAATCTCATCCAGTGCGTTCTTTGCTGCGCCGGCCATCACAAGGCACGGCTGCGACTACAGTGGATTCCAGCTCACGTAAATTTACGAGGAAACGAGGCAGCTGACGAGGTCGCCAGAGACGCCCTACAGAAGAAGAAGCTGGATCGCGTATGCCTGGTGCCGCCTTCCTCAAGTCATGTCAAAGCTAAAGTGTGGAAACACAGTTGTCAAAAATGGGAGGAGCTGGCAAATGGGATTTCACAAAAGCGAATTAATATGGGGATCCGGATAAATTTTGCAGGACCGCATGACTTAAGTGGGGCCTCCCGTAGATGTGCTGTGACGGTTCACCGTCTGAGATGTGCCAAGGGTCTGAGCGGAAGCACGCTCAACCAAATTGGGGTAAAATCATCACCCATGTGCGAGCAGTGTAACAAATATGATGACGTTATACACATTCTTACGGAATGCAGGAAATATGAAATGGAAAGAGCACACTGGATTAAGGCCGTCACTAAGCTTGGAGAGGACGGAAACATGTTATCAGCACGAATGGCTGACAGCAGACTTGCCAGTCTGGTGAAATTTGTCAATTCTTGTGATCTAGTGCTGTAAGTTAGCATGGGACTAGCGATGTAACTATCAGCGAAAGATGTACAAGCTGTGAGTGTATATCGGATATTAAAAACATCAAAAGCGTAAAATGTACCACTGTGTAGTGGGTCTCTGATGTGAGACTCTCAAGATTACGAATGTAATCAATAAACATCTAGCAAAAAAAAAAAATCAATTTTGCTCTCTGTGCAGCGTTGACCTAGTGTGCATCACTAAGACATCCAGTGATAAAATTTCATTAGCCGAGCTGTCGCTGGGCGGTCGATATACCGTCTTTCGTAAAGACTGCGGAAGTCGCGGTGGTGGTGTACGCATTCTGCTATATCCGATCTTCTCCATCCTTCACGGAGTCCTTGTTGTTGTTGTTACTGTTGTTGATGTTTTTTTTAAGGTCTCGGAAATGCATAATGCACAAGCGCTACTGGCAGCTAACAGCAGCTAGTGTGGGACTCGCACTCACTAAAGCCGATATCCTTCCCACCCCCCAAAACCCGGGATTGCATTGGCATTACTTCGACAATCCTGAGAGGGGAGTCTCGTGTCCTAGCGCTCTATGCGCCTAGCCAATGCTTGCCCGTCCTGGGGAGATGCGTCGAGATCCTCCGGAGGGCCTTGCTGTTCCCTCTCTTCTCCCTCCCTTGGCTCCTCATCTCGACTGCCCCTCAAATGGGCCTGGTCGTAAGGGTTCTCCAAGTTCAGCTTTTTCCTCATGATGGTGTCGAGGTTACGTCGACACTTTGTCCAATTCGTCTCGTTCTTCATCATGAAGTCCACCACGTACTACGGAGTCTTTCCCCTCAGCTCGGACGTCGCAGAGGCACGTACTCCCGCAAGGGCCGCGCACTGTACGATCGTGTGTTCAACGTCGGTTGCCTTCCCGGAGATGCAGCGAATGCAGATGTCAACCGGGGCCTTGCCGATGCGCATCATATATGTCTGGAACTGGCCGTGTCCTGTGAGCACCTGCGTCGTGGTGTACGACAGATCCCCCAGCTGCTTGTCATGCCACCGGCGCAGATCCGGTATTAGTCGGCGGGTCCATTGACCGCCGGCGTCGCCCCGGGGGTTTCGCCATTCATCGTTTCACAGCTCCAGTGTCTTCTGTTGTGTCTGCGCGAGGTCCCAGTTGGAAAAAATCGTTCTTTGCTCGCCGCCGAAGTACGATGTTCAAGAGACGCATATATCGATCACGGATGTTGGTCCACTTCTTGTAAACGACGGGGCCGGAAATGTTGAAGTTGTGCCCAATCTTCGACCGGCGATCAGAGCGCATTTGCTGGTCCGTGAAGAGCGGATGGAATTTGTCGTACAACAATGGCGCTTTTTTGAGAGTTCCAGAAGGGTCTCGACAAAGTATCCCGTCGCCCATTGCTGATCTTCTTCGGGGCAGGTTATTTCGGTGCCAGCCTTCTTCATTAGTTGATTATATTGTTTGCCTAGAGTGGTATTGTTCATGTTGTTGCTGGTATTACTGTTCTTGTCGCTGGAATTACTGTTGTTGTCGCTGGAATTACTGTTGTTATTGCCAGTGGTATTATTGTTGTTGTTGTTGTCGTTGGTATGAGCGTTGTTACTGTTGTAGTTGGTATCATCGTTTTTATTGGTGTCGCTTGACATTCAACGAGGATATACAGCGTCTGTTCGGGGCACATTGTTGACTTGGGCTAACCCTGGCTTAGTGAGCCCGTGACCACAACTTCGCGCGAAGAAATTGTCCACTTCAAAGTTTTGTTTTTGTTGTCTTCGCTGCTGTTGGCTCCAGCAGACGATTCTGTGAGTGTTAAGGTCTGACCCGCAAGCATTGCGTTGCCGGAAAAAACAAGCCATTTCCTTTCCGCCGGTGTTAAGCATATATGACTCAGCATCCAGCACAGCAAATTGAAGAATTGCCACGGAGGCTGGAAGAACTCGGTCTTTGTTCGCCGTCGGAGGACGATGTTCAAGAGACGTTTATATCGATCGCGGATGTTGGGCCACTTTTTGAAGACGACGAGGCCGGGCATTTTAAACTTAAGGCCAATCTCCGACCAGCGATCAGAACGCATTCGCTGATCCGTGTAGAGTGAATGGAAAATACAAAAACGGCCATTTGCGAGTTCGAGGCGGCTCTTCTGTTAATTCAGCGCCAGCCTTCTCCATCAGTTAATTATATTGTTTGCCTAGACCAATGTAGACCCGCAACGAGTGCAGTAGACTTTGTGTGCCCTGCTCATTCACGGTCACAACACTGTCCACCAAAACGTTACCAAAGTTTGTCATTGATTATCCTCGATTGGAGAACTTGCACTACATTACAGAATATAGGAGAGGTTGACGGCTAATTTTCAATACCGGGCTAACCGGAACGGCTTAAGCCCTGTCTATATTGCAGACTACTAAAGGAATTCCTGCACTTTTCTTTAAAAAGGCGGCTATTGAGTTGGCAGAATCGCTTAAGCTAATTTTTAAAAGATCCCTGAATGATGGCGTTGTACCAGATTTGTACCGACAAGCTAATATAGCTCTTAGTCACAAATCCGGAGACAAGGCAGATCCCAGTATTGCTAACTGCGGTTTCGAGCAAAGTAGTGGAGCACACAATCGCGGATAACATCTACAACAACGATCATTTGCAAACCCTTATCGCCGACCAGCAGTTTGCCTACAAGCTCGAGCGTTCGACAACTGTTGCTGCGTGATGGGGTACCTGAACGACACCGCCCTGCACGTTGACCGAGACATACCGACCGACACAATTTTCCTCGATCCAAAGGATGCTTTAAATAAAACGTTGATCACAACATGCTTATCGCAACCCTGCCGCCAATGGGAGTTAGCCCTAGCCTGCGACTCTGAGTATCCGACTTCCTCAGATCACGCACGTAGGGACAAGGTAGGCAACCGTCTTTCGTCTTAAGTGCTCTCAGGGCGTCCACAAGACACCGTCCTTGGCAGTCTAATGTTCATGCTATATTGACTCAGTAAAGCGTATTTTCACGACAAAGGAACGCTTTAAGATCTATGTTGACGACCCTAAGCCAAACACACCTGTGAGGACCGCAAAAGAATACAAGATTATTTAAGACACCGCTACAGACTTCATTGGGTGGAGACAAAAATTAGGTTCACCATATCCCTTCACAAATGTGGCGTTCTCCATATAGGACAATGGGACCCCAAATGTTCTCTCACACATCGAAGAAGTGTAACTTGCTACGAAAACCACGATAACGGATCTCAGTGTGTACGTCTCGGAATCTCTTTATTTTCGAGACGATGTAACTGAGATTCTTAAGATGTCGTCCAGGCTAACAAAGTGGATTCTTCGGGCCTTTGCACTATCAAAACCGCGGCTGTACCTGGAACGGGTTGATGCGACGAGCTATCATGTACGGATTACAGGTCTGGTAGCCGCTCTAGAACCGGGTCTGTTCGTGATCTACTACGCGAGGGGAGTCGCAGGCACTACCAAGGCATAAAGAAACATCCGGACCGCTTCGATGGGCTGTTCGACAGGTGCAATAGTGAAGGCCAAGGCTGTCACTAGATCGGCCAAGGCAACCAATATACATCTATGACGGATTTGCTGCCGCTCTAAGCGCCCCTGATAAAAAAGGGTGACATGTGTATTTAGGTATGCATGCCAAGCGAATAATAAATCAATCAATCAATCAATATATATATATACACTTTACAAGTACTTTACAAGTTACTTGCGAAATACACTAAATAAAAACGAAATCTTGTTATTGTAACAGCGTCGGGAAAAATTAATCGATAATGTACTCGACCACGTACGCGATCTGCTTTATAATAGAACGAATAGGCTTAGTGGCACTGTTGCAATGTTCCAACATTCCCCCATATTGGCGATGATTTCCGTCTGGGTGGACTACACAAATCGATAGAACTATTTACGTAGATATTTTTCTATTGAGGCATGTTCATTCGTTTGTATGGAATAATGTTAGCATGTAGTTAGAGGTCATTCTCTCGCTTGTGGTTTAACTGTTAATTCCATTGTATATTTTATCGTCTGGAAGATTAGTTCGTAACGTATGGATTGCGGTAGAGTCTGTTAAAAATATATTGCAATATTCTATTTTATAAATGTAAGAAAAAACACTTTATATATTTATATATATATATATATATATATATATATATATATATATATATATATATATATATAAATATAATATTCAAGTTTATTGACCAAATAGTAGGTAATATATGTTGTTACAGAACGTATTAATATGGACTCTAGTAATGCTAAAAACCTAATGCATTGCCGAGCTATCACGAAATGAATCGCGCCATTTGAGAGCGCTAAACACTGAGTTGTTCTGATCTGGCCGACTTTTCTACTGAGGTATAAACTCTCCATTGATATTACACCGAATTTCGCCATGGCAACGCATTCGTTATGGACAACGGTGATAAATATGTTGTAGCGAAGTTACAATATATTTATCACAGCGTAGCAACAGAATTGCCAGTCACGGAGGCGCCGATGGCTGGTGACTTCAGTAGACCAATCAAACACACAAGCCGATGTGAACCACAACGATCTACGCCGCCAATAACTGACGACGTCAGTAAGCCGAGCAAGCATCCAATTCAACGTGACGACCAAGGAGACCACTAGACTGCGCGCTGGTGACAATAGGGCACGTGCACCACCGCCGAACAATCAGCAACGTCATAGAGTTGAGTCATCCTTTTAACATTATTTTTTTACGAACGCTACGGCGTCACTTGTGCCAATAAATAGCCCGGGAGAAGGATTCTAGAAACGCATTATCCGTCCGGTAACTTTACGAGTTAGAGCCTTCGTTGTGTGTTCTCACTCATTGCCCCGCGTCTCTCGTGTTGTTGCAACCGCCCTGCTGAGCCTGCATCCCCAGCTATTAGGTAAGTCAAAAAGTTCGTCGGCTTTCTGGGACCACATTTTTGAAATTCCCGCGCTCTGCAGCAGGGCCGCCTGATAGTGCGGCTGGGTGTTTACATTCAGGAGCAAACCCGTGGCGGCGCGACGGTATACCGGTTCCAACTTTACCGTTTCGTTTGCGGAATTGGCAGCTGTTTGCAATGGAGGACAAAAATACGCATTTTCGACACATTATGTTGTTCTCCTACCGTGAAGGCATAAGTGCAGCGCAAACAACCCGGAGGATATGTGCAGTCTACGGCGAAAACGCAGTACACAAATCCACAGTCGAAAAGCGATTCGCCCGTTTCAAAGCTGGAAACTTCAATCTCGAAGATGAACCGAGGTCAGGACGACCCAATGTTGTGGAGACCGACGAAGTCATAAGCCTGGTTACTTCGAACCCAGGTTTGACCATAAAAGAAATTGAAGATGTAACGGGAGTTTCCCACGGAACCGTTTGGAATCGCCTCCATGATGCAGGTTTCTCGTGCAAGCGGAATATCTGGCTACCACACGACCTCTATGATAGGCAGCTTGAAGGGCGAGTCGATACCTGTCACGCACTCCTCCGGAAGAACTCGAATGAGCCATTTCTGAGGAGATTGATAACCGGCGATGAAAAATGGATACTCTACAGAAACGTAACACAGAAAAGAAGTTTGGTCCCCTCAGGCCGCAGCTATCCCTAAACCCGAAATTCATCAGAAGAAGGTTATGCTGTGCTGCTGGTGGGACTGTAAGGGCGTCGTATATTTTGAGCTGCTTCCAATGGGTCAGACGATCAACTCCGTCGTCTACTGCAGACAACTCGAAGATTTGAAGGCTGCAGTAGCAACGAAGCGCCCGGAATTGTCAAACAGGTGGGGCGTCACTTTTCAACATGATAAGGCGACACCACACAAAAGTTTGGCCACCCGGCAAAAATGGCGGAGTTTGACTGGGATGTGCTGCCGCACCCAGCTTATAGTCCCGACCTCGCACCATCTGATTATCACTTGTTCAGGTCTCTCCAGAACTCCCTTGATGGCACAACATTTGAATCTTTGGAGGCTATAAAAAATCACCTCACTCAGTATTTCGACGAGAAGGACAAGACGTTCTGGGAGAAAGGAATCATGGATCTACCGAGGCGATGGGCGAAGGTTATCGAACAAAACGGTCAATATATCATTGAATAAAAACACTGTTGTCTGCATAAATAAGACTCTTTAAAATCGGGTAAAAAAGCCGACGAACTTTTTGACTTACCTAATAACTTGGCGTAGCGAGACAACGTTACGATATGATTGAGTAAAGTGACACCGCATGTTTAAAATAAACACTCAAAATCGTCTTTCAACGGAATTGCATGAATGGCGTAATATTAATAGACGTGTCAATGAGATAAACGTTGGGTATTGTTGAGCGTAGTATCAAGTGCACACCAAGTCATATTCATTACAAATACAAATACCATTTAACTTTTTTTTACAACCAGATTAATACCATTTATTCAATGTAATCAATCATTCAGGGTGGGAACATGACATTTGAGTCCCTGCGAACGTGTGTACCGTTACGGGGGGTCCAGTGTAGGAACCAGCCATTTCTGGAGAGTGCCCCGAACCGAGGCCGCATTGCCCCGTTGCACATCCAGCGACAGGCGCTGTCTGAGAAAATCACCCGCTCGTTTGTCTCCGCTGGCTAGAATCAAGCGTTTCCCGACCTTTTGTAGCAAACTTCGAGTGGATGGACCGGGCCCGCCAAGGGTGTCGAAGGCAAAGGGATAAAACTTGTATGGGTACCCGATGTTCTGGTACTTTCTAACCTTGTTTGCCTCGGCGAGAGCCGAAGCATGACTAGCCCGGGCCGCGCCAGCACTGACCATTGAAGGGGCTAATGAGTCAGTAACTGTCGCGTCCCAAACCAGCATGCATCCGCTCTTGAACGGAGTTAAGGTCAGCCCGTCAGGTCTCTTGCCGCCCTCCCTGTCTAGCCCGACGGGTTCAAGGACGCACGGCAGACCACTGGATCGTAAAGCTCGACTGTAGGTTTCATTCAGGGCTTGGTATCTTGCTCGCCTACCTGCGCTGACGATACAGGACAGCCCGTGGCGTCCGTCTGGCCCGACGACGTCTTTGCAGACGCAGGTATGAGTGTAAACAATGTCTGTTCCCAAACGAAGTCCGACGGCAATCCTTACCGACTCATCATCTAACAGGGTCCCGATCCGGGCACAGGGAATGGCGTGTAGCCATGCGCCCGCCCCCTTGGAGACGGCGCGCAGCCTGGCCTTGTCGGCGTCCGTCGTGCATCCCGCAATGAGGTCTACGACCCTTTGCTCATATAGAGCTGTTGACCATTCTTTCTGGTGTCCAGCTTCGGCGGGCTCGTGGCCGCACAGGGCAACTGCTCTACGGTGGCTTGTTTCCAATCGGGCTTCTAAGTCTGTGAAGGCAGCCGAATCGAGAAGGGTTCTAGCCTGTTGCATAGACCTGTGTAGAGAAGCTGCCAGAGCTATCTCAGATAAGACAGTCGCATCAGGTAACCCTAGGCCACTCCAAAGAACAGGGAGTAGAGCTTGTTGGCGTGCACCCGTGGACAGACTGAGGTTTAGCAACGCCTCTACTGTAGCCAGCATGCTGTCGTTAAGTCGTTCAAGAAGTCCGGAAGCCAGTGAACAATCTGCACCTCGAAACAAGTGGTTAAGACGTAGGGCCGAAAAGGAGGATCTCAGAAGAAAGAGGCCTCGATGAGAACCCACCAAGTGAATGCGTGACATCGCATCTTCTAGCTTGGCCAACCACCTCTCGAGGGCAGCCGGAACTTCTTGCGGGAAGAGAGGTACGCCCAGCAACTCTAAACTCGTGCCGACAGTCTTGCACCCTGGGAGAGCCTCCAGCACTTCAGAGTCCGCAGCACCTCCTACAACGTGGACCTCACACTTCGCAGAGTTTAGAGCCAGGCCGCTCCGTTCAGCGAACTCGATGATTCTGTGGATGTCCCTCAGAACTGCATCGGGGGCGCCACCGTCGTCCAAGTACCATACGTTAAGCGGGCACTCGAGAGAGTCAACTAACTCTTTGACTGCCAGGCAGAACAGCGGCGGGCACAGCGGGTCGCCCTGCTGTACCCCAGTCTGCGACATTATGACATCGTGCGGCAGAAGAAGGCAGGATGACTCCTTATAAGCAAGTTCCACCTGCTGGAACATGCTCGGGGCCCAAGCTTCCACCGCGCTCAACAAATGGTCCCTTCGAATACTGTTGAACGCGTTCCTGAAGTCAAGCTTGACCACAAGGGTAGCTTCAGAGCGTGACTCCAAAAAGGACCGAGTCGAATGCACTGCGGCCTCACATCCTCCCGGTGTCGCAAACCCAAGCTGATGGTCACCAAGAGCACATGAGATGTCTGCCCTGTTCTCAAAGATGCCGATTTTTGCCGCTAGCCTCCGGATTGCAGATGAGCATGCGATGGGCCTCACGCTGCCATCTTTCTTCTTGAGGGCGAAAAGTCGGGCCCCAAAGATGAGCGGTCGCCATTCGGAGAGCGGCGAGCCCCAGCGAAGAAGATCAACGACTTTGGCGAGGGCGGCCGCAAGGCGGTCGGCGACAGCTCCTAAAGCGGGGGACAGCAGGTCTTGTAGAAGCCGTGGTCTGATGAAATCAAGGCCCGCGGTGGAACTTCGCGAAAACGTTTTTATGGCAGATCGAACATTGTCGGCTGATGTGGTTGATGGCAAGGGCACTTGAGGAAGGCTGGGGCAGGACAGAGGTGACGGCGCGGGCGGGTGCTTATCCAAGAGCAAACCCGTCTCGCTAGGCTTTTGCGCCAGCGTGTCTTCTGAAATTAAGACCCTGGCCGCCGAAGAGACGTCGCCTTCCGAAAGCTTGGTAATGGCTAGCCGGACGGTATCAACTGTCCGCTGTCGGGGACGTACGTTTGAAAGAGGACTACTGCCATCGTCAAAATGTTTCCCCTGAGCAAAGTCGCGAAGGTTCTTCCGGACAATAACCGCCAATGACCGGTCATCCTTCCCACCATCGGGGAGGCGGAGGACAACGGGCGCGAAAGAGAAGAGGGAAAGCCAGACCGTGTCGTCGTTGTTCTCTGCGACTGAGCACAGGATCTTAGTGAACTCTTCGGCTACTTGCCTACGCACTGACTTTGGCAAAATACGGACCAACCTCCAGCGGCGAAAGACGTCTTGAATAACGCCGATTAATCCATCCGCGGTAAACCGAGAGTTTGAGGGCCGTGACTCATCGTCAATGTTGTAGGCAACCCCTCCGTGCTTGGTCATTATGTGTCGACGTAGACCTCTTCGTGTAAACGAAAGCCCGCAGGTTGGGCAGGGGGCCCTGTTGGGGTCCGACGGCCCGGACCGCGGGCTGGCGGGCTCGCGGTTAGGCGTGTTGTCGCCGTGGTCTGTCATTACAAGGCGAGACCTTTTAACTTGCCCACTACAGAAAGCAGTCCCATCAGAGGTCGCAACGCTTCCTCTAAAGACCTCAACACCGCAGATAATTCTGGTCTGATTCCCTGTAGAAGATCACCTAGCCCTGAGAGCGACGAACCGGTGCCGGCGCTTGAGCGGGTCTTACTTGTTCTCGGGGCCTTTTTCGAGTGGTTGTAGCGACGGGTCCTGCTCGTTGGCGACCTATAGCCGCGCTTCTTCTTTTGAAGCTTCGGTATAGGTTTCGGCTTGGGTAGAACGACCTGCGGATCAACCCCAGCTGCTGGCGAAATCCCCCTAACCACGGTTGCGTAGGTGGGGCCCTGTACTGCGGACGACGGATCCTTTTGGGCGGAAGCCGGAGGACAACGTACAGCTTCGCCGATGACCGCCTCAGGGTAATCTGCTCTGACCTGCTGGAGCATGCGACCCTCCAACATAATTTTGCTTTTCTCACGCAAGTAAGCCAGCCGCGGGCAGAGAGCGGATCCCCCCGGTGAGGTCCCTGGCAATTCACGCACTTTGGACTGTTACGACAGGACTCGGCGGTATGATCCGGGCCTCCACAGTTCTTGCAAAGCTTTTTCCTAGACACTTGTCAGCGAGGTGTCCAGGTTTCAAGCATTTAAAGCAGATCCTTGCTTGGCTCGGCTCCAGGATAACTGGGTGAGATCTGTGGCCGAGAAAGACGGACGCGGGGGGCTGGCGAGAAAAGGTAAGGATTACCTTCGTCAGCGGCACCTTCCCGCCTGCGGACGAACGATATAGTCGACGCGCTTGGGTAACTCCATGTTCCGCCAGTTCGCCGGCAATTTCGCCTTCGGTGAAAACTGGGCTGACCCCCTCAATCCTGGCGCTAAATAAGGTGACGGCCGGGCAAGCAGCCGATACGGGGCACCCTTCTAGGCTTGACACACAAAGTAGCGTATTAACGCTCTTTAAGTCTTTTACCCAGACTGCGATTGACTGGGTATCACCAGAAATTTTACACCCTGGTGACACGGCGTAGATCTCTTTGAAGATCGTAAGCATTGAACCTTCAGAAAATGACATAGTGTCCGACTCGACGGTTGGTTGTCTTCGAAAGGTTACCTTAAACATGTTAATTGTCCCGGCTTCGATGTCACACCGAAGCTTATTAAGCTGTCGTTGCTCGCGTGAAATAGTGGCTTTCTCCTTCCGCGAAACCACTTTTGTGAAACCTTCGGAGTCCACTAGCCCGTGTGGTCCGCTTATTGTTTCTTCGATACCAGATTGCCTGCGCCGCTTGCAGCCAACGCGATCATGTGGTAACACATTACTGCCGTCGTCGTTGCCGGTGGCAGTGTACTCCATCTCACCGTCGGGCATGGGCGATGCAGGCGCCTCTGCTGGCTGTTGCCAGCTGCCGTCGTATCATTCTCAACACACGCACTAACCGCCCTCAGCCGTGATATATCCAGCGAATCAGGTGGCTTATCCTGACCAGTAATCACTAATTTCGGCATGCCTATGCCGCGACAGGTAACAAAATACAAAACACACTACCGCACTAAAAAAATAAAATAAAAAAACAAAAACAAAAATCTCAGCCACAGACCTGGGAATTGAACCCAGTCCTGCTAAGTGGTAGTCCGTGACACTGCCACAAGGCTACGGCGACCTGCGGTATTGAGTTAGTCCGTGAGCTACAACGTCTTGCGCCGCACGTAGATTCGCGACGACGCTAGTAAATCGAACACGGTCAGCTGGGTGATGAGAGTCAACACAGTCAGGCAGCCTGAAAGGGATCGGATCCCTCAGACACGCGACCCAACTCACTTCCAGCGTGCACTATTCACCAATAGAGTACTCGGCACACGCACATTCGTCGATACAATTATCACTATCGAAATCGAAGTCGAACCTCACAAAACGTTCAGTTTTATGGGAGCCGACGAAAACACGACTGCACTCTGCCGAAACGAACCGGCAAAAAAACCATTTAACTTGTGATAGCTACTGGTGCTGCATACAACATTCTCAAAACTGTGAACACAAACCACAACAACACATGGTGATTTTTCGGCTTTTTTCTTTTTTTGCGTTAACCTCCTTTAAGAATATCTTGTATGTTTCACTACGCAAAGGGCTGTAACGACTTTTTAAGTCTTCCATGAATAATGGAGAGTTATTAAATATATACACGATAATTATTTGTTTATTGAAGCAAGCTATACCTCTTTTGAGACACGCAAATTTCACTTGCACTATGTTTTTAAATTTATTGACTTAACGCTTGTTTTAAGTGTATTCCTTTTAATTCTGTACGATGCAATAAAGACAATCTTCAATCTTTTCAATCATCTACACTGTTACAACTTTTTTCAGGCTTTGTTTTTCTGTAGGTTTTCAGAAGGCTTTTCCCGCAGTCGAATGATTAGACTGAAGGACGTGGAGCGGTCCACTTACTCCAACAGTAGGCCGTTTAGGTGAAGCCCCCGGCACCTGGTCGACCGTCCCTGTGAATCTTTATAGTTTCAATTTTTACTGCGTTGATCAAAAGATCTCACTTCTTGCATATACTGGCTGAGAGCTGCATGCGACTGTTGGACATGGAAGCGGCTTCCACTGAACAGAACCAGATTACATACGTGTGGCAAAAGAGTTTTCGCACAAATCTGTCTTCAACGAACACGATCCTGTACTTCAGGTAAAATAATTACATCGTTAGGTTGGAAAAAGACACACAGTAGACAGAGCAAATATCTAAATAGTGTATCGTTGATAAAGTGCTCAAGGCAACATACCACTAACCAAACAGTAAAGCACTTAGGTTAGATGGCATTCGCAATGAACACATTTATGACAGCCTTGTGCTAGCGCCCGATGGACGACCCTTGTTGTGAAACATGGTATACCGGAGCTTCTTAAAGGTATACTGCAATGAAACGGCTTTTGCATAAACGACCGGATTTGCTCAAGAAGACAATCTCAAAGGCCTTGAAATGTCCGGAAGCTGTTCTCAATATATGGTCTTAAGAAAAAACACATAGAACATTGCTCAGGCTCAAGGTATGTTTTTCAGGATAGAAATTTTAAAATGTACGCGCAAATCTGCTAGTTTTTCCATCTTTTTTACAATTCGCAACAACAATCTGCGCAGTACTCAAACCATATCGTTAAAAACAATTGCACAATCCGACCGAATCAACAGCATTTTTTCATGGCGCATGGCGAGAATGTTGAGAATCAGAGTGTGTCATAATCGGCCTTAACCGGACAAAAAAATTGGGAGCACATTCATTACCAAAAATTATGCTCGTAACGCAATTAATCAATTTTGCTCTCTGTGCAGCGTTGACCTAGGGTGCATCACTAAGGCATCCAGTGATAAAATTCCATCAGCCGAGCTGTCGCTGGGCGGTCGGTATACCGTCTATCGTAAAGACTGCAGAAGTCGCGGTGGTGGTGTACGCATTCTGACTATATCCGATCTTCTCTATCCTTCACGGAATCCTTGTTGTTGATAATGTTTTTTTGAAGGTCTTGGAAATGCATAATGCACAAGCGCTACTGGCAGCTAACAGCAGCTAGTGTGGGACTCGCACCCACTAAAGCCGATATCCTCCTCACCCCCCAAGGCCCGGGATTGCATTAGCATTACTTCGACAACCCTGAGAGGGGAGTCTCGTGTTCCAGCGCTCTATGCGCCTAGCCAATGCTTGCCCGTCCTGGGGAGATGCGTCGGGATTCTCCGGAGGGCCTCGCTGCTCCCTCTCTTCTCCCTCCTTTGGCTCCTCCTCTCGACTGCCCCTCAAAGGGGCTTGGTCGTAAGGGTCCTCCAGGTTCAGCTTTTTCCTCATTATGGTGTCGAGGTAACGTCCACCCTTTGCCCAATTCGTCTCGTCCTTCATCATGAAGTCCACTGCGGAGTTGTTCCCCTCAGCTCGGACGTCGCAGAGGCACGTACTCCCGCAAGGGCCGCGCAGTGTACGATCGTGTGTTCAACGTCGTCCGCGTCCCCGGAGGAGCAGAGAACGCAGATGTCAACCGGGGCCTTAACAATGCGCATCATATATGTCTGAAACTGGCCGTGTCCTGTGAGCACCTGCGTCGGGGTGTACGACAGCTCACCCAGCTGCTTGTTATACCACCGGCGCAGATCCGGCATCAGTCGGCGAGTCCATTGACCGCCGGCGTCGCCCCGGTGGTTTCGCCATTCATCGTTCCACAGCTCCAGTGTTTTATGTTCTGCCTGCGCGAGATCCCAGTTTCCATCGAGATGGTGTTCGCTTCTCTCTCTGGCCAGGAGATCCCAAGGTAGCTGGTGGGCCAGTACTATCAGAGCATCCGTAGACACCCTGCGATAGGCCCTGCTGACTCTTATGACCATTCTCCTCTACGCGGCTCTGAGTGCGCCCCGGTTCCGCGCCGTCCTGTTGATGATGCTACTGGTATTGTTATTGCAGTCGTCGGTATTGTTGTTGTCGCTGGTATCATTGTTTTTGTCGTCGTCGCTAACCTCAACATGAATTTCGGAATGAGCTATGAGCGATACCATTGTGTTGTTGGAAGGAGTATGCCACTGCCTTTTCTCTGGTGTTAAGAATATAGGACTCAGCATCTCATGCAGCAAATTGAAGAACCGCCACGGCGGCTGGAAAAACTCGTTGTTTGCCGCCGTCGAAGTACGATGTTCAAGAGACGCTTATATCGATCAAGAATGTTGGTCCACTTCTTGTAAACGACGGGGCCGGGAATGTTGAAGTTGTGCCCAATCTTCGACCAGCGATCAGAGCGCATTCGCTGGTCCGTGAAGAGCGGATGGAATTTGTCGTACAACAATGGCGTTTTTTTTAGAGTTCGAGAAGGCTCTCGACGAAGTATTCCGTCGCCCATTGCTGATCTTCTTCGGGGCGGATTATTTCGGCGCCAACCTTCATCATTAGTTGATCATAGTGTTCGCCCAGAGTGGTATTGTTCTTGTTGTCGCTGGGTTTACTGTTGTCGCTGGAATTACTGTTGTTGTCGCTGGAGTTACTGTTGTAATTGCCAGTGGTATCAATGTTGTTGTTGTCGTTGGTATGAGCGTTGTTACTGTTGTCGTTGGTATCATCGTTGTTATTGGTGTCGCTTGACATTCAACGAGGATATACAGCGTCTGTTCGGGGCACATTGCTGACGGATGTTGGGCCACTTCTTGAAGACGACGGGGCCGGTCATATTAAACTTAAGGCCAATCTCCGACCAGCGATCAGAACGCATTTGCTGATCCGTGTAGAGTGAATGGAAAAAACAAAAACGGCCATTTGCGAGTTCGAGGAGACTCTTCCGTTAATTCCGCGCCAGACTTTTCCATCTGTCTGCCTAGACCAATGTAGACCCGCAACGAGTGCAGTAGACTTTGTGTGCCCTGCTCATTCACGGCCGCAACACTGTCCACCAAAAGGTTACTAAAGTAAGCATGTATTTCTACCGTTGATTAGCAGCCAGTGCGTACCAGTATGTACTGTTTAAATGACGCCTTTATGGCTGACCGAGCCGACTGAGCTACATTTATCTGCCTGACAAAACTTTGATTACATATTGATGTGGCAAATGGCTCACAACTTTAGAGTTTTGTAAGCATTTTTATAGCGCTTTACATGTACAGCAGTACCAATTACAATTTAGAGTACCTTTTTTCTGGTGGTCTGTGAACTGCTTACTAGGTTTTTGTACGTTAGCTGTAAACGGCAGAGACGCCTCTCCCACGGTTTCGATGTAATGCCAAAGTAATACCGAGCCTGGGGGGTGGGGAGGAATCCGGGTTTAGTGGGTTTGCGAGTCTCACACTAGTCACGCAGGCTGCTAGTGGCGCATGTGCATCATGCATTACCAAAACCTCCCAGAACAAAAAAAAAAGAAAAAAAAGGAGCTTATCTGGTCGTGATGCACAAGAGTTTGGCATATTCTGTTCTTTGCTTGGTGGCTCGTATCCTTCCAGTTTAATCGATGTTTGTTTAAATCGATCAACAAGTGGTAGTTGTTTTAGTACTCTTGGTCACTAGCTAATGACACAATCTTAATTACATCAAGCGACCAACAAAGCCCGACAGTTTATTGACGTAAGGACGTTCTAGTGCATCTTGCTCCTCTAAAAATTAGCTACTGTCATATCAAAAATAAGTTATTGGGTCTAAATCAGTTAAGAGAAGTTCAGAACAATAGTGGTTCAGTGTTTTCTCAAAATTTCTCTGTTTTCCCAGCCTTGTGCTAGCGTCCGCTGGACGACCCTTGTTGCGAAACAAGGTATACCGGAGTTGCTGCTAGAGCTTCTTAAAAGTATACTGCAAAAAACTACTTTTCATGAACGACCGGATTTGGTTGAGGAGACAATCTCAAAGGTCTCAAAATGTCCGAAAGCTGTTCTCAATATATAGTCTTAAGAACAGAGAATCTCAAGAAACAGAACAAAGAAGACTAGCCTTGCTTGACGGTTGGCAAGTATCTGAGTTTGTGGTCCAGCGGGAGTTGTACATGAGCGTTGCTGCTCTTGACTGAGTGAGACGATTACACGAGAGATTAAGAAGAGTGCAATCCGCCCGCGGCAGGATGATTGATTCATTAGCGCTGCTTGGTTTCTCAATGTTTTTCGTCGCCACTGCAGTTCGCTGATTGGCGATGCTTGCGCTAATGTGACTTGATCGCTAGTCCTAATTGTACCACTTATGCTACTGAGATGATTAGCAAAAACAGTCACAATTTTTTCCCGCTGTTCTCACTGTTGCAATCGTCATTGTTAACATCAGTGGCTTCAGTGACGACCGTATGAAGTTCGTCGACGCGTGGGCAATACAAAGTAAAAATCAATGTATCTGCTAAAAGAAGGTCGAAGTGTTAGGCTTACAACCAGTTAGGCAAAATGGCTAACTACATCTAGAAAATTCCCATTGATCTTTACTCTATGATTCATCTCTGCATACATTCCACTTTGGCTAAAACACATCGAACCTTGCTCAGGCTCAGGGTATGTTTTTCAGTATACATGAATAGGGTACTCTATCTAGAGTTCAGCACGAGCCAATTCATGAATCTGTTTGTAGGCTGCAAGCCAGCAGTGAAAGCAATTAGAATCAGACTGGAGTCACCAGTCACTAAGTGTTCTCAGCAATGTTTGCGGTAATGCCAAGTGACTAAAGCCACACAAGAGGTTGCCTATGCAAAATGCACCTTATCGGAAACCTTTGTATACTAGGTACACTGTGTACGGCTATTTACCTGAGATGTTGCATTTGTGGATTTTACCAGGCGGGGATAAATTCCGCGGCCGGTTCTGCTTGCGGGAATGCGCTGTGTATTACGCGACAAACTGTCAAACGTTTCGATGATATTTGCACTTTTTGCCAAGTGAGACGGACGCTAAGAAGGCTCGAAAAAATAGTTCATTGCAATATATATACATATATATATATAAGAGCGGCGCTCCCCGACCCGCAAAAACCACGCAGATTCGGACCCACAACTATCTCTATGAGTGGTGTATGGGACTCCGAATATGCGAGTACGCTTTTAGGGCTCGGCGTCACGAAGAGGAATCTTATGGATCTTACCGTCTTAACGTTGCAAGGAACCTTAAGAATATACCGCTCGCACCGGGTTCATAAGGGCTGGGGCTACCATCAGGCAAAGACACGGACAGCTGATTCTTAACCTCACGTGACACCTTTTTACCACTATTTGTATTAAGGCGAGCACTGCCGAGTGTGCAGCTGTCTTGAGGTAATGCCATAGGCCTAGACACGTGGTCTGTAGATTGCCCAAGAGAAAAGCCACATTGTTGTGGCGGTAATTTAGTTTCAATTTTATTTCACCAAAAACGGGTAGATAATGCCTAAACTTCATGTGGGCTAATTACATCTTTCACTACTGCACGCATCGAACCAGCTTTTATTCTTTTGCATTGTAGTACGTGGTATCAGTTAACATTACATGTGCCACAATATTTATAGACTAGCGTGTAGATATGTGCTTGCATTCCCTGAACCTCTTTATGGCAAAGTTCAATTTACGCTTTTCTCTTTAGGCGCAATATTGCTCTACGACCAGGGCACTTACACCGCATTTGTTCAGGATAATCTCTTCCACAACGCAAAATTTGCTTTTGCTTTGTCTATCCCTTTCATATTGTCTAAAGTTATATTTATTTCAATGGCCCAAAGGCTGAAAGTTATAACTCGAGCGATTTTTTATCGTAAAAATTATCATTTCAGTCTTAGTGTCAATTTGTGTAAGATCTCCGAGTAGCGTCATAGCCAATATTGTTTTTGCACGCTTGTTCTCTATGTCTCTCTCTTTTGTCTTAGATTGATTGTCAGATTATACTGTATGCACCACTGACTTATTTCATTCAGGTAATTCATTCTGACGGTAATTTGTCTTATACGTTCTGATAGCGTTAGCGTCCTATAGACGGCGTTGGTCATCGATATACCGAGGTAGTTCATTGAGTCATTGGCATTACCTTTCCTCTCGTACGTATATCTTCAGGACGGATCAGAACGAGACCGTATGGTCAACATCGTAAGGCTGCCCCGAGAGTGCAGAGCGTGCACACAACGTCGAGAGTCCGGTACAAGCGATCGGGTCCAGTTCCCCCAGGCGACTGCCGAGTCGGACATCTTGAACGTTGCCAGTCGGGCCCGCGTAAAGTTAATTACGCCATACGTTCTACGATTTTTTCCCGAGCGAGGAGGTTCCAATAGAACTGGCGAGCTAGGACCAGAGCCTTGTTGTGTCTCATGGACCTTGTTGTGTCCTTAGCTCACGAACCCGAGGGGATGCGTCGCGCTGTTCTGCGGAGTACTGGGTTGCCATAGCGCCTTGCAAGAAATCCTCATTTCGGCCGCCCAATGGCGCCCGCGGCGTCCTGTAGCCGCGTTTTCACGCGCGTAATAGTGTCTATGAAGTATACGCAGTCCGCCCATGCGGCGGCATTCTGCATCATGTAAACGACATTGATTCGTGTTGATCTCCCTGCATAGCAATACGTCGAGCTTTTGCGGACCTGGGCCAAGGCGGTGTAGGACAAGACCGTATGGTCAAGATCGTCCGGCTGCCCCGACGTGCAGAGTATGCACAAATTCCTCGCCATATAGTAGGATCGGTGGGGGAATCCTTGCCTTTCTGTATGATGCTTAGCAAACTTGTTCTCCACTCGTCGGGATAATGGCATCTCGTGAGCAAAAATTAGCAAGGGTTGTCCAGCGGGCGCTGGTACAAGGTTGTCATTAATGTGTTCATTGCAAATGCCATCTAATCTAAGTGCTGTTTGGTTAGTGGTATATTACCTTGAGCACTTCATCAACGGTAAAATATTCAAATATTTGGTCTCTCTAAGGTGTGTATTTTTTCTAACCAGACGATGTAATACTTTTACATGGAGTACAGGATCGTGTTCTTTGAAGACAGATTTGAGCAAAAACTCTTTTGCCACACGTATGTAACCTGGTTCTGTTCAGTGGAAGCCCCTTCCATGTCCATCAGTCGCATGCAACTCTCAGCTAGTATATGCAAGAAGTGGGTTCTTTTGATAAACGCAGTGAAAGTTGAAACTATAAAGCTTCGCACAGGCGGTCGACCAGCTGCCGGGGGCTTTACCTAAACGACTACTGTTGTAGTAAGTGAACCGCTTCACGTTCTTTAGTCTAATCATTCGACTTCCGGAAAGGCCTTCTAAAAGCATACAGAAAAACTAACCCGGAAAGAAGTTGTAACAGTGTAGATGATTGAAACGTCGCAATCGTTTTCGCTAGAAACCGTCTTAGTTTTGTTCGATGTGAAGACTGTCTGTACTGCATCGTACGGGATTAAAATGAATACACATAAAACAAGCTTTTAGTCAATAACTTTAAATAATTAGTGCAAGTGAAGTTCGCATGTCTCAAGAGAGGCATAGGATTGCACCAATAAACAAAGAATTGACGTGTATATATTTAATAACTCTTTAATATTCATGGAATACTTAAAAAGTCGTTACAGCCCTTTGCGTAGTGAAACATACGAGATGTTCCTAAGTGAGGTTAAAGCTAAAAAGGAAAAAAGCCAAAATTGGTTCACAATTCTTTGCAACTGGGGCAATGTTAGCCGACGCGTGAAGAGGAGTTGCAACAGCAAATCACCATGTGTTGTGATTAAACAATACACCATTCATGAAATTCCGTTGAAAGACGATTTCGAGTATTTATTTTAAACATGCGGTGTCACTTTACTCAATCATATCGTAACGTGCTTCTCCCGGGCTATTTATTGGCTCATGTGACGCCGTAGCGTTCGTATAGTAATAATGTTAAATGGATGACTCGACTCTATGACGTCGCTGATTGGTCGGCGGTGGTGCACGTGCCCTATTGTCACCAGCACGCAGCCTAGTGGTCTCCTTGGTCGTCATGTTGTATGTTGGATTGGATGTTTGCTTGGCTTACTGACGTCGTCAGTTATCGGCGGTGTAGGTAGTTGTGGTTCACATCGGCTTGGGTGTTTGATTGGTCTACCGACGTCACCAGCCATCGGCGTCTCCGTGACTGGCAATTCTGTTGCTACGCTATGGATAACTTCGTTACACTGCCTTGGACTGGCTTGTCCCGAGCCAACTGTGGCAGTCTGTTTCTGGTTATGGAACACACGAACTCTCGTGTCCATCTCTTGTTAAACGAGGTCGGTCCGTTGCACGGTAAGATCCGTTAGTGGTACGACGAGGTCGGTTGGTCGTTAGATGAGGACGATTGATAGTACGGTGAGGACGGTCGGTAGTACGGTGAGGATGTCTGGACGGATGGCGCCGGCGGACGGCGAATGGTTCACTTGCGCCTATGTCTGCGCATAAACCGGGTCAGGATCAATGATGGTACTGTCTTGAACTCTGCGTTTGTGGTCGGGGTTGATCGCTTTTCGGATCTCGTCGCGCATGGACGGTGTCGTGGTCGGGAAGCGTCGTCGGCGTCGGTAGTCGCGGGGCGTCGTCGGTGGCTGTGGTCGGGGAGCGTCGTCGGTGGCTGTGGTCGGGGAGCGTCGTCGGTAGCAGTGGCCGTGGTCGGGGCCCGTAATCGGCGTCGGTGGCCGTCATCGGTCGTGGTCGGTCGTTGTTCAGTCACGGTCGGTCGTGGTGTGGTCGGTTGCTGTGTCCTCACTAGCATCGCCCGTTGTCAACTCGGTTGGTTCACCGTCCTTTTGGTAGAGGTAACCGTAGCAGCTCCGCCAAATGTAACGTTGCTTCAACCCAGCATCTCCACCAAATGTAACAAGAGACTTGGGGCGATGAGTGAGAATACACAGCGTAAGGTCTGAGTTGCAAAGTTACCGGACATAGAACGCCTTTCTAGCATCCTTCTCCCGTGCTATTTATTGACTCAAGCGACGCCGTAGCGTTCGTATAGTAATAATGTTAAAAGGATGACTTGACTCTATGGCGTCGCTGATTGGTCGGCGGTTATGCACGTGCCTTATTGTCACCAGCACGCAGCCTAATGGTCTCCTTGGTCGTTACGTTGTATGTTGGATTGGATGCTTGCTTGGCTTACTGACGTCGTCAGTTATCGGCGGCGTGTGGTTCATATCGGCTTGGGTGTTTGATTGGTCTATTGACGTCACCAGCAATCGGCGTCTCCGTGACTGGCAATTCTATTGCTACGCTGTAATTTCGTTATAATATATTTATCACCGTTTTCCATAACCTTCGACAAACGCTTAGAGAATTCTGAGGTGAGAGGAACAATCATAATTTAAATGAACAAGTTCTGCACTAGTAGGTAGGTAGGTATGGTTGCTCGTGTGTATACGGCAGGTAAACCTAGAGAGTGACATACCGTAGTGATGTGTGAAACTCAGTGACCATTTTGGTGTATTGTGCGTGACCGTACGACGAAGGGGTAAGGAGCCAGGTTGCTGTGAAGTTCAAACAAGTCCTTCTCGGCAGGGTGAAGCAAAACGAAACCACCCGCGCAGCGGTCGGAAGGCTCCGAGCGGTCCGCCGAGCATTCAAATTTGAATTCTAACGGCAGCTCAACTAACGCAGTGTAACACTGCATTATATAAAAAGTGTCTGGCGTGGGTACAGATAGCTAGCAAAAAAAAAGCAAATTACTGTACCACACTCTGTATATATATATATATATATATATAGACTAGCGTGTAGATATTGTGTATTATATATGGCGCATTATATATCGCAATATTGTATCACACAGTCTATATACGCAGTACACTATATGTGGTAGTATTGCACTAAACAGTGTGTATTTATATGTGTATATGCATGCATGATAGTGCTGCAGTACCGATATAGGTATATATAAGACACAGGTGGAGAAAACTCACCGCTGCTGCCTACCAGGCAACCTACGCCCGGACAAGGGGCTAAGGAGTAAATGAGCGTAACCTGACCATGGACGAAGATTCCATTACGGCCTGTATGGACGGAGAAAATCGTCCCCAAGGAAAGGCCCTAACACGAGCCCCGGATGCTAGCCCAACGGGAGTTCAGATAGAAGAGACTTGCGGCGGACTGGAGACTGGCTCGGTGGCCACGACTAGGATCCCCATTGATCAAGAAACGGCAGGAGCTGGAGCTAAACGAATGATCCAGGACGCTCCAGAAAATCCCGAAGAAACGGGCCACAAGGAAGTGAAAAAGGCGACCGAAGCAACTTATAGACTGGACTCCATGATTGAAGCACTACTAGAAAGTGCGTTGAATTGGAAGCACTTACCGTGAAGCACACCAAGACCCAAACTGACATCAAAAGGGTTTCAGAGAAGCTCCACAGGGCCGAAGAAGAAAGGGCGGGAAGATAGCCGTATCGAACTGGCAGAGCTGCGAAGTAAGCTAAAAGAGACTCTAAAGCTGGCGATGGAGCTCCAGCCAGCAGATGCTTCAGAGGCGACCCTAGTCACAAAGGCATCTGGAGATCCGCAAATCTGCAACAGATGTAAGACGGAGATCATCGCCGAGGAGATTAGGAAAGAGAAAGAGGATCAGCGCGCAGCAGAGCTGCACAGGCGCATGAACGAGGCAACGACTGAGGAGGAGGTGGTCACGCTGGTCAAAGAGAATTGGCCTATACGACTCTATAACAAGACAAAGTATGTTCACGGTAGCATTTTGACAGAAAGAGAAGTGAGGGCGGTGGTCATACGCGAAGGGTCGGCCAAAGACTCAGCACTCCTTGCTCGCTTGACGCCGCAATTCCCGGCGGTAACCCGAGTAAAGTTCGTCAAACCTGGAAACGTGGCAGTAATTCGAACCCGTGCGGAAATGGTACCGGAAGACGGAGATTCCGCCGCAGAGGAATTACCAGAGATCACTAGAACTCTCGTGGTCGGAAAACTAGAGGAAGGAGAGATTGAGGTCAAAAGCGTCGTAAGGCTCTTCCAACAAATGACCACGCATCTACAGCGAGCTGAACAAGACGCAGGGCCGCAGGAGCGAGACGCCGGTCAAACGAGCCAGAAGAGACGCCCGATAGCGGTCCACCTCCCGGAAGACCTGGACATGGTAATATCCCGAAAGGCCGCAGAGGCATGTTGGGGAGGACAACTCGCCGCTTCAGTAGATTTCTGCCTCAAGAAAGGCCAGAAAAAAGGAGAGAGAAAGAAAGCGTCAAAAGCACGCACAGAACCGCCAGAACGAACACAGTGGTGGTCCGAACGGGAGGTGGCTCCTACGCCGACATCCTTAAAGAACTGCAAACCAAAGTCTGCCCGGACCAATTCGGAGTACAGGTTCAGGTCGAGGGAGCGGCTAACGGAGACATCCGGCTCAAAGTACGAGAAAGAGAGGCCGGGGGGTGCGAAAAATTTGCAAACCAGCTAAAGGTCTCATCGAACGTTAGTGTCGAAACCTGGGAAAGGGACGCACAAATGAAGCTGATCCTCCACGGCCTTGAACAGGGCACCTCTAAGGACGAACTGGAGCAAGCCGTCAAAAACCAGGTCCAGGAGGAGGGCGAGGTAACAGCCGGGTGACTGAACGGATCGATCTCCCATGCTGCACGAGATGCCAGGGGATGGGCCATACGGCGAAGGATTGTGCTGAAGAAATGCCTCAAGTCCGCAGATGCTATCGCTGCGGAGCCACTGGACATCTAGCGAGAAATTGCACTGCTGAGGTCAGAAAGTGCTACGTATGCTCTGTGGCAGGGCACTCAGCGAACTCAATGGCATGTCCTGCCTACAGAAAAGGGGTGGACGATCTGCAAAGGAAGAAGATAGGTCTACTACTCCGACAGGAGGGACCACAGAAGAGTGCCAGTTGCCCGACAACAGAGGAGACTAGGGCAAACCACGAAACGGAGGAAAGTGGTTGGAAGAGACCAAGTAGGAGACACACGACGAAGTTTCCCACTTTAGCCAGAAATGCAACGACAGATGCACCTATGGCGGCAAGAACGGATCAGGAAATCTCGACAAGCTATGAAAATTAAGGTCTTGCAGGTTAATCTCAATAGATGCAGGGCCGCACATGACCTTCTTGCGGCAGCAGTAGACCGGTTGGGAGTTGACCTATGTCTCTTGTCAGAGCCAAACGAGGCCCTGGCAAAGGCAGCGGACAAAAGGGTATGGACAGTAGACGAAAGAACGGACACCGCGATCTGGTGGACAAACCGTCGAAAAGACATCGCAATCCGGGACAGGGGCCAGGGAAAGGGGTTCACCTGGATACAGATCGATGGGGGCGCAGTATTCTATAGCTGCTACTTCTCCCCCAACAGAGGCCAAGAGGAATTTGCACAATACCTTGAGGCACTGGACGTCAGCGTCGGAACGCAGGATCATCAGGCCCAGATTATCACGGGAGACTTCAACGCGGCGTCTGTGCTTTGGGGTAGTAGGCGCACCAATTTTCGGGGACAGTCCCTGATGGAATGGTTGGCCGAACGGAACCTTCTGGTTATTAACAACCCAAAAGCGGCCGCGACGTTCGCCCGCAGAGATCAGGAAGCCTTTATAGACTTGACGATCAGCGCCGCGAACACACCCTACAGAGTAGTGAACTGGGATGTCCTCGAACACGAAGAGAACCTTAGTGACCACCGATATATTACATACACGGTGACAAACGACGGATCACTCAAAAGCACGGTGCCTGCCGCTAGATGCCACAGGCCCAGATGGTCGGCTCGCAGGATGAGGAAGGAGAAGCTCAAGGAGGAGATAGTTCGGGGCTGTAACGAACTGGAGGACACCTTCAACGAGAAAAGCTTAGGCAAAATCCTCCGTAAAGCATGTGAGAAGGCAATTCCAGCTCCAGTACATCCGCGGCGGAGAAACGCTGCACCAAAGTACTGGTGGTCCCCCGAGGTGGCCGCTGCACGAAGAGAGTGCATTGGAGCCCGGCGCCGATACACTAGGGCCCGTGGGAAGGCCAAAAAGGCGAGAACGGAATCGTCTGAGCAGGAGTGGCGGGATAAAGCAGATGATCGCTGGTCCGAATACAAGGCAACACGCGTGAACCTGAAGACCACCATCAGAAAGAGTAAGCTTCGGTGCTGGAACCAACTGATCAAGGAGATCGAGCAGGACGTGTGGGGAAAGCCCTACAAAATTGTGATGGACAAACTGGGCAAGAGAGCTCTAACGATCCCACCTGATCTCGTAGAAGCCATTGTGGCTCACCTTTTTCCGGTGCAGACGAAGGAAGGCAGAGACCCTATTACGGTGAATGAGGAGGATATTCCTCCTGTAACGCTCGAGGAGGTCCAGCGAGCGGCTGAAAGGATGTCCGAGGGCACGGCTCCAGGACCCGACGGCATACCCCCGGAGGCGATCAAATGTCTAACGAAGGAGTGCCCATCGGCCTTTAAAACGGCCGTAGACGCACTTCTAAGAGAGGGACGGTTTCCAGAAGAATGGAAGAAGGCCCGCCTGGCTCTTATCCCAAAGCCGGGGAAGGAGCCATGCTCGGCCTCAGCCTACAGGCCCATCTGTCTTCTTGACACAGTTGCCAAGGCCGTGGAGTCAATACTCGCGAGCAGGCTCAATGACGCAATCGAGGAAAAGCAAATCTTGCTCTCAGAGGATCAGTACGGGTTTCGTAAAGGAAGGTCCACGCTCCAGCCCATTAGCAAGATACTCGCTAAGGCCGAAGAGGAGAGACAGAAGAGCCCCAGAGTTTGTAATATTTGCCTCCTGATATTGCTGGATGTAAAGAATGCGTTTAACAGCGCAAATTTGAGGGTGATTCTGAATGCGGTGGAGAAAAAGGGAGTACCAGCGTACATTCGGCGTATGATAGCGTCGTATCTGGCCAAACGAAGTGTGAGCTACGACGGCAGGGAGTACGCGATGACTGCAGGGGTACCACAAGGCTCCGTGCTAGGACCTACGCTATGGAACTTAGCGTACGACGGCGTGCTAGCGATAAGCAGGCCTCGCGGTGTTGAGTTCGTCGCCTATGCCGACGACCTGGCAATCTTAGTCACCGCAAGGGATGCGGAGCTACTGGAGGACCGAGCAAATGACGCCTTAGATGGGGTTAGCAGGTGGACGAAGTCGCACCACCTAATGCTAGCACCGGAAAAGAGCGAGGCGGTTTTGCTCATTGGCAGAAAGCACTGCCGGGAGCTGGATATCCGTGTGGACGGTCACATGATCCAAATACACAAGCAGGTCAAATACCTGGGTGTTATGCTCGACAGAAACTTAAACTGTACAGCCCACATTGATTATGCAACGGCCAAAACGCATCAGGTTGCGGGCAAGCTCGCCAGGCTAATGCCAAGAACAAGAGGGCCCTCGGAGAAAAAGCGCCGTCTTCTAGCATCAGTCGCTGATTTAATTCTGCTCTACGGGCCAGCAGTGTGGGGACCAGCTGTACTGAAGACCAAGAAGAATAAGAAAAAGCTAAGGAAGGCGCAGAGAGTGCTGGCCATCAGGGTCGCCAGAGCGTAGAGGACGGTGTCTACAGACGCTGTGCTGGTAATTTCCCGCATGATACCTTGGCCAAAACGGATAGAGGAGAATATCCTCTTATACCGGGACCAGACACTTAGAAAAGACGATGCAAGAATAAAGACTCTGGAAAGCTGGGAGGCTGAGTGGACTGGGGCTAAACGAGATGCACCAGGGTCGTGGACGAGGTCAATAATCCCAGATCTCATCAAATGGTACCGATGCGAGTACGCGGAGACGACGTACTACCTAACCCAAGTTCTCACCGGTCATGGCAGCTTCCAGACCTACATGGTGAAGATTGGGAAGACTGAGGTAGACATATGTGTCTTGTGCGATGCCGGCGAGACCGACGACGTGGATCACACGCTTTTTGCATGCAGAGCTCTTGAGATCACGAGACAGACAACCCGCTCACGGCTAGACGTGCAGTGCAATACGACGAGAGACCTACTCTCAGGGATGCTCAGCTCGAAAAAAAGTTGGGAGGCGGGCTCTGATTTTGTGGAGACTGTTATGAGAGAGAAGATAAAACTGACGGAAGAGAGGCGGCAACGCATGGAGCGCCGCCAGACCGAAGATTGAGAGCCAGACTAGCGGCTCCCTACATGCACTGAAGTAATACCACAAGTATCCCGGTCATGTAGGTTAGGGGGTCACCAGGTTTTTAGTGGGTTTGAGAGTCCCACACTACCCAGACCAAAGGGTGTGTGCTATGCATTTTTGTTCCTGGCCCCTGTAAAAAAAAAAGGAGGTAGGTAAAACATCCCACGCAAATTCCATTAACTCAAGGCAGGTCACCACAGATGTATGCGGGCGTTGTCATGGCGAAATACGGTGCTGAGTTTATACCTCAGTATAAAAGTCGGCCAAATCAGAACAACTCAGTGTTTAGCGCTCTCAAATGGCGCGATTCATTTCGTGATAGCTCTGCAATGCATTAGGTTTTTAGCATTACTAGAGTCCATATTAATACGTTCAAATGAAAATGTTTTTTCATACATTTATAAAATAGAATATTAAAATAATTTATAAAAACCGCCGGTGACACTCTTACGGTGCTGAGAGACTTAGCGCTGGTAAAGGAATTTGAGGCCGTCTCAGGGCTCACACTTAATGACTCCAAATGTGAAGTCTTTTTTCCTTTCCATGAAGACCCCCACCGCACTTCCGCATTCCAAGAGGTGCGCAATCTTCTGCCAGCAGCCAGGTTAATACCCGTTAACGAGATGGAGCTTTTAGGAGCCCCAATTCTCGACGACTCCATAGATATTTCTTTATCTAAAAAGGGCTCTGATCTCGTCCGCTGGTGTTCCAGACTGCTCACCCAGCGCTTTACCTGCTACGCGTTAGCTTGTCAACCCCGAGGCTGATGTACCTTTTCCGCTGCTCACGGGCTTACGCCAATGCGGACTTGCTTCACTCGATCGACGGGACATTGCGAAATACTCTCCAAGGTATTTTGAACGTTCAGCCCAGGCAATCGTCTGAGGCTTCACTCCCGACGTCCTCGGGTGGCTTGGGAATCCGTATGGCCTCGCAAGTCGCTATTTCTGCCTACCTTGGGTCCCTTAAAGCCACCGAGACTCTGGTACAAGGGATCGCCTCACCGAATGCTCACCCAAGTTTCAGCGACCAGATTGAACAAGCTTGCCGCGACTACGAGAATAAATGGGGTCAGCTTCCTGAGAGCACATCGCAATCGTCTTTGGACTCGCAGGTTGTCAAGGCGATTCAAGAGCAACTGTTGACTCAGGCGAGTAACACCAATGAGCGGGCACGACTGAGAGCCGCGATAGATCCATGAAGCGGCAAATGGCTTCAGGCCATTTCCTTACCGCAACTGGGGACGATGCTGGACAGTACCACACTCCGCATCGCCTCCGGTCTGCGCTTGGGGGAATCAGTCTGCTTTGCTCATAATTACGCTCGATGCGACCTCCCGGTGTCTTCCACCGGCGAGCATGCTCTAGCCTGCAAGAGGAGCGCCGGCAGGTTCTCGAGGCACTCGGCTCTGAATGACGTAATTCACCGGGCATTGCAGACAGCCCACATTCCTGCTGTTAAAGAGCCTGTTGGATTGTCGTCAAACAGCCAACTGCGGCCGGATGGTCTGACTTTAGTACCATGGAGCGAAGGCCGATACCTGGTCTACGACGTCACCGTGTCGTGTACGCTGGCCGCATCCTACGCCCGCCTCGCCGAAGACCGCAAGCTAGCCAAATACCGTGAACTGGAACAGAACTTCATCGTCCAACCGGTCGCTTTCGAAACACTGGGGCCAATGGGAGAAATTACAAAGGGTTTCCTTGCGAAGTTGGGTTCCAGAGTCGCGGTGGCAACCGGCGATAGGAGAGCATGGCAGTTTTTGCTGCAAAGGATATCGGTTGAAATACAGCGTGGCAACGCAGCGTCGATCATAGGTTCATTGCCAACAGGCAAGGGACTCACTTTTTTGTCGTAGCCAAAGCGGCGTCAGAATTTCACATGTAACCAAATAATAATAAAAAACTATCGTTCAAAAAAAAAAAATATATATATATATATTTTTTTTTCAACAGACTCTACCATAATCCATACGTTACGATCTAATTTTCCAAACGATAAAATATGCAATGTAATTACCAGTTAAACCACAAGCGAGAAACTGACCTCTAACTACATGCTAACATTATTCCATACAAACGAATGAACATGTCTTAATAGAAAAAGATCTACGTAAATAGTTCTATTGATTTGTGTAGTCCACCCAGACGGAAATCATCGCCAATATTGGGGAATGTTTGGAACATTGCAACAGTGCCACTAAGCCTATTTGTTCTATTTTAAAACAAATCGCGTACGTGGTCGAGTACATTATCGATCCATTTTACCCGACGCTGTTGACTTTATGATTTCGCCCCAACGCAGCTTATGTAGCTTGTTAGAGTGTTGTCTTTAGAACAAGCTCTTAATTATAATTTACAATAACAATAATTCGTTTTTATTTAGTGTATTTCGCAAGTAAATGTAACTTGTAAAGTATATATATATATATATATATAGGGCAAAGATCTCGTTTCTTGAGCCTCCTAAGCGTCCGTTTCACTCGGCGAGGAAATACAAAGACCACTTATGCGTCTGAAAAATCTTCGCGTGATTGCGCGTTTCTATGAGCACAACCGGCAGCGATTTTTGCCCCTTGCCTGGTGAAATCCACATGCGGAACAGACCAGGTGGTGGTAGCCGTGCGCAATGTACTTTGTGTACACACGACGACTAGCGGATGCTATGCCGTCCGGTAGTTTCCTGGTGAGATGCACATTTGCATGAGTGACCTCTTGCATTGCTTCCGTCACTATGCATTGGCATTTCCATCACACATTGATGTCGGCAGCGCCCCGTTTTGAACGGTGCGTTAGCCGCCTAAGCCGCCGCCGCTGTGAATAGGATAAGACTATCAATGTGATTCGGGGTCAAGACGGTGGTGCGGGAGATTGCCCTCCTCTCCCCCGCGCTGCTTCTGCTGCTAATTGAGACCGCATAGCCGGAGTCAAAGATCTTCCATCCCTCTCTCTTGCGCTGTCGCCAAATTAACTCGCCATTGATTGACCAGTGCGAGGGCATCGAATCAAGCGGCATCCGGCCAGAAGCCAGAATTTAAGGTCGCGCGTTTTCCGATGAGATCACTCTGCCTTGCGGTACGACTAAGAACTATTCGTGTCCTCAAGTTCAAATCCTTCTTCTCTTGTTCATCCGATCACTACCTGCATCTTCGTTGTCGCTAGCTTAACGTGGTGCACGTTCTCCAACCGCGCTCAATGGATCAGTTCGGTAACGTTTTGGTGAACGGTGTGGCCGTGAGCGACCAGGGTGCACAAAACCTACTGGACTCATTGCGGATCTTCATGGGTCTAGGCGAACAATATAACCAACTGATGGAGAAGGCTGGCGCCAAATTAAGCCACACCAAAGAAGACCATCAGAGAGCAACGAGATACTCAGCCGAGAGCCTCGTCGAACTCGTAAAGGAAACACCATTCTTGTACGACAAATTCCACCCGCTCTACACGAACCAGCGAATGCGCGTTGATCGCTGGTCGGAGATTGGCCTTAAGTTTAATATGCCCGGTCCCGTCGCCTTCAAGAAGTGGACCAACATCCGCGACCGATACAAGCGTTTTCTAAACATCGTACTTCAACGGCGAGCAAAGGGCGAGTTCTTCCAGCCGCCGTGGCGGTTCTTCAAAACGCTGCACAAGATGCTGCGTCATATATACTTAACATCAGAGGAAAGGCAGTGGCTTGCTCGCTCTGACGGCGCAGTGGTAACGGGTCAGCCTTTATCGCCCGCAACGAGCTCCGATTTGTCTGTTGAACTCAGCGACGACGACAAAAACAACGATACCGGCGACGACAACAGCAAAAATGATACCAGTGACGACAATATTGAAGACTGCAATAACGACACTGGTGACATCACTAACAACAGCGACAACAACAATGAGGATCCCGTGAAGGAGTTTATGGAGCGAATGAACAACCGCATTCGCAACCATGACCGGCCGACACAACTACGGCTCATTAGCGCAATTGACAAGATGATTCTCGATTTCCAAAAATAACTGAATCCGTATGAATTGCACATGTCGGTTGTAAGATAAAAAAATAAATATTTTCTACACAGTGAAAACTAAAATATTTGAACTCATTTTAGATGTATTCTTTTCCTTCGTATATCATTTCGTTCCCAGCACTGTTTAATCAAAACATTTTACCTTCACTATCAATCCTTGGTAACTTCTACTTTGTCGCTAATACCCGGGCCTGGCATAGTTTTTGAAATGTCTGCGATATGTCTCAGATATAATGTTTTACATTGGTTTTCTTAGTCGAAAATTATAGTCAGAAATATATATGTGTGTTTTTTTTCTGAAACAGAGGACTCGCGTATCAAATCGTGAACTTCGCAGCAAGTTTCACTTCTTTGATATGTGAGAGAAATTGGATTTTGGGGTTCCCCTGTCCTAGATAGAGAACGCAACATTTGTGAAAAGATATAATGAATTCCACTTTCGTCGTTCATCCAATGAAATCTGTAGCGGCGTCTTGAAGAACCTTGTATTCTTATAAGGTTCAGGTGTCTTAGGGTCGTCAGCATAGAATTTAAAGCGTTCTTTCGTCGTAGAAATGCGCTTTACTGAGTCAATATAGCATGAACACTAGACTGCTCAGGTACCTTGTGGACATTCTGAAAGCACTTGCACCTAAGACGAAAGGCGATTGCCTACCTTTATCCTAAAAGTGCGTGATCTGAGGATGTCGGATACTCAGAGTCGGAGGCAAGGTCCAACTCCCATTGACGGCAGGATTGCAATAAGCGTGTTTTGATCAACGTTTTTAAAAGCATTTTTTAGATCGAAGAAAATTGTGTCGGTCGGTATGTGCAGGGCTGTGTCGTTCAGGTATTCCATCACGCAGCAACAGTTGTCGAACGCCCCGCCTTGTAGGCAAACTACTAGTCCGTGGGTTGAAGCTGGTTTGCAAGGCATTGCTAACAACGCCACAACATGTGGAATGGATGGCCGCAACCACTTGACGCACTATATCTAACAGACCGGGATACGACAAAAGGAGTTTTTATTGCAATGGCAGGCATTTAGATAGAATTTAGGGAAAATAGGAGGTACTTCTATCGAGGGCTGATCCTCAAAACCGGGCTAAGCGGAACGGCATATGTCTTGTGTATAGTGCAAAATACTGAAGAGATTCCTGCACTTTTCTTTTAAAAGGCGAGCGTTGGCCTCGCAGGGCCGCTCAATCTGATCTACCAACGAGCCTTAAATGCTGGCATTTTAGCGAATTGGTACTGACACGCTATTATAGCTCTGCACCTAGACCAAGACACACCGACACACACGACTTCCTTCGACCTAAAGAATGCTTGTAAAAGCGTTGATCACAACACGCTCATTGCAATCCTGTCATCAATGGGAGTTGGACATTGCCTCCGACTCTGAGAATCCGACTTCCTTAGATCACGCACTTCGAGTGTGAAGGTAGGTCTTTCGTCTTAAGTGCAAGTGCTCTCAGCATGTCTACAAAGCACCGTCCGTGACAGTCTGATACTCATGCTATAAATAGACTCAGTAAAACGTATTCTTACGACAAAAAAACGCTTGAATATCTATGCTGACGTCCTCAAGACGCCTGCGAGAACCACAGAAAAATACAAGTTTCTATAAGATGCCGCTGCAGATTTTATTGGATTGAGACCATGTAACTGACCTAGTAGACCAGTTGGCGTCGTGTAGGCAACAGCGACAGGAGTCGTTGGGGTGCTTTGCACGTAGAGTTGAAGCACTTGCGTTGAAACTATCATTGTCGACCGGTGAAATCAAGGCTCGAGTGTTGGCCGGACTGCGTCCAGAGTTTGAAATTGTGGTGCAGGGCATTGCTGCTCGTCAACATAGCAGCGTGTCTGCATTGACCCATGACATCGAAGACGCGATGGAATTGCAGACCAGACGTCGGACTACGGTCGTTGACGGCGCGACTAGAGCGGGAGGTGCCACAGGTGGAGGCGCCAGGCCTGAACCGGTCTGCTACCAATGTCGACAGATGAGACACCGCAGAGACAGGTGCCCGATGATGATACAACAACAGCAACAGATTAGAGCGCCGAGGCAGTTTAACGTCGGAATGCGTGAGGGAACCGCCGCAGGTGACGTAGAGCAACAAAGACAACAACAGCATCGGCAACTGGACCCACGGAGTGACGGCCAAATCGTGAGCGCTGACCAGGAGAGTGGCATAGTGCGTTGCTTCCGATGCAACCAACGCGGCCACTATGCGAGAAGTTGTACTACCGCCGATGTGAGCCAAGTGGACAGCGGTCAACATCATGAAGTGACGCTGCGTCCTCGTAGTGTTAACTTCGTCCGAGTACAGGCTACCGGCAGTGAAGCATGCGCTGTTGTGGTGGAAGATGAGACTGGGTCGCCGTGTGAGGTTGATCATTTGCAGACGCGATTGCTACAGCTGTCCAAAGAAGTGACCATTGCCAAAGAAGAAGCACAGGGAGAGCGCAGCCGTGCTGAGACCCAGCAGACTGCTACACAGGTAGAGAAGAAAATCGACAAAATTCGCCTTTTCTATGAAGATCAAGCGCAGGAGGCCCGATCTCAACATCAGAAGGCCATTGAGGAGTTGAAGTCGGGGTATGAGGCGCAGATCGGCGAACTACGCAGTCTTTTCAAGAGAACCATTGACGAATACAGTTCGCGCTTTAAGAACAAGATGTTCCCCGCGCTCGGCGAGTCCCAACGGCTAAACGTTTTCGCGGCCGAGGCCGAAGAGGTTTCGTTGAAAGGACATCCTGAACGAGAGAAAGCCGAATGCGAGCGCGGCAACGAAGTCGAGAAGCAACTTCGAAAGCAGATTGCCCCACTCTCGAGCAATCTGTCGGCGTACCGAAACAAATGCGAACAGCAACAAGGAGATTTTCCGGGGATGCGTTACCTCTTTAGACATGCAACTCGAAAAAAAAGAGAGAGAGAGAGAAATTAAAAATATGTTTAAGTAGATAAATGTGAGCGCTTGATGATAGGTTATCGTCGCTGAGGGCAGCGACTGTAGCAGAATGGCCAAATGTAAGCCTATAGATTGTTATTGTAAGCGGAGATGTATGTATAGAGAGATATGGCTTAGCGACGTCTGCTAGTACCAGCGCACATAGATTCAATAAGCGTTAGCGGAGAGGGAAGGGGAAGCAGCAGCGGCAGCAGCAGCACCGACGTGCCATTATTACTGTAATTTAAGCTGTTGCCGTTAGGAGAACTGAGTTACAGTGAGTGAAGAGAGACGTTGTCGAGACGCGGTCGAGGAGGGATCGCTGTGTGGTGAGACAGGCCGGAGTGGCGGTGCTGTACTGACGTCGTAGAGAAGTCGGACAATAATAAAAATCACACCAGTGTCGGTCAATATTCGTGTTTTCCTCCTAGTAATCCGTTCAGGCCCTTACATATATAATGCTTTGATTAAACAGTGCTGGAAACGAAGTGAATACGGAGGAAAATAACACATCTAAAAAGACTTCAAATATTTTAGTTTTCACTGTGTAGAAAATGTTTATTTTTATCTCAAAAACGACATGTGCATGTTAATACAATATGAATTCAGTTATTTCTGGAAATCGAGAATCACCTTGTCAATTGCGCTAATGAGTCGTAGTTGCGTCGGCCGGTCATGGTTGCGAATGCGGTTGTTTATTCGCTCCATAAACTCCTTCACGGGATCCTCATTGTTGTTGTTATTAGTGTTGTTGTCGCTGTTGTCAGTGATGTCACCACATTGAAGAAGTGTAACTTGCTACGAAAACCACGATAACGGATCTCAGAAAGTACGTCTCGGAATATTTTTATTTTCGAGACGATGTAACTGAGATTCTTAAGATGTCGTCCAGGCTAACAAACTGGATCCTTCGGGCCTTTGCACTATCAAAACCGCGGCTGTACCTGGAACGGGTTGATGCGACCAGCTATCATGTACGAATTACAGGTCTTGTAGCCGCTCTAGAACCGGGTCTGTTCGTGATCAACTACGCGAGGGGAGTCGCAGGCTTCGATGGACTGTTCGACAGGTGACATAGTGAAGGCCAAGGCAACCAATATATATCTATGACGGATCGCGATTTAAAGTTGTTCTTTAATACACGAGTTCTTCGTCTCAGAAAAAACATATATATATATATATATATTTTATATAAATTTCTAACTACAACAATCGACTTTAAGAAAACCGATGTAAAACATTATATCTGTGACATATAGAAGTTTCAAAAACTATGCCAGGCCCGAATATTAGCGGCAACGTAGAAGTTACCAAGGATTAATACTGAAGGTAAAACGCTTTGATTGCTGGAAACGAAGTTATACACGGAATACATCTAAAATGAGTTCAAATATTTTTGTTTTCACTGTGTAGAAAATGTTTATTTTTATCTCAAAAACGACATGTGCAATTCATATGGAATCAGTTATTTCTGGAAATCAAGAATCAACTTGTCAATTGCGCTAATGAGTCGTAGTTGCGCCGGCCGTTCATGGTTGCGAATGCAATTGTTTATTCGCTTCATAAACGCCTTCACGGGATCCTCATTGTTGTTGTTGTTGTTATTAGTGTTGTTATCGCTGTTGTCAGTGATGTCACCAGTGTCGTTATTGCAGTCTCCGGTATTGTCGTCACTGGTATCATTTTTGTTGTTGTCGTCGCCGGTATCGTTGTTGTCGTCGTCGCTAAGTCCAACAGACAAATCGGAGTTTGTTGCGGGCGATAAGGGCTGACCCGTTACCACTGCGCCGTCAGAGCGAGCAAGCCACTGCCTTTCCTCTGATGTTAAGTATATATGACGCAGCATCTTGTGCAGCAAGTTGAAGAACCGCCACGGCGGCTGGAAGAACTCGCCTTTTGCTCGCCGTTGAAGTACGATGTTTAGAATACGCTTGTATCGATCGCGGATGTTGGCCCACTTCTTGAAGACGACGGGACCGGGCATATTAAACTTACGGCCAATCTCCGACCAACGATCGACGCGCATTCGCTGGTTCGTGTAGAGCGGGTGGAATTTGTCGTACAAGAATGGCGTTTCTTTTACGAGTTCGACGAGGCTCTCGGCTGAGTATCTCGTTGCTCTTTGATGGTCTTCTTTGGTGTGGCTTAATTTGGCACCAGCCTTCTCCATCAGTTGGTTATATTGTTCGCCTAGACCAATGAAGATCCGCAACGAGTCTAGTAGATTTTGCGTACCCTGGTCGTTCACGGCCACACCGTTCACCAAAACGTTACCGAAGTGATCCATTGACGCGGTTGGAAGACTTGCACCACGTTAAGCTAGCGCCAACGAAGATGCCGATAGTGATCGGATGAACAAGAGAAGAAGAATTTGAACTTGAGCACACGAAATGTACTTCGTCGTACCGCAAGGTCGAGTGATCTCATCGGAAAACGCGCGGTCTTAAATTCTGGCTTCTGGCCGGATGCCGGTTGATTCGATGCCCTCGCACTGGTAAATCAACGGCGAGTTAATTTGGCAAGAGCGCAAGAGAGAGGGATGAAAGATCTTTGAAGCCGGCTATGCGGTCTCAGTTAGCAGCAGAAGCAGCGCGGGGGAGAGGGGGGGCAATCTCCCGCACCACCGTCTTGACCCCGAATCACATTGATAGTCTTATCTTATTCACAGCGGCGGCGGCTTAGGCGGCTAACGCACCGTTCGAAACGGGGCGCTGCCGACATCAATGTGTGATGGAAATGCCAATGCAAAGTGACGGAAGCAATGCAAGAGGTCACTCATGCAAATGTGCATCTCACCAGGAAACTACCGGACGGCATAACATCCGCTAGTCGTCGTGTGTACACAAAGTACATTGCGCACGGCTACCACCACCTGGTCTGTTCCGCATGTGGATTTCACCAGGCGAGGGGCAAAAATCGCTGCCGGTTGTGCTCATAGAAACGCGCAATCACGCGAAGATTTTTCAGACGCATAAGTGGTCTTTGTATTTCCTCGCCGAGTGAAACGTACGCTTAGGAGGCTCAAGAAAAGAGATCGTTACTTTATATATATATATTTGTTTTATTAACACCCAAACTGGGTAAATGTGTTTATGTTACATCAAAATGTTTCGAGACGCCAACAATCTAGCGTTTTGCTAGTTCTGCTATAGACTTAACCGCCGGGCATACTGCGGCGTGGTATCGATTACATTTGCTCCAGCATTGTTTGCATTGACATTCATCATGTGGTTCATGAAAACCCTCCACGTTGCTCAGAACGTGATGAAATCCGTGAGCTGCAAAGACCGTCGTTAGATGTCGATCTATTACACCGCTACCCCGCCATTCAGTGCTCGTCATTGCTGCTGTTCCATAAATACCTATGTCCACCTCACTAATTTTGGTTTCCCAGTTTCGCATATAAACTTCAAAGGCGCACGTTTTCTTCAGATTAAATCGTTTTTGTAGTTCTTCCGTCAGCAGCGGGCCACCCTCCAAGACGTGAACAATTCTATTCCTGCATGTATTCGAAAGCGCAAAAACCCTCTTTAAAAAGAAAAACCTCACCCCATCAATTAAACGCAATTCGCCTACTCCCAACTTATCCCATATTAGTGGAATGCCGTATGTGGCTATGGGTGCTATCTGTATCCCGAAAAGAGCAATTGCTGCATGAACTGAAAGCATATGTGGCCATTTAATTGCCACAGCTGCGATGGTGGCCTTCCTGACCCTCTCCTGGATGTGTAATCGAAAACTGCTACAGCTTGTTGACAAGGTAATGCCTAGGTATGTAAATTTGTTTACAAATTTAATTTCTGTTCCCCTGACTTGGATCACGTCACCCCTGGCCATACGACCGCCCCTTCGGAATTTCATAGCTACTGTCTTTCCCCAGTTAACCTTCAAGCCCTTCTCATCCATGAATGTAACTAGTCGATTCATGGCTTGTTTCACCCTGAAAAGGCTGCCATCAAAGATGACCACATCATCAGCGTACAGTAAGATTCTGGCCCACTCTTGGGTCCACTCTGGTAGTCCACCCAAAAGTACGGAAAACAGCAATGGGCTCAGTCCATCCCCCTGTGCGACGCCTGTGGTTTGAGCCACTTCTCCCGCAATACCAACCCCGTTATCAATCTGCACCGTGTTCTGCTTTAACATATTAATATGTAACCTCAGAACTGCTCCCGGCACTCCCGATTTCGCCAACTCTTCAACTATTTTATCCCTTGGCGCTATGTCAAACGCTGCCTTTAAATCTACAAACACCGCATATATACAACTTCTTGGCCTAGACAGCGTTTCCCAGATTGCTCCTAGCAGCTCCCGAATTGCTGAGTAAGTTGATTTTCCTTTCCTAAATCCATGCTGCTCCTCCGGTATTACCCCCCGCTCCTCCAAGAATGACCCCAGTCTTCTAGCTATTATTCCCGAAAATATTTTATACGGACAGCTTTTTATTGCTATTCCCCTCCAAGCTTCCGGTTCAGTTTCTACTCCCTTTCCTTTTGGAATGACTATTAAAGTCGTTTTCCTCCAGGCCTCTGGAATTTCCCCCTTGTTTAAACATTCATTGAATAAGGCTTGCCAGCAAGGTGCGAGAATTAGGGTATCTTTCATGTGTTAATTTCTTATCAAGTCTTTCCCGTGCGCTTTGCCCCGTGGTGCTCTGTCTATTGCTTCTATCACTTCCCTAATTGAGATTTCCCTCCCTATCCAAACCCTCGCTTCTTCCGTTGTCTGATCCCACGGGCCTTCGTATTCTAGCGGCGCTTTCGGAGTTGTGTCCGCCCCGGCTAATATTCGCCTAAAATGTTCGACTAACCTACCCGTCTCTACGGAACACTGTCTTCTCCCCTTTCGTTTCAGCCATGTATGTGGACGTTCGTCAGCCTCCCTTAATGCTACCCACTCTATTTTTTCCCAGTGCTTTTTCTTCTCCTCCTTATACGCTTTCGTAACCAGCCGTTTAACCAACGCTGCCAACGGCCTCATTAACGGAACGGTCTTTACATATTCTCGCGTCAGCTTACTAGCTTGCTTGGCTGCCCTGCACCTTTCATTAAACCAGGGTTTTCCGCTTCTCTCCTGTGGCGGCAGCATCGCAGACCTCAATAAGCCTACTAGACTGCGTTCATAGAAATCTACCTGGATTACCCCTGGCACCGGAAGTACCCCGCTAAGTCCTTGTAAAAGGACGTTGCCGCTAAGCTTTCTCCCTGATCCTTCCCTCTTCCCTCGTTCTTGAACACTGCCTCTAATTTTTACCCGGATACCCATAGGTATATGTTTTCTGAGTCCCGCACCTTCCTGTAAAGGATTGTCGTCCCCTGTAAATAGTATGTCCTTTCTGTCTATATCGGTTGCAAATATATCAATAACTGATGTCCCGGAGTGGCATTCATATGTGCAAACATTTGCCCTGTTAACTACCCAACAGCCGATCTCCTCCAGTACGTCTAGCAAAGCCACCGTTCGTTCCGAGTCAATCCTGTCTAATCTCGCGTTAAAATCCCCTCCTATGATCATCGGAGCCTTCCGCGGTAGCGCTTCTATCCCCAGCAAGAGGCGCTCGACCATCGTCTCTGTGGACTCCGTCCCCGCCGGTTGTACATAGGTAGCCACTAGTTCTAGCTTAGGTGACATGACTGCGATTAGATTTTCTGCTACTATCCCCACGCTCATTTCTCCCACCGTCGGTCTAACGAAAATCGATACCCCCCCGCTCGGCCTACCCGGACCCTTTTTACACGATGCCAGCGCATGGTATCCATAGAATCCCCGAATATCAAACTGCTCTCGTGCCCAGGTCTCCGTCAAAATTAGAACGTCTACCCCTTTGTACGCATCGTCCCCGAGCAAATCTAACACCCCCCTCCCCTCGCAATTCCACATCACTATCTGAATACCTGCATTCACTACGTCTCCGAACTTTTTATTATCTTGCTGTATCTGCTGGTTCTCGCACGCGTGCGGCCTGCTCACTGTTGTCTTCAGAAATCAGGTCGATTTGGGACGTGATGAAGATGACAATACATGATCTGCGCTTCTGTTCGCCCGTGTAGGTTGGGTGCTATCAGCGTTAATGGTCGTGGATTTTTGCAACATAGGTGAGGGAGCTAACGGGGCGCCCATCAGTCCTCCTAGAATGCTCGGAATAGCTTCCTGAATGGCCCTTGCCACCGTCTGCACGATGATATCCGTTAACCTCGGCATAATCGTCGCAATCACCTGTTGCACTATATCCTCCACTCTTGGTAGCGGCACTTGCTGGTCACTCAGTTTATGTCCGGTCATTTTAAGTGGGGCACTTGTTGCTGCTGGGTCCCGTTCTGGTTCAAGTCGTTGAGGTTTGAGCGCTGCCTCGTTTATCTTGATTCCGTTTCTTACTACGGAAGACCAAGTGCGCCTTGAGAAGTTGTCAGAGGCCTGTATGTGGCCCACAGGCGTGCAGAGTGGTACCAGCGGGGCATCTGAGCGCTTGATGATGCTGTTTTGGGACGATTGTTGTAACAGTTCCATACGCTTCAGCCTATGTGGACATGAGCCCCAAGTGGCTTCATGTTCACCAAAACACAGACTGCATCGAGCCTTGGCCTTGCAATCCTTCCTCAGGTGCTCCGTAGAACCACACCTTCTGCATCTCGGTGTAGAAAGTTTGCAGTTTGCTGCAAAGTGATCCATGCTATAACACTTAAAGCATTGCATGGGCTCTCGATATAAGACAACGCCGTGCCGTTTCAACCCTAACCGAACCTCTGCTGGAAAATCTCCACCCGCGAAGGTCAGAATAACTTGCTCAGTGGTCGATACAATATTTGTCTTCGCGTCATTAGTTTTCACCCTTAGCGCTTCGGAAACCCCAAAAGGCTTCAGAGCAGCCGATATTGTAGCCTCCGATATTGATGGATGCACACCAGATATTTTTCCCTTTACTGTGGATCGCCCTCCACTGATCCTCGCCGACACCTTTATATTGGCTAACTCCTGCAGCGACAGTAGCGTAGCTCTATCCTCTTCGGCCTCAACAACAATTAGAAGTTCCCCACTCCTTGTGAAACGGGGTTCTTCTATCTTTCCTTTGATGTGTTTAGCGATAAAGTCGCATACATCATTAAAATTGAGCTCCAGGGAATTGTCTTCCGACGAAAATATTACTGCTTCTTGCTTTGCCACGACAACTTTCGGCGCACGAGATCGCCTGGACCGGGTCACCGTTGTAAACCCCGCTTCGTCCGGTATCTCTTCACCGTCTTGGACGCCACCGGTTGTCTCGCTAGTGGTTTCAACAAAAGCCTGCGAAACACGCATATCCTTGCTGCGAGAGTCTTCCACAGGACTCGAAGCGGCACGTTTCCCACATCCCGCCTTTGGACGGTGAGCCGGACCGCCCGCATCGCTGATTGATTCATCAACGCGTTCATCCGCAGCTCTTTCCACTTGCACGTACGCAGGTTTGTCACGTTGCACGATCTGCTCTTTTTTTGGCGTCCGTTGCATCGACATAGCTAGCTACTGCTATGCCGCGCCTGTTTACAAACAATATATTGTTTATTTACCATGCAGTGTCAGGCTGAACTGTAGTTCGCGTTCGATTTGAAACCGTGGTGGTGGTATCCGAAGGGGAGGTAGTGACAACGGCAGCGTCGGTGATGAGAGTCGTGATGATAACTGGCGATAGTGAGTAGACTGAGGTAATTGTGAGGTAGAGCTGATGAAGAGAGAAAAAGATGATGATACTGCTGATGGTGAGTATAATAAGGCCTGTAACACACGATGATGCTGATAATGATGACGGATGGGGTGGTTTCAATGAGGTTAACGGTGGATGTGGGGATGCTAGTAAACACGAAGCTGGCAATAATGAAGGTAATGATAGTAGAGTGATGCTGGATACGAGATAGTAATAAAGTTACGAAGATAGTGGTGAGAAGTGAAGATGATACAGGTAGAGGTGAGTGATGATGGTGACTATTTAAGTTGACACTGTTTCTAATGAATTAGTTCCGAGGCACACTACAGATGTTCACGCTAATCGACTTCGATGATCTCAACGATGTTATGCTCACTTATGCACATGAATTTCCACGCAAAATTCTAGAATTTAGCGGTACTTTCCGAGAGCCACACACGAACACGTCTGCACCGTTTGAGAACAACTCAACAACTTATATATATATATATATATATATATATATATATATATATATATATATATATATATATATATATATATACTTTACAAGTTACATTTACTTACGAAATACACTAAATAAAAACGAAATCTTGTTATTGTAAATTATAATTAAGAGCTTGTTCTAAAGACAAAATGTTGTAGCTGCGTTGGGGCGAAATCATGAAGTCAACAGCGTCGGGAAAAATGGATTGATTATGTACTCGACCACGTACGCGATTTGTTTTATAATAGAACGAATAGGTTTAGTGGCACTGTTGCAATGTTCCAAACATTCCCCAATATTGGCGATGATTTTCGTTTGGGTGGACTACACAAATCGATAGAACTATTTACGTAGATCTTTTTCTATTGAGGCATGTTCATTCGTTTGTATGGAATAATGTTAGCATGTAGTTAGAGGTCAGCCTTTCGCTTGTGGTTTAATTGGTAATTCCATTGTATATTTTATCGTCTGGAAAATTAGTTCGTAACGTATGGGCTACGGTAGAGTTTGTTAAAAATATATTGCAATATTCTATTTTATAAATGTATAAAAAAACATTTTTATTAGAACGTATTAATATGGACTCTAGTAATGCTAAAAACCTAATGCATTGCCGAGCAATCACGAAATGAATCGCGCCATTTGAGAGCGCTGAACACTGAGTTGTTCTGATTTGGCCGACTTTTCTACTGAGGTATAAACTCCCCATTGATATTACACCGTACTTCGCCATGGCCATGGTTTGACGCACTATATCTAGCAGACTGGGAGACGGCAAAAGGAGTTTTCATTGTGATGGCAGACATTTGATAGAAATTAGGGAAGATAGGGGGTACTTCGCTCGAGGGCTGATCCTCCAAACCGGGCTAACCGGAACGGCATATGTCCTGTGTATAGTGCAAAATACTGAAGGGATTCCTGCGCCTTTCTTTAAAAATGCGTATATTGAGCTGGCAGAGCCGCTCAATCCGATATTTCAATGATACCTGAATGACGAAAGACGGTTGCCTACCTTTACCCTACGTGCGTGATCTGAGGAAGTCGAATACTCATGGTCGCAGGCGAGGGCAAACTCCCATTGGCGGCAGGGTTGCGATAAGCGTGTTGTGATTAACGTTTTTTTTTAAAGCATCCTTAAGATCGAGGAAAATTGTGTCGGTCGGTATGTCTCGGTCAACGTGCAGGGCGGTGTCGTTCAGATACCCGATCACGCAGCAACAGTTGTCGAACGCTCGAGCTTGTAGGCAAACTGCTGGTCGGCGATAAGGGTTTGCAAATGATCGTTGTTGTAGATGTTATGCGCGATTGTGTGCTCCAGTACTTTGCTCGATACCGCAGTTAGCAATACGGGGCGCTCGTTTGCGGGATCTGCCTTGTCTCCGAATTTGTGACTCTCAGGCTCAAGGTATGTTTTTCAAAATAGAGATTTAAAAAAATGTACGCGCGAATATTCTAGTTTTTCTATCTTTTTACAATTCGCAACAACAATTTGCGCAGTACTCAAACTATATCGTTAAAAACAATAGCACAATTCGACCGAATCAACAGCATGTTTTCATGGCGCATGGCGAGAATGTTGAGAATCAGAGTGTGTCATAATCGGCCTTAACCGGACAAAAAATTGGGAGCACATCCATTACCAAGAAGTATGCATGTAACGCAATTAATCAATTTTGCTCTCTATGCAGCGTTGACCTAGTGTGCATCACTAAGACATCCAGTGATAAAATTTCATTAGCCGAGCTGTCGCTGGGCGGTCGATATACCGTCTTTCGTATAGACTGCAGAAGTCGCGGTGGTGGTGTACGCATTCTGCTATATCCGATCTTCCCATCCTTCACGAAGTCCTTGTTGTTGTTGTTACTGTTGTTGATGTTTTTTTAAGGTCTCGGAAATGCATAATGCACTAGCGCTACTGGAAGCTAACAGCAGCTAGTGTGGGACTCGCACTCACTAAAGCCGATATCCTCCCCACCCCCCAAGACCCGGGATTGCATTGGCATTACTTCGACAACCCTGAGAGGGGAGTCTCGCGTCCTAGCGCTCTATGCGCCTAGCCAATGCTTGCCCGTCTTGGGGAGATGCGTCGAGATCCTCCGGAGGGCCTCGCTGTTCCCTCTCTTCTCCCTCCCTTGGCTCCTCCTCTCGACCGCCCCTCAAAGGGGCCTGGCCGTAAGGGTTATCTAGGTTCAGCTTTTTCCTCATGATGGTGTCGAGGTTACGTCGACACTTTGTCCAATTCGTCTCGTTCTTCATCATGAAGTCCACCACGTACTGCGGAGTCTTTCCCCTCAGCTCGGACGTCGCAGAGGCACGTACTCCCGCAAGGGCCGCGCACTGTACGAACGTGTGTTCAACGTCGTCCGCGTTCCCGGAGATGCAGAGAACGCAGATGTCAACCGGGGCCTTGCCGATGCGCATCATATATGTCTGGAACTGGCCGTGTCCTGTAAGCACCTGCGTCGTGGTGTACGACAGATCCCCCAGCTGCTTGTCATGCCACCGGCGCAGATCCGGTATTAGTCGGCGAGTCCATTGAACGCCGGCGTCGCCCCGGGGGTTTCGCCATTCATCGTCACACAGCTCCAGTGTCTTCTGTTGTGCCTGCGCGAGGTCCCAGTTGGAAAAAATCGTTCTTTGCTCGCCGTCGAAGTACGATGTTCAAGAGACGCATATATCGATCACGGATGTTGGTCCACTTCTTGTAAACGACGGGGCCGGGAATGTTGAAGTTGTGCCCAATCTTCGACTAGCGATCAGAGCGCATTCGCTGGTCCGTGAGGAGCGGATGGAATTTGTCGTACAACAATGGCGCTTTTTTTAGAGTTCCAGAAGGCTCTCGACAAAGTATCCCGTCGCCCATTGCTGATCTTCTTCGGGCAGGTTATTTCGGCGCCAGCCTTCTTCATTAGTTAATTATATTGTTTGCCTACAGTGATATTGTTATTGTTGTTGCTGGTATTACTGTTGTTGTTGCTGGAATTACTGTTGTTGTCGCTGGAATTACTGTTGTTATTGCCAGTGGTATTATTGTTGTTATTGCCAGTGGTATTATTGTTGTTGTTGTCGTCGTTGGTATGAGCGTTGTGACTGTTGTAGTTGGTATCATCGTTTTTATTGGTGTCGCTTGACATTCAACGAGGATATACACCGTCTGTTCGGGGCACATTGTTGACTTGGGCTAACCCTGGCTTAGTGAGCCCGTGACCATAACTTCGCGCGAAGAAATTGTCCACTTCAAAGTTTTGTTTTTGTTGTCTTTGCTGCTGTTGGCTCCAGCAGACGATTCTGAGTTCGCTGTGATTGTTAAGGGCTATCCTGCTAGCATTGCGTTGCCGGAAGAAACAAGCCATTTCCTTTCCGCCGGTGTTAAGCATATATGACTCAGCATCCAGCACAGCAAATTGAAGAATTGCCACGGAGGCTGGAAGAACTCGGCCTTTGTTCGCCGTCGGAGGACGATGTTCAAGAGACGTTTATATCGATCGCGGATGTTGGGCCACTTTTTTAAGACGACGAGGCCGGGCATTTTAAACTTAAGGGCGATCTCCGACCAGCGATCAGAACGCATTCGCTGATCCGTGTAGAGTGAATGGAAAAGACAAAAACGGCCATTTGCGAGTTCGAGGCGGCTCTTCTGTTAATTCAGTGCCGGCCTTCTCCATCAGTTGATTATATTGTTTGCCTAGACCAATGTAGACCCGCAACGAGTGCAGTAGACTTTGTGTGCCCTGCTCATTCACGGCCGCAACACTATCCACCAAAACGTTACCAAAGTTTTTCATTGATTATCCTCGATTGGAGAACTTGCACTACATTACAGAATATAGGAGAGATTGACGGCTAATTTTCAATACCGGGCTAACCGGAACGGCATAAGCCCTGTCTATATTGCAGACTACTAAAGGAATTCCTGCACTTTTCTTTAAAAAGGCGGCTATTGAGTTGGCAGGACCGCTTAAGCTAATTTTTAAATGATCCCTGAATGATGGCGTTGTACCAGGTTTGTACCGACAAGCTAATATAGCTCTTAGTCACAAATCCGGAGACAAGGCTGATCCCGCAAACAAGCGCCCAGTATTTCTAACTGCGGTATCGAGCAAAGTACTGGAGCGCACAATCGCGGATAACATCTACAACAACGATCATTTGCAAACCCTTATCGCCGACCAGCAGTTTACCCACAAGCTTGAGCGTTTGACAACTGTTGCTGCGTGATGGGGAATCTGAACGACACCGCCCTGCACGTTGACCGAGACATACCGACCGACACAATTTTCCTCGATCTAAAGGATGCTTTAAAAAAAAACGTTGATCACAACATGCTTATCGCAGCTCTGCCGTCAGTGGGAGTTAGCCCTAGCCTGCGACTCTGAGTATCCGACCTCCTCAGATCACGCACGTAGGGACAAGGTAGGCAACCGTCTTTCGTCTTAAGTGCTCTCAGGGCGTCCACAAGGCAGCGTCCTTGGCAGTCTAATGTTCATGCTATATTGACTCGGTAAAGCGTATTTTCACGACGAAGGAACGCTTTAAGATCTATGTTGACGACCCTAAGCCAAACACACCTTTGAGGACCGCAAAAGAATACAAGATTATTCAAGACACCGCTGCAGACTTCATTGGGTGGAGACAAACATTAGGTTTACCATATCCCTTCACAAATGTGGCGTTCTCCATCTAGGACAAAGGAACACCAAATGTTCTCTCACACATTGAAGAAGTGTAACTTGCTACGAAAACCACGATAACGGATCTCAGAAAGTACGTCTCGGAATCTTTTTATTTTCGAGACGATGTAACTGAGATTCTTAAGATGTCGTCCAGGCTAACAAACTGGATCCTTCGGGCCTTTGCACTATCAAAACCGCGGCTGTACCTGGAACGGGTTGATGCGACCAGCTATCATGTACGAATTACAGGTCTTGTAGCCGCTCTAGAACCGGGTCTGTTCGTGATCAACTACGCGAGGGGAGTCGCAGGCACTACCAAGGCATAAAGAAACATCCGGACCGCTTCGATGGGCTGTTCGACAGGTGCAATAGTGAAGGCCAAGGCTGTCACTAGATCGGCCAAGGCAACCAATATATATCTATGACGGATTGCGATTTAAAGTTGTCCTTTAATACACGAGTCAAATCTCCGAACAGACTATCGCTGAAGACGGCACTCAGACTCTTCGAACTCAAGATAGCTCCGATCGCGACCTATGGGGTGAGAGTCACCTGGGACCACCTCACGGCAGAGAACCTCGAACAATTAAACCGCGTCAAGGCCTCCTTCCTTAAACGAGCTCTGGGTCTACATCTGACGGCTCGGAACCGCTACGTATATCTCCTCGCGGACACGCCGCTGCTCTCTGAGGACCTGCAACGACGCTTCAATCTACCCGTGACGAAGGCCTTTCTTGCAAACCGCAGGGATTGGGAGGACAAAGTGGCGGACATTGACGTAGAGTTCCTTAACACGGGGGCAATGAGGAATAGTGAATGGAAAGGAACACATAGGCTAAACAGACATGTTGTGACCCGATTCGCCATTCATGGTTTTCACCACAAGCTCTGTGCGGAGCGGGGATTCCATGACCCTTGCGATAGTTGTAAATGCTCTAGATGTGGGAGTTTTTGTGATAGATACCACGCGGCTAACTGCCCCCTAGTACAATCGCTGGGAAGCCTGGCAAGCTGACTTGGCTAAAATGTTTTTATTCCTGAAATGACTCTAGTCTTGTGTTGTTACCCTTGTATAAGTACATGGATTTTGTTTGACTAAGTATTTGACTGCTACCTACAAAGGTGAATAAATGGAATTGATTGATTAATACACGAGTTCTCCGTCTCAGAAAAAAACATATATATATATATATATATATATATATATATATATATATATATATATATATATATATATATATATATATATATATATATATATATATTTCTAACTACACCTATCGACTTTAAGAAAACCGATGTAAAACATTATATCTGTGACATATCATAGAAGTTTCAAAAACTATGCCAGGCCCGGGTATTAGCGGCAACGTAGAAGTTACCAGGGATTAATACTGAAGGTAAAACGCTTTGATTAAACAGTGCTGGAAACGAAGTTATACACGGAATACATCTAAAATGAGTTCAAATATTTTTGTTTTCACTGTGTAGAAAATGTTTATTTTTTATCTCAAAAACGACATGTGCAATTCATATGGATTCAGTTATTTCTGGAAATCAAGAATCACCTTGTCAATTGCGCTAATGAGTCGTAGTTGCGTCGGCCGGTCATGGTTGCGAATGCGGTTGTTTATTCGCTCCATAAACGCCTTCACGGGATCCTCATTGTTGTTGTTGTTATTAGTGTTGTTGTCGCTGTTGTCAGTGATGTCACCAGTGTCGTTATTGCAGTCTTCGGTATTGTCGTCACTGGTATAATTTTTGTTGTTGTCGTCGCCGGTATCGTTGTTGTCGTCGTCGTCGTCGCTGAGTCCAACTGACAAATCGGAGTTCGTTGCGGGCGATAAGGGCTGACCCGTTACCACTGCGCCGTCAGAGCGAGCAAGCCACTGCCTTTCCTCTGATGTTAAGTATATATGACGCAGCATCTTGTGCAGCAAGTTGAAGAACCGCCACGGCGGCTGGAAGAACTCGCCTTTTGCTCGCCGTTGAAGTACGATGTTTAGAATACGCTTGTATCGATCGCGGATGTTGGCCCACTTCTTGAAGACGACGGGACCGGGCATACTAAACTTACGGCCAATCTCCGACCAGCGATCGACGCGCATTCGCTGGTTCGTGTAGAGCGGGTGGAATTTGTCGTACAAGAATGGCGTTTCTTTTACGAGTTCGACGAGGCTCTCGGCTGAGTATCTCGTTGCTCTTTGATGGTCTTCTTTGGTGTGGCTTAATTTGGCACCAGCCTTCTCCATCAGTTGGTTATATTGTTCGCCTAGACCAATGAAGATCCGCAACGAGTCTAGTAGATTTTGCGTACCCTGGTCGTTCACGGCCACACCGTTCACCAAAACGTTACCGAAGTGATCCATTGACGCGGTTGGAAGACTTGCACCACGTTAAGCTAGCGCCAACGAAGATGCCGGTAGTGATCGGATGAACAAGAGAAGAAGAATTTGAACTTGAGCACACGAAATGTACTTCGTCGTACCGCAAGGTCGAGTGATCTCATCGGAAAACGCGCGGTCTTAAATTCTGGCTTCTGGCCGGATGCCGGTTGATTCGATGCCCTCGCACTGGTAAATCAACGGCGAGTTAATTTGGCGAGAGCGCAAGAGAGAGGGATGGAAGATCTTTGAAGCCGGCTATGCGGTCTCAGTTAGCAGCAGAAGCAGCGCGGGGGAGAGGGGGGGCAATCTCCCGCACCACCGTCTTGACCCCGAATCACATTGATAGTCTTATCTTATTCACAGCGGCGGCGGCTTTGGCGGCTAACGCACCGTTCGAAACGGGGCGCTGCCGACATTAATGTGTGATGGAAATGCCAATGCATAGTGACGGAAGCAATGCAAGAGGTCACTCATGCAAATGTGCATCTCACCAGGAAACTACCGGACGGCATAGCATCCGCTATTCGTCGTGTGTACACAAAGTACATTGTGCACGGCTACCACCACCTGGTCTGTTCCGCATGTGGATTTCACCAGGCGGGGGGGGGGGCGAATGTCGCGGCCGGTTGTGCTCATAGAAGCGCGCAATCACGCAAAGATTTTTCAGGCGCATAAGTGGTCTTTGTGTTTCCTCGGCGAGTGAAACGGACGCTTAGGAGGCTCATGAAAAGAGATCGTTACTTTATATATATATATATATATATATATATATATATACTTTACACGTTACATTTACTTACGAAATACACTAAATAAAAACGAAATCTTGTTATTGTAAATTATAATTAAGAGCTTGTTCTAAAGACAAAGTGTTGTAGCTGCGTTGGGGCGAAATCATGAAGTCAACAGCGTCGGGAAAAATGGATCGATTATGTACTCGACCACGTACGCGATTTGTTTTATAATAGAACGAATATGCTTAGTGGCACTGTTGAAATGTTCCAAACATTCCCCAATATTGGCGATGATTTCCGTTTGGGTGGACTACACAAATCGATAGAACTATTTACGTAGATCTTTTTCTATTGAGGCATGTTCATTCGTTTGTATGGAATAATGTTAGCATGTAGTTAGAGGTCAGCCTTTCGCTTGTGGTTTAACTGGTAATTCCATTGTATATTTTATCTTCTGGAAAATTAGTTCGTAACGTATGGGCTACGGTAGAGTTTGTTAAAAATATATTGCAATATTCTATTTTATAAATGTATGAAAAAACATTTTTATTAGAACGTATTAATATGGACTCTAGTAATGCTAAAAACCTAATGCATTGCCGAGCAATCACGAAATGAATCGCGCAATTTGAGAGCGCTGAACACTGAGTTGTTCTGAATTGGCCGACTTTTCTACTGAGGTATAAACTCCCCATTGATATTACACCGTACTTCGCCATGGCAACGCCCGCATACATCTGTGGGTACCTGCCTTAATTTAAAGGAATTTGCGTGGGATGTTTTACCTACATACCTGCAGCTCGGGCTGCAAGGGTGGCTAGCTGGCAGGGGCATAACTGTGAAAGCGGTGTGGAAGCTACATACGCATGGTAGTGATGCTGTGTTCTATGTGGTGGTGCGTGATGAAGATTGCGCAAACTGTTGCAGAAATGAATTCCGAAGGGAAGCCTGTTCCGTCACTGGGTTGGGGACGTCCCCTACGAGAGGATGGTTAAGGAGAGTTTAAGTGCGCCTGGTGGACCAAGCCCCCGTAAGTGACTGACCAGTTTTAGAACTGCAAGCGTAGTGGCAAACATACCTCTGTGAGTGCTTCTGTGGAATTGTGAGGGACTTAAGGGGGCAATGGATCTTGCACGTGATGACATGTTTAAATTGGTTGACATTGCACTCCTTACGGAGACATTTCAGCGGGACGAACTGCATATCAATGATATGCGGGGGTTTCACCAGCTGGCTGTCTTACCTGCAGGAGGTCGGGGAAGACCTGTGAGTGGGTTATCTATCTACCTACATAAACGTTTACCACCGATGCAATGCGTCAGGAAAGATGAATACTGCGTAGTGCTCTCCTCTAGGAGGGTAAACGCCGCTGTATTCTATTTCCCACCCACATTCGATTCTGCAGAGGTTGCTGAGATGGTGAGCTTTGGACTTTCAGAGTTAAATCTGACCATGCCAACTATCGTCGGCGGTGATTTCAATGCCAGAATCGATTGTGGGGCCAACGATGATAAAGGCGAAGTGCTGCTTCAGGTGATGGGAAATATTGGTTAGAAATGTGCTAACGCGCGTGAAGACTATACATATTTAAGTCACAATGGAAGCAGCACCATCGACCTGTTGTTTCACAACCTTGTCAGCCGTGAAATCGAAAGCTTCGATGTTCTTTATGAAGCGGCTCGAAAGCACCAACCAGTGTTGGCCGTTGTCGATGTTCCCGGTATTTGGCGAGACCGACATAACCTGCCGCGCTGGTCTGCAATGAGACGGGTTAATCTATGTCTTTTGGACAGAGCGGTGGGCGGTTATGGCAAAAGAGATCACGCCCGTGGTACTCTCGAGCCTGCTACCTTGCCCACGGTGAAGTGCTCGGACTCCTGCGCCAAGCAAGAGCCAGAGCACCATCATCACTGCAAGCCAGGCGGAACTACTTTGAGCATAGAAAGGCGTATATAAAACTCTGCTATGGTCATAAAAAGGAACACGCAAGGCGGGAGGAACGACGGCTGCTCGAAAGTGCAGAACGAGAGCCTTCAGCTTACATCGTGCGACCTCGTAGGCCGGTGAACCCGCCTAGCGACGGGCAGGTAAAGAGCCACCTAACTAATATTTTATTCAATTGTGACGTTGCGGCCGTATCTTTAATCGTACAGCATCCGCTTACACTGGAGCAGCACAACATGAATCTGCCTTTCGAGGTGGAGGAGGTGTGTCAGGTCCTACGGTCACTCCCGAAGAGAAAGAGCTCAGGGCCCGATCAGGTCTGCTATGAGCATTGGATCCAGTCACTTCCTCTCTTGGCAGAAACTCTTTATGATTTCTTTAACGAAATTATAAAGAGGGGGCGGATGCCTAAAGTCTGGCATGTCGCCAGGCTTTCTCTTCTGTTCAAGGGTAGGCATGGTGATGACAAGCAGGATCCAAATCTCTATCGTGGAGTGGCGTCAGAACGCACATTGAAGAAGATTTTCTGTAAGTTGGTTATTCGACGAATTGAGCGGGTGGCTGAAGAGGCACTTCCACCGGAGCAATTAGGTTTTAGGAGAGGCCGAGGCACCCGTGACGCAATCCATGCTCTCCAGTCAGAAATCGAGCGAGCTGTGGCACAACCCAAAGGTCATCTGTATGCAATCTTTATTGACTGCGTCAAGGCCTTTGACAAAGCCCCTCGCCATCTGCTGGTTGAAGCATTCCAACGAGCACGAACGGGTGGCTCTCTCCTGAGTGTAATAGCAAGTTTCTTTGAGGAATACATCTTGTTGTGTGTTCGATTCCCATTGCAGTGGGATACGAAGAAGAGTGTAGGTATATTAACCAACAATTAAGATGTAAATTTAATATGAGTGCCATTGTTTTTAAAGATCTTAGGTACATTCAGAAAGCAGCCAATAATATGCATATTGATGGAGTGCATTTTGGAATGCATGGCGCTCGTTTGGTCGCTCAACATATTTCTCGTGAAATAGCTAATCACTTGAACATAGCCGTCCAATTGGATCCTGTACAGCCATCATATAAAGACGGCCGTAGAATGGCTGAACAAAATTCTTATTTTCGGGGCAATTCAATGGCTCCACAAAAAACGAAAATAAAGTCATTTTCCAATCATCCATTAAAAACCATCCAGTCCCCTGCCCCGGAACCTCTGGTCTACAATTGGCACCACTTTCCCCCTCTACCACCACAACTAATCGCCCCATTCAATCCAGCAATTCCGCCTCCCCTACTCCCCCCTGGCTGCCTGCGCTCTAAAATGTTTATATTTCAATGCACGCTCGATTGGAAAGGATGATCGTGTTCAGTTGCTCAATTCATATACCGCCTTATATAATACTGATATAATTTTTATAAATGAAACATGGTTAGGTGTAGGCGGAAGACATGTTACAAATAGTGAATTAAGCTGTGATAATAGGTATTCAGTACTCCGGTGTGATCGGGGCTCCCGAGGAGGTTGTGTTTGTATTTTAATTAGGAAAACGCTAAAATTTTGTGAGGTCAAGATGGATGACAATATTGAAGCATTAGCGCTGGATGTGTTTTCAAAATCATGTTCAGTCAGGATGGCATGTTTTTATGCTACGAATGCTGGATCGCTGGCGGACCGCAAGAGTCGCATAAAAAGAATATGCGACTCTCTTGAAAATATATGTGATTTTGCTAACCCAATTTTAATTGTTGGGGATTTTAACCTTCCAAGAATTGACTGGCAAAATGTGTCCCTTTTAGATTCTCAAACCATGGAGGCTACTTTTACAAATGCTTGTATAACAAACGGTTTATATCAGCAAGTGACTGAAATTACGCGTCCACAAATGGGTACAAGAGACTCGATTGACAAGGAATGGCCAGATTGTAGTATAAACTCAAGTGATTTATCTAGTCATACAAACAGTCTTCTGTCGAATGAAACAATTTTAACTTTTACACCAAACGAAGACCCCAGGGGAACATTGATTGATTTAGTTCTTACTACCGATCCAGCTATAATAGAAGATTTATCTGTTTTTAAATCCCCAATACCCTCAGACCATAACGCTATTTCTTTTAGCCTCTTATTTGATTCCGAATACCCTCCTATTGAGGAGGGGGGATATAATTTTTTAAGGGTGGTTACGACCAAATTATAAAAAACTAACACTTGTGCCATGGAGATATGTCTTTCTAAACTGTGATACCGTAGATGATATGTATAATCGTTTTGTTGATCAGATGCACGCTGTGATTGAGGAACTTATTCCTAAGCGCACTGGCAGGTCTAAAAATAACACTAAGCTTCGTGAGTATATCTCTAGTCTCGAATCACTCATTGAAAAAGACGCCAATCCGCGGTATGCGATCAAACTGAGTAAGGCAAGCAGAAGACTTCGGGTATTAGAAGAATCCAATCTCGATTTTAAAGATTCAAAGTCGTTTTTTAGGTATGTCAATAAGCGCTTAAAGGGAAAAGAAGATATAACGGCACTAAAACAGGTGATGTGGTTATCACAGATGATATCTCCAAAGCCGATGCCTTCAAAGATTTCTTCGTACGTGGCCGAAGCAGGTCCAATGAGTCCAGCACTTACGTTCCCCCCGCCAACGTCATCAAGGTGTCGGTATTTATTTGTGTCGGAACATAATATCTTAAAGAAAATAAATAAACTTCCATCTAAATGTAGCCTTACCCCAGATTGTATCCCCCCAATATTTTATAAAAAAGTGGCACAGGTTATAACGGAGCCACTCTTATTAATTTATGCTAGGTCCTGACGTTTTTCGACAATCTGTAATAACGCCTGTTCATAAAAAAGGATCCAGGTCAAATATTGATAACTATAGACCTGTGGCACAATTATCAATAGCGTGTATAATATTTGAAAAATTACTTGTGGATCATATATTTCACTGCATGCAGTCTGAGGGAGTGCTTGATGAACAGCAACATGGTTTTACTAAGGGCAAATCTACAGCAACACAACTAGTTGAAATGGTCCAAGATTGGGCCATTTATATTAACAACAAGAAAACATTGGATTGTATTTACTTTGATTTTTCTAAAGCATTTGACAGAGTAAATCATTTTACTCGTACATAAACTAATTGACTTAAATATAGACAAGCACACTGTTTCATGGGTATCAAGTTATCTTACGAATCGGAAGTTTTGTGTGCGGGTAAATAACAGTTTTAGTCGGTATGGGGTGTGTCCCTCCGGCGTGCCTCAGGGGACATGTCTAGGCCCATTATTATTCTGTATATTTATCTTAGATCTTAAAAACGTTATACCCGGAACACTTAAGTATAAACTTTACGCAGACGATCTTAAACTTTATGGGCTTTCTGGCACAGAAGCCGAGAGGGGAATATTACAGAAAACAATTGACTTCATCTCCGATTGGTGTGCCAAAAATGATATGATAATGTCGGTCCCTAAATGCGCCGTTGTGTGTCTGAAGGAAGACCACGCTTACACACTTGATGGACAAGAGATACCCAGGGTAAACAGCATTCGTGATCTTGGGGTAACGGTTACACCGGAGCTTGATTTTAACATTCACATCACGCAGACTATTCAATCTGCTAGTCTTATATGCAATATGATCTTTCGTTGTTTCATTATTAAATGCCCAATGTTTTATATCCGCCTTTATAATAACCTTGTAGTTCCTAAATTCATCTACAGCTGTGAAGTCTGGCGCCCGTATTTAAAATAAACATATTGATGCAATTGAAAAAATGCAGTCCAAATTCCTTCGACGTGTTGCAATGAGATGTAAGGTTGAGCGTAGCAGTCTCTACTTACCACCTATATCAAAACGACACTCGAGAGCAGATTTTAAAATGTACGCACCAATTTCTCAGTTGAATAGGCTTTCCATCTTTTTTAATATTCGCAAAAACAATCTGCGCAGCACCCAAACCATATCGTCGAAAGTAGTTGCACGTTCTGACCGAATTAATAATATGTTTTCGTGGCGTTTGGCGAGAATGTTGAGAACCATGAACTAGTCATATATTCTTATTCTGCACTACCGCATATGTTACGCAATGGTACTATTTCATCCTATTATCTAGTAAATTGTTCTCTATACTTCTATTATTGCACAATGTATATATTGAATACAGGATTTTTGTGAATAACTATGTACATAATTGTCAACCCTTTGAGTATAATAAAGGAGCACTTGAATTGAATTGAATTGTTGGTAGACGGTGAGCAGGGTATATTAGAGATTAAGCAAAATGTGGGAACTCCGCAAGGAAACCCGCTAAGCTGCGTCTCGTTTACACTTCTTCTTGCTGACCTCGTCGGTTACGTCCGACAGGAGTACTAAGAAGCCGTAGTGGTGATGTATGCAGATGATATCGTGGTCGCTCATCGCGATTTAGGTGCCATCAAGCGCATTACCTCTATGATAGAAGCGTTCCTTGTCTCGAAGGGACTTGAGATAAACACTAGGAAGACCAAAGCCATGAAATTCAGGCGTGGAGGTCGATTGGCTGCCGGAGACGTTATACGTTGCTGCGGCCAACCATTGGAGTTTGTTAACTCTTTCCAGTATCTTGGCCTTCGGGTTCATTATACGGGAACGACGTTCACAGCGCATGTAAACGAAAGAGTGCGGAAGGCACTTGTCTCTCTTTACGGGGAAGGCGTATGCAATGTCCGAAGACTGTCCGTTCTCTCAGCAGTTAGGCTCTTCATGCTTAAGATTGTTCCGGGGCTGATGTACAGTCTTGACAGGGTGTGGAACCACCTCACGCTGGCGAATTTTAACCAGCTTGAAAGGTGTTTTTCATTATCTATGAAGCGAGTGCTCTGCTTGCCTATCCGAGCGAGGAGCCGCTTTGTGTATCTCATATCAGGCTGCCCACCGGCTGCTGAAACAATCCGACTAAGGCTGAAGATGCCGCGTACAGTACCTTACGAATGTTTTATTTCGGAGTGGGAAGCTAAAGTCGAACAGGCTAGACGGGAGGTCGGTGCTTTGGACGTTTTCAATGCCTTGCACCTTTGGTCTGGTCCTGCATGTGACAATCGCCACGCATACACTAGGTACATAGTGCATGGTTATCACTACCTGGTATGTTCAAACGCAACCTTTCACGAGCAGTACGAGTTGTGCACCTGCCGGTTCTGCCTGCAGAGGTGTGCCAAGTACCATGCAGTGGAATGCACAGCGCTGGACCGAAAATCGTTGCACTACTTCTTTCGTCAGAAGCGTGAAGAAGATAGAGCTTCATAAAGAAACATTTTTGAAATGTATATTATACTCAATTTGAGTGAAATAAACATAATTGTAAATGTAATAAAGGAAACGCCAATCTTGTACGACAAATTCCTCCCGCTCTACACGAACCAGCGAATGCGCATTGATCGCTGGTCGGAGATTGGCCTTAAGTTGAATATGCCCGGTCCCGTCGTCTTCAAGAAGTGGGCCAACATCCGCGATTGATACAAGCGTATAATGTAATCCGTATATGATAATTGGTCGCACCAGCCCGTAGTATAGCTTCAGCTAAAGCCGCAATTTTGATAGTGCAAAAGACTGAAAGATCCAGTTTGTCAGCTTGGGCGACATCTTGAGAATCTCAGTTACATGGACTCTAAAATAAAGGATTCCGAAATGTACACTCCGAGATCCGTTATTGTGGTCTTCGCAGCAAGTTTCACTTCTTTGATGTGTGAGAGAAAAATTGGGGTTCTTTTGTTCTAGATGGAGAACGCAACATTTGTAAAGGGATATGGTAAGCCTCATTTTTGTCTCCACCCAATAAAGTCTGTAGCGGCGTCTTGAAAAATCTTGTATTCTTTTGCGGTCCTCACAGGTGTGTTTGGCTTTGAGTCGTCAGCATAGATCTTAAAGCGTGCTTTCGTCGTGAAAATACGCTTTACTGAGTCAATATAGCATGAACATTAGACTGCTCAGGACAGTGCCTTGTGGACACCCTGAAAGCACTTGCACCTAAGACGACAGGCGGTTGCCTACTTTCATCCTAAAAGTGCGCGATTTGAGGATGTCGGATACTCAGAGTTAGATGCAAGGTCCAACTCCCATTGACGACAGGAATGCGATAAGCGTGTTGTGATCAGCGTTTTCGAAAGCATTATTTATATCGAACAAAAGTGTCGGTCAATATGTCTTGGTCAACGTGCAGTGCAATGTCGTTCCGGTACTCCATCACGCAGCAACATTTGTCGAGCGTCTCGCCTTGCAGGCAAACTACTGGTCGGTGATAAGTCACTGCGAATGAGCGGTGTTGTAGATGTTTGACGCACTATATCTAGCAGACTGGGAGACGGCAAAAGGAGTTTTCATTGTGATGGCAGGCATTTGATAGAAATTAGGGAAGATAGGGGGTACTTCGCTCGAGGGCTGATCCTCCAAACCGGGCTAACCGGAACGGCATATGTCCTGTGTATAGTGCAAAATACTGAAGGGATTCCTGCGCCTTTCTTTAAAAATGCGTATATTGAGCTGGCAGAGCCGCTCAATCCGATATTTCAATGATACCTCAATGACGAAAGACGGTTGCCTACCTTTACCCTACGTGCGTGATCTGAGGAAGTCGAATACTCAGAGTCGCAGGCGAGGGCAAACTCCCATTGGCGGAAGGGTTGCGATAAGCGTGTTGTGATTAACGTTTTTTTAAAGCATCCTTCAGATCGAGGAAAATTGTGTCGGTCGGTATGTCTCGGTCAACGTGCAGGGTGGTGTCGTTCAGATACCCCATCACGCAGCAACAGTTGTCGAACGCTCGAGCTTGTAGGCAAACTCCTAGTCGCCGATAAGGGTTTGCAAATGATCGTTGATGTAAATGTTATCCGCGATTGTGTGCTCCAGTACTTTGCTCGATACCGCAGTTAGCAAAACTGGGCGCTTGTTTGCGGGATCTGCCTTGTCTCCAAATTTGTGACTCTCAGGCTCAAGGTATGTTTTCCAAAATAGAAATTTTAAAAAATGTACGCGCGAATCTTCCTGTTTTTTTCATATTTCTTACAATTCGCAACAACAATCTGCGCAGTACTCAAACTATATCGTTAAAAACAATTGCACAATCCGAGCGAATCAACAGCATGTTTTCATGGCGCATGGCGAGAATGTTGAGAATCAGAGTGGGTCATAATCGGCCTTAACCGGACAAAAAAATTGGGAGCACATCCATTACCAAGAATTATGCATGTAACGCAATTAATTAATTTTGCTCTTTGTGCAGCGTTGACCTAGTGTGCATCACTAAGACATCCAGTGATAAAATTTCATTAGCCGAGCTGTCGCTGGGCGGTCGATATACCGTCTTTCGTAAAGACTGCAGAAGTCGCGGTGGTGGTGTACGCATTCTGCTATATCCGATCTTCTCCATCCTTCACGGAGTCCTTGTTGTTGTTGTTGTTACTGTTGTTGATGTTTTTTTAAGGTCTCGGAAATGCATAATGCACAAGCGCTACTGGCAGCTAACAGCAGCTAGTGTGGGACTCGCACTCACTAAAGCCGATATCCTCCCCACCCCCAAGACCCGGGATTGCATTGGCATTACTTCGACAACCCTGAGAGGGGAGTCTCGTGTCCTAGCGCTCTATGCGCCTAGCCAATGCTTGCCCGTCCTGGGGAGATGCGTCGAGATCCTCCGGAGGGCCTCGCTGTTCCCTCTCTTCTCCCTTGGCTCCTCCTCTCGACTGCCCCTCAAAGGGGCCTGGTCGTAAGGGTTCTCCAGGTTCAGCTTTTTCCTCATGATGGTGTCGAGGTTACGTCGACACTTTGTCCAATTCGTCTCGTTCTTCATCATGAAGTCCTCCACGTACTGCGGAGTCTTTCCCCTCAGCTCGGACGTCGCAGAGGCACGTACTCCCGCAAGGGCCGCGCACTGTACGATCGTGTGTTCAACGTCGTCCGCGTTCCCGGAGATGCAGAGAACGCAGATGTCAATCGGGGCCTTGCCGATGCGCATCATATATGTCTGGAACTGGCTGTGTCCTGTGAGCACCTGCGTCGTGGTGTACGACAGATCCCCCAGCTGCTTGTCATGCCACCGGCGCAGATCCGGTATTAGTCGGCGAGTCCATTGACCGCCGGCGTCGCCCCGGGGGTTTCGCCATTTATCGTTCCACAGCTCCAGTGTCTTCTGCTGTGTCTGCGCAAGGTCCCAGTTGGAAAAAATCGTTCTTTGCTCGCCGCCGAAGTACGATATTCAAGAGACGCATATATCGATCACGGATGTTGGTCCATTTCTTGTAAACGACGGGGCCGGGAATGTTGAAGTTGTGCCCAATCTTCGACCAGCGATCAGAGCGCATTCGCTGGTCCGTGAAGAGCGGATGAAATTTGTCGTACAACAATGGCGCTTTTTTGAGAGTTCCAGAAGGCTCTCGACAAAGTATCCCGTCGCCCATTGCTGGTATTCTTCGGGGCAGGTTATTTCGGCGCCATTCTTCTTCATTAGTTGATTATATTGTTTGCCTAGAGTGGTATTGTTCTTGTTGTTGCTGGTATTACTGTTGTTGTCGCTGGAATTACTGTTGTTATTGCCAGTGGTATTATTGTTGTTGTTGTTGTCGTTGGTATGAGCGTTGTTACTGTTGTAGTTGGTATCATCGTTTTTATTGGTGTCGCTTGACATTCAACGAGGATATACAGCGTCTGTTCGGGGCACATTGTTGACTTGGGCTAACCCTGGCTTAGTGAGCCCGTGACCACAACTTCGCGCGAAGAAATTGTCCGCTTCAAAGTTTTGTTTTTGTTGTCTTCGTTGCTGTTGGCTCCGGCAGACGATTCTGAGTTCGCTGTGATTGTTAAGGGCTGACCCGCTGGCATTGCGTTGTCGGAAGAAACAAGCCATTTCCTTTCCGCCGGTGTTAAGCATATATGGCTCAGCATCCCGCGCAGCAAATTGAGGAATTGCCACGGAGGCTGGAAGAACTCGGCCTTTGTTCGCCGTCGGAGGACGATGTTCAAGAGACGTTTATATCGATCGCGGATGTTGGGCCACTTTTTGAAGACGACGAGGCCGGGCATTTTAAACTTAAGGCCAATCTCCGGCCAGCGATCAGAACGCATTCGCTGATCCGTGTAGAGTGAATGGAAAATACAAAAACGGCCATTTGCGAGTTCGAGGCGGCTCTTCTGTTAATTCAGCGCCAGCCTTCTCCATCAGTTCATTATATTGTTTTCCCAGACCAATGTAGACCCGCAACGAGTGCAGTAGACTTTGTGTGCCCACTCTATGTTTCTTAAGATGCTCCTGCAACTAGGCTGCGCACCAGCAGTAACACCTTGGTTTAAATCGTATCTTAGTGGACGGAGGCAATTTGTGGCGGTGGGAGCTCTAAGGTCTGCGACGGGAACTGTATCCACTGGTACGCCCCAGGGGTCGGTTCTTGGACCTTTTATCTTCATCACCTACATGAATTTCGTCCTGCGGGGCATCGAGGGGTACGTAGATTGCCGCCCAATCGTTTATGCAGACGACACCACTCTTTTGTTCCGTGTCTCACCCTCCCAATTGTCCAATAATAGGTTTAATCTTCAGCACGTTGAAACCGGTATTGAGAAGGCCATGTCTTTATTTCAAAGATTTGGTCTTGTCGTTAACCCGATGAAGACGACACTCGTTCTTTACCACACCCCACAACGGGCATCGAGACAGAAGTTCAAAACTGGTAATATCTCCCTCCAAATAGGCGGCTCTGCTATCCCTCTCAGCTCAGAGGCAAAATGTCTTGGCATTGTGCTACACGAGCATATGAAATGGGACAGTCAAGTGAGATCAAGTGTCAGGGTCTGCTACGCCGTGGTGGCCTCACTCGTGCGTTTGAGGAGAGCCAAGGCTTCGCGGGATCTTCTGGTACGTGTCTACAAAGCGCTTATGGAACCAATTCTAACTTACGGAATTACTCTGTGGGGCGCCACGTATTCCACGACCCTAGACAAGCTAAGGGTCGTTCAGAATGACGCGGTTAGAGCCATAATAGGTCTTCCTCGTCGCGCGAGTGTGACTCCATGGTACACCAGGCTCGGGCTTCTCAAGCTTGATCAGCTGACACGTTTAAAGTAAGCCATGCTAGCCTATAAGGTGCAAAACAATGGAATCCGTTCAGATTGTGTTTTTGACTTCGTCCTTACCCCAGTACGGTCGCAGCGCTACAGGAACCAACTCAGAGTGCCAGGGTTTAGACTCACTCTACTTCGGCACTCACTGGCCTACATGCTGCCCACGGTCTGGAACGAGCTGCCATTGGCGCTTCGAAATGCAAGCCGGGCCGCTGTTTTTAAACGACATCTTCTCTTACTGCTGAAGAACGAAGAAACAAGTGACTCCGAGTGAATTGTTTTAAACTTTTTTTACTATATAGGTATTAAACTTGTATTAGGTTGTTCTAAAGTTTTAAACTTGTATTGTGTTACTTCTACTTAGTTTTGTTGATTTACACTTCTGATTTGTGCATACATTCGTAAACTTCTGTTGTGCTACTTATACTCAATTTTATTGCTTTATCGCGTACACACTTTTGATCGGTACAAAGACTCGTATATTATGTATATTTTGAATGAAAGGTGGCAGATTGCCAACTTGTTGGGCACGTCAATAAACCTGATTGATTGATATGACATTCACGGCCGCAACACTGTCCACCAAAACGTTACCAAAGTTTTTCATTGATTATCCTCGATTGGAGAACTTGCACTACATTACAGAATATAGGAGAGGTTGACGGCTAATTTTCAATACCGGGCTAACCGGAACGGCTTAAGCCCTGTGTATATTGCAGACTACTAAAGGAATTAATGCACTTTTCTTTAAAAAGGCGGTCATTGAGATTGAGATGAGGTGATTGGCAGAACCGCTTAATCTAAATTTTCAATGATCCCTGAATGATGGCGTTGTACCAGATTCGTACCGACAAGCTAATATAGCTCTTAGTCACAAATCCGGAGACAAGGCAGATCCCGCAAACAAACGCCCAGTATTTCTAACTGCGGTATCGAGCAAAGTAGTGGAGCACACAATCGCGGATAACATCTACAACAACGATCATTTGCAAACCCTTATCGCCGACCAGCAGTTTGCCTACAAGCTCGAGCGTTCGACAACTGTTGCTGCGTGATGGGGTACCTGAACGACACCGCCCTGCACGTTGACCGAGACATACCGACCGACACAATTTTCCTCGATCTAAAGGATGCTTTAAAAAAATGTTGATCACAACATGCTTATCGCAACTCTGCCGCCAATGGGAGTTAGCCCTAGCCTGCGACTCTGAGTATCCGACCTCCTCAGATCACGCACGTAGGGACAAGTAACGCACGGTAGGCAACCGTCTTTCGTCTTAAGAGCTCTCAGGGCGTCCACAAGGCACCGTCCTTGGCAGTCTAATGTTCATGCTATATTAACTCAGTAAAGCGTATTTTCACGACGAAGGAATGCTTTAAGATCTATGTTGACGACCCTAAGCCAAACACACCTGTGAGGATCGCAAAAGAATACAAGATTATTCAAGACACCGCTACAGACTTCATTGGATGGAGACAAACATTAGGTTTACCATATCCCTTCACAAATGTGGCGTTCTCCATCTAGGACAAAGGAACCCCAAATGTTCTCTCACACATCGAAGAAGTGTAACTTGCTACGAAAACCACGATAACGGATCTCAGAAAGTACGTCTCGGAATCTCTTTATTTTCGAGACGATGTAACTGAGATTTATAAGATGTCGCCCAGGCTAACAAACTGGATCCTTCGGGCCTTTGCACTATCAAAACCGCGGCTGTACCTGGAACGGGTTGATGCGACCAGCTATCATGTACGAATTACAGGTCTTGTAGCCGCTCTAGAACCGGGTCTGTTCGTTATCAACTACGCGAGGGGAGTCGCAGGCTTCGATGGGCTGTTCGACAGGTGCAATAGTGAAGGCCAAGGCTGTCGCTAGATCGGCCAAGGCAACCAATATGTATCTATGACGGATCGCGATTTAAAGTTGTTCTTTAATACACGAGTTCTTCGTCCCAGAAAAAAAACATATATATATATATATATATATATATATATATATATATATATATATATATATATATATATATATATATATATGTATATTTTTAACTACAACTATCGACTTTAAGAAAACCGATGTAAAACATTATATCTGTGACATATAGAAGTTTCAAAAACTATGCCAGGCCCGAATATTAGCGGCAACGTAGAAGTTACCAAGGATTAATACTGAAGGTAAAACGCTTTGATTGCTGGAAACGAAGTTCTAGACGGAATACATCTAAAATTAGTTCAAATATTTGTGTTTTCACTGTGTAGAAAATGTTTATTTTTTATCTCAAAAACGACATGTGCAATTCATATGGAAACAGTTATTTCTGGAAATCAAGAATCAACTTGTCAATTGCGCTAATGAGTCGTAGTTGCGCCGGCCGGTCATGGTTGCGAATGCGGTTGTTTATTCGCTCCATAAACGCCTTCACGGGATCCTCATTGTTGTTGTTATTAGTGTTGTTGTCGCTGTTGTCAGTGATGTCACCAGTGTCGTTATTGCAGTCTTCGGTATTGTCGTCACTGGTATCATTTTTGTTGTTGTCGTCGCCGGTATCGTTGTTGTCGTCGTCGTCGTCGCTAAGTCCAACAGACAAATCGGAGTTTGTTGCGGGGGATAAAGGCTGATCCGTTACCACTGCGCCGTCAGAACGAGCAAGCCACTGCCTATCCTCTGATGTTAAGTATATATGACGCAGCATCTTGTGCAGCAAGTTGAAAAACCGCCACGGCGGCTGGAAGAACTCGCCCTTTGCTCGCCGTTGAAGTACGATGTTTAGAATACGCTTGTATCGATCGCGGATGTTGGCCCACTTCTTGAAGACGACGGGACCGGGCATATTAAACTTACGGCCAATCTCCGACCAGCGATCGACGCGCATTCGCTGGTTCGTGTAGAGCGGGTGGAATTTGTCGTACAAGAATGGCGTTTCCTTTACGAGTTCGACGAGGCTCTCGGCTGAGTATCTCGTTGCTCTTTGATGGTCTTCTTTGGTGTGGCTAAATTTGGCGCCAGCCTTCTCAATCAGTTGGTTATATTGTTCGCCTAGACCAATGAAGATCCGCAACGAGTCTAGTAGATTTTGCGTACCCTGGTCGTTCACGGCCACACCGTTCACCAAAACGTTACCGAAGTGATCCATTGACGCGGTTAGAAGACTTGCACCACGTTAAGCTAGCGCCAACGAAGATGCCGGTAGTGATCGGATGAACAAGAGATGAAGGATTTGAACTTGAGGACACGAAATGTACTTCGTCGTACCGCAAGGTCGAGTGATCTCATCGAAAAACGCGCGGCCTTAAATTCTGGCTTCTGGCCGGATGCCGGCTGATTCGATGCCCTCGCACTGGTCAATCAAAGGCGAGTTAATTTGGCGACAGCGCAAGAGAAAGGGATGGAAGATCTTTGAATCCTGCTATGCGGTCTCAGCAGCAGAAGCAGCGCGGGGGAAAAGGGGCATCTCCCGCACCACCGTCTTGACCCCGAATCACATTGATAGTCTTATCCTATTCACAGCGGCGGCGGCTTAGGCGGCTAACGCACCGTTAGAAACGGGGCGCTGCCGACATCAATGTGTGATGGAAATGCCAATGCATAGTGACGGAAGCAATGCAAGAGGTCACTCATGCAAATGTGCATCTTACCAGGAAACTACCGGCATAGCATCCGCTAGTCGTCGTGTGTACACAAAGTACATTGCGCACGGCTACCACTACCTGGTCTGTTCCGCATGTGGATTTCACTAGGCGGGGGGCGAATGTCGCTGCCGGTTGTGCTCATAGAAGCGCGCAATCACGCGAAGATTTTTCAGGCGCATAAGTGGTCTTTGTATTTCCTCGCCGAGTGAAACGGACGCTTAGGAGGCTCAAGAAACGAGATCGTTACTTTATATATATATATATAAAGTGGGTTGCAAAAAATTAGCAACTCATGTTTTTTTGGTGATCATTCCGGCTTGATTTATTTGAGCGTTTTGAAATTTTAAAAGCATCATGTATGTCAGGAATATTGTCTAGCTAAATCAATCGTTCGATAGCTGCAAAATATTCTACAGCTCAGTCGTTGTTCCGAACTAACGAGGAAGCTTATTTTTAAACTATGGGTCGTAAAAGGATCTCTCGGATAACGAAATAACAAGGATTGAGGCATATGCTGAGCTCGGTCATACAGTAACTGCTATAGCAACCAGATTAGGACGGCATAAGAGCACCATCAGCAGGTACTTACACCCTGGAGTGAACCAAAGGTGCAGATCTAACAGTGGGCGTAAGCCAGTTTTGACTATTCGAGATCGGCGTAGGATCACACTGTTGGCTACTCATGACCAAATGTCTTCTTCCAGGATCAGGACTACTTTGGGAGTGCCAGTGCACCGATCCACAGTGTACCGAGTGTTAAGTTCTGACAAAAACGTGCGATACGCGAAAAAGAAGCTTATGCCGCGACTGCAACTGAAGTCGCACCATTGTCGAACGGCGTGAACTTTCGCATAGATACCAAACTTAGGATAACGAGTGGAAAAACATCGTCTTCTCGGATGAAAATAAATTTAATCTCGATGGCCCTGACGGCTGTTAGTACTATTGGCACGACTTACGGAAGGAACCTGAATGGTTCTCAAAACGTGTGGCCGGTGGTGGCTCTGTGAAATATTGGGGCGCGTTTGAATATAATGGGAAGTCTGATCTAGTCGCGATTGTGAGCCTAAACAAATCCGACAAGTACCAGCGTATCGTCGGTCCCCAGTTAGAAGCCCATTTCAGAAGAATTGGGGGACCTGACGCAGTTTTTCAACAAGACAACGCCACGTTTCATACCTCGGCTAGCACTATAGCCCTTTTTCAAGAACAAGAAGTGCCACTTTTTGACTGGCCGGCATTAAGTCCAGACCTGAATCCCATCGAAAATCTTTGGGGACATTTGATGAAGCAGATTTACGCAAATGGTCGACAATATGATAATTTGTCGGACCTCAAAGAAGCTGTCCAGCAAGCATGGACTAATATTCCACTTTCGCAATTACAAAAGCGCATTAACTCCATGAAAGACCGAGTTTACGATTTGATTCAGAAGAAGGGACAAAAAACTCGTTTCTAAAATAGAATATGTAGTATCAAATAAGTCATACAGCCCTGCTAAGAATCGAATACGCCGTAAGGCGTTATTGTTGCTAATATTTTGCAACACTGTTCTTCACACTTTTTTATTTTTTGTATGAAGCGATTGTGTGATTGCAACGAAATTAACACCATACGTGTCATGTACATCGTGCCCTTAAAATTTCAAGCCATTCAAACAAATCAAACCGAAATTATCACAAAAAAACATGAGTTGCTAAATTTGTGCAACGCACTTTATATATGCTTTACAAGTTACATTTACTTGCGAAATACACTAAATAAAAACGAAATCTTGGTATTGTAAATTATAATTAAGAGCTTGTTCCAAAGACAAAATTTTGTAGCTGCGTTAGAGCGGAATCATGAAATCAACAGCGTCGGGAAAAATGGATCGATAATGTACTCGACCTCGTACGCGATTTGTTTTATAATAGAACGAATAGGCTTAGTGGCAGTGTTGCAATGTTCCAAACATTCCCCGATATTGGCGATGATTTCCGTCTGGGTGGACTACACAAATCGATAGAATTATTCACGTAGATATTTATCTATTGAGGCATGTTCATTTCTTTGTATGGAATAATGTTAGCATGTAGTTAGAGATCAGCCTCTCGTTTGTGGTTTAACTGGTAATTCCATTGTCTATTTTTCGTCTGGAAAATTAGTTCGTAACGTATGGACTACGGTAGAGTTTGTTAAAAATATATTGCAATATTCTATTTTATAAATGTATGAAAAAACATTTTTATTGGAACGTATCAATATGGACTCTAGTAATGCTAAAAACCTAATGCATTGCCGAGCAATCACGAAATGAATCGTGCCATTTGAGAGCGCTGAACACTGAGTTGTTCTGATTTGGCCGATTTTTCTACTGATGTATAAACTCTCTATTGATATTACACCGTATTTCGCCATGGCAACGCCCGCAGACATCTGTGGTGACCTGCCTTGAGTTAATGGAATTTGCGTGGGATGTTTTACCTACCTACCTAACAGTGCAGAACTTGCCCATTCAAATTATGATTGTTCCTCGCACCTCAGAATTCTCTGAGCGTTTGTCGAAGGTTATGGAAAACGGTGATAAATATATTGTGACGACAATATCGAAGACTACAATAACGATACTGGTGACATCACGGACAACAGCGAAAACAACACTAACAACAACAACAATGAGGATCCCGTGAAGGAGTTTATGGAGCGAATAAACAACCGCATTCACAACCATGACCGGCCGACACAACTATGGCTCATTAGCGCAATTGACACGGTGATTCTCGGTTTCTAGGAATAACTGAATCCGTATAAATTGCACATGTCGTTTTTGAGATAAAAAATAAACATTTTCTACACAGTGAAAACTAAAATATTTGAACTCATTTTAGATGTATTCCGTATATCACTTTGTTTCCAGCACTGTTTAATCAAAGCGTTTTACCTTCAGTATTAATCCCAGGTAACTTCTCCGTTGCCGCTTATACCCGGGCCTGGCATAGTTTTTGAAATTTCTATGACAGTCCGAGAGTTTCTTCAGGTCTTGGTAGTACCTGCGATTCACCTTGCTTAGTTGATCACAAACTGACGGCAGAGTGATAGCTGACCCTGTCCGAAGTCGGATTCTTCAAAAATAGCTATCCTGGGCATTTTGTAGACTTTCAATAACCCGGTTCTAGAGAGGCTACCAGACCTGTAATCCGTATATGATAATTGGTCGCACCAGCCCGTTGTATAGCTCTAGGTAAAGCCGCAATTTTGATAATGCAAAAGACCGAAAGATCCAGTTTGTCAGCTTGGGCAACATCTTGAGAATCTCAGTTACATGGACTCGAAAATAGAGGATTCCGAAATGCACACTCCGAGATCCGTTATTGTGGTCTTCGCAGCAAGTGTCACTTCTTCGATGTGTGAGAGAAAATTTGGGGTTCCTTTGTTCTAGATGGAGAACGCAACATTTGTGAAGGGATATGGTGAACCTAATGTTTGTCTCCACCCAATAAAGTCTGTAGCGGCGTCTTGAATAATCTTGTATTCTTTTGCGGTCATCACAGGTGTGTTTGGCTTAAGGTCGTCAACATAGATCTTAAAGCGTGCTTTCGTAGTGAAAATACGCTTTACTGAGTCAATATAGCATGAACATTAGACTGCTCAGGACGGTGCCTTGTGAACACCCTGAAAGCACTTGCACCTAAGACGACAGGTGGTTGCCTACTTTCATCCTAAAAGTGCGTGATCTGAGGATGTCGGATACTCAGAGTCAGAGACAAGGTCCAACTCCCATTGACAACAGGATTGCGATAAGCGTGTTGTGATCAACGTTTTCGAAAGCATTCTTTAGATCGAACAAAATTGTGTCGGTCGGTATGTCTTGGTCAACGTCAGGGCGGTGTCGTTCAGGTATTCCATCACGCAGCAACATTTGTCGAACGCTCGAGCTTGTAGGCAAACTACTGGTCGGTGATAAGTCACTGCGAATGAGCGGTGTTGTAGATGTTATCCGCAGTTGTGCGCTCCAGTATTTTGCTCGATACCGCAGTTTGCGATACTGGGCGCTTGTTTGCGGGTCCCGTCTTGTATTCAGACATGTAAACAGGAGCTATAATAGCTTGTCTGTACACATCCGGAACAACGCCATCATTCAGGTATCATTGAAATATCGGATTGAGCGGCTCTGCCAGCTCAATATACGCATTTTAAAAGAAAGGCGCAGGAATCCCTTTAGTATTTTGCACTATACACAGGACATATGCCGTTCCGGTTAGCCTGGTTTGAAGGATCAGCCCTCGATCGAAGTACCCCATATCTTCCCTAATTTCTATCAAATGCCTGCCATCACAATGAAAACTCCTTTTGCCGTCTCCCAGTCTGCTAGACATAGTGCGTCAAATGATTGCGGTTCATCCATTCCACAACAATTGACGTACCTGAGCGCCTTCGCCAGCCGGTTACAGTGTCCGAGTGGATAAAGTTCCATCACTTGAAACTGGCGCATGTACATCACTTGAAACTGGCGCACTATACATAAAGCGAGTACTCTGCCTTTTAATCAAGGCAAGAAGCCGCTTCGTGTATGTATTCTCGGACAGTGCGCCGATGGTGGAGATGCTTCGGCTTAGGCTGCGTATGCCGGTGACGGAGCCACTTAACCATTTCTTGGGAGTAGCGATGCAAAGTCACGGAGGCAGCGGCGGAGGTAAGAACGCTCGACGTCTTCAAGTCTCCTTGGTGGTGGGCCGAGGTGACCTGCGATTACAGGCATGTATATACCAGGTATATTGTACACGGGTTCCATCACCTCGTATGCTCCTGTAGGGGGTCTCATGAAGACTATAGTTTTTAGTGTATTTGTCGGTTCTGCCCGCAGCAATGCGCTAAGTACCACGCGGTTGGTTGTCCGGCACTGCAACGAAGATCTTTACACTTCTTCTCTCGGTGGAACGGCAGGACAACACATATTTATGTTTAATAATAATATGAACTATCCCGTACATACTCTATTTGAGTGCGATAAATATGATTAAAAAACTGGCGCTTGATAAGACAAAGGCGATATGCCTAACAGGCAGAAGGAAGACGACCGGTGTTAACCTCGAGATGAGGGGCCGCCCAATCAGAAAGAAAGGAAAGTACCTTGAGGTTATGCTAAATACAGGACTGACCGGATTAGCACATCTGAAGTACGCGGCTGAAAAGCTTAACGAGTATTTCTGAACCTGGCGTAGATGATGCCTGGGGTCGGTGGCGTGGCTGACAATAAGATCCTGGCATCGGTAGCCGAGTCAACGGCGCTACATGCAACCCCAATTTATGGCAACATAGCATTGCGGACAGCAAAGAGTAAGGGTGCACCAAGGTCCACCGAACAAATGCTGGCAATCAGGGTAAGCAAGGCGTATCAAACGGTCTCGGCTAAAGCTCTTCTGGTCCTAGCCAAGATGCTGTCACGGGAATGCGCAGGTAAGACCCGGAGTGACCACAGGGAGCTAGACCAAGAGTTTGGTACTGGACTTCAGGGTGTGATATGACTGCCGCCATGGAAACTTGCCTACTGGACGACTCAGGTTCTGACCGGGCACGGCCAGTTCTAGAGCTACATGTTAATGATTAAAAGGCCATTAGCAACACCAGCGTAGTGTGTGACTCTGGGAAGGCGGATAGCGTGGAAAATACTGTTCTGCGGTGTGATGCTCACAGGGAAGCGAGATGATGCACTCGCTGTAAGAGGTTTACCCATCAGGGAGGTGGTCGATCATATGCTGACTTCGGTGGAAGCATGGACAAAGACGACGAACTTGTTCGAGGCCGTTTTGACACTAAACACAGTTAAGCGGGAGGCGGGAGAGACATGAGCGGGCCTCTCGGGGGGGTGGGGAGGGGAGGAGCAGCCGGGCCCTCATGGTCTCTACAGACCCTTAAAGGCCGGGTTACCATATGACAAAATCCCTCTATCCACCCGCAGGTAAACACGCGGAATGACAGACAATTATACAGCTGATTGAAGGAGAACGGCAGGGACGTTTCTCCCGTGGCTTTGAAGTAAGGCCAAAGTTATAACGAGCCTGAGTGGGGGGAGGGAGGGGGTGGTTTAGTGTGTTTGTGAGTCCCACACTAGTCACGTAGCTTCTAGAAACGCATGTGCATCATGCATTTCCGAAGCCTTTTATAAAAAGGTTACGTACTGCAGAGTCAGAGCTTTACATGCGCGCACCGTGTGGGCTGTGGACCTACAGCGGTGGATCACGCAACCAGCCGCCTTGTTGCGAGCTATCTCAGTAGAATTAGAATCAAATATTCGGTTTGGCGACACCTGCATATGTACTGGCGATTCGTGCCACGTACTTGGCGGGGACACTAGCCGAATGCGATCACTGTAACCGGCTAGCGAAGGCGTTCGGGTACGTCGTAATTTTTGTCCTAAGAGCGTCATCTTATTCACGCTAGTGGCTGCACGTGCGGTGCGACGGTGTGTTACAGATTTTATTCTTTCACGGTACGCGTTCTGCACTTTCTGTGATCCGTCGAGGTTGAAGCAAAGGCATAAACCGAGGTGGGTTTGCAAGGCATTGCTAAGAACGCCACAACAATAATGTAGTGGATGGGCCGCAATCATTTGACGCACTATATCTAGCAAGCCGAGATTCGTCAAAAGCAGTTTTTTTTGTGATGGCAGGCATCTAAATAGACATTAGAAAAGACAGGGGGTACTTCAATCAAAAGCTGATCCTCCAAACCGGGCTAACCGGAACGGCATATGTCCTGTGTATAGTGCAGAATACTGAAGGGATTCTTGCACTTTTCTTTTAAAAGGCGAGCGTTGGGCTGGCAGAGCCGCTCAATTTGATCTACCAATGAGCCTTACGTGTTGGCATTTTAGCGGATTTGTACAGACACGCTATTATAGCTCCTGTTCAAAAGTCTGAAGACAAGACGGTTCCCACAAACAAGCGCCCTTCCGTTGCTAACAATTGCAAACAACATCTACAACAACGCTCATTCGCATAGACCGACGGGCGTTTGCCTACAAGGCCGGGCGTTTGACAACTGTTGCTGCGTGATGGAGTACCTAAACGACATCGCCCTGCACCTAAACCAAGACACACCGACCGATACGACTTTCTTCGACCTAACGAATGCTTGTAAAAGCGTTGATTACAACCCGCTCATCAGAATCCTGCCATCAATGGGACTTGGACCTTGCCTCCGACTCTAAGAATCCGACTTCTTTAGATCACGCACTTTGAGTGTGAAGGTAGGTCTTTCTTCTCAAGTGCAAGTGCTCTCAGCATGTCTACAAGGCACCGTCTTTGACAGTCGGATACTACTATGCTATACATAGACTCAGTAAAGCGTATTTTTACGAAAGAACGCTTGAATAGCTATGCTGACGACATTCTGGATCCTTCGGGCTCTTGCACTATCAACACCTCGGCTGTAGCTGGAGCTATACAACGGACTGGTGCGACCAGTTATCATGTACGGATTTCAGGTCTAGTAGCCGCTCTAGAACCGGACTAGGGAGAGTCTATTCAATTCAATTCAATTCAAGTGCTCCTTTATTGTTTTCAAAGGGAATATAATTATATACATGGTTATTCACAAGTTGGTTATTCAATATATACAATGCACAATATAAGACGCATAAAGAAAAATGAACCATATACAAGGACGCAATAGTATCAGTGCGTGATATATATGTAAAAGTAAAGTTTATAATATTATATCACGAATTCATAGTTCCCAACATTCTCGCCATCCGCCACGAAAACATATTGTTGATTCGGTCAGATCGTGCAACTATTTTTGACGATGTCTACAAAATGTCCGGGATCATTATTTTTGAAAAATCCAATTTCGGACAGGGTCGATTGTCATCCTGTCGTCTGTTCATGATCAACTAAGCGAGGCAAGTCGCAGGTACTACCAAAACTTGAAGAAACACCCGGATCGCTTCGAGGAGCTCTTCGACAGGTGCATTAGTGAAGGTCAAGGCTGTCGCTAGATTGGCCAAAGTAGACAATATCTATCCACAGCAAATCGCAATTTAAAGTTGTGCTTTAATGCACGAATCCTCCGTCTCAGAATATATATATATCTCTCTCTCTCTCTCTCTCTCTCTATATATATATATATATATATATATATATATATATAGGCAAACACTGCCAAGTGTGCAAACGTAATAAATAATATATATATATATATATATATATATATATATATATATATATATGGAAATTATATCAACGAAGACGCAACCAGGTATTGTTATTAAACGTAAAACGATTTGATTTGGCAGTGATAGAAAAAAAGTGATACACAGAGAAAGATTAATACTTCTAAAATAAGTTCAAATATTTTAATTTTTACTGTGCAGACATTTTTTATTTTATTTTATCTCAAGAAGGACTTGCACGATTAATGCGGATTTGTTTCATTCTAGAAATCGAGAATGACCTTGTCAATTGCATTAATCAGTCGTAGTTGCATTGGCCTGTCAAGTTCACGAATGCGGCTGTTCACTCGCTTCATAAAATCCTTCACGAGATCCTCATTGTTGTTGTCGCTCTTGTCATTGATGTTACCAGTATCGTCATTACAGTCGTCGGTATTGTTGCTGTCGTCACTGGTATCATGTTTGTTGTTGTCGTCGCCGGTATCGTAGCTTTTCTCTTCGTCGCTGAGGCCAACAGACGATTTGGAGTTTGTTGTGGGCGATAAGGGCTGATCCGTAACCATTGCGATGTCAGATGATGTAAGCCACTGCCTTTCCGCTGGTGTTAAGTATTGATCACTCAGCAACTTGTGTAGCATATTGAAATAGCGCCACGGAGGCCGGAAGAACTGGCTTTTTGCTCGCCGTTGAAAGACGATGTTCAGAATACGCTTGTACCGATCACGGATGTTGGTCCACTTCTTGAAGACCACGGGCCCGGACATGTTGAACTTCTGCCCAATCTCCGACCAGCGATCAGAACGCATTCGCTGGTTCGTGTAGAGCGGATGGAATTTGTCGAGCGGATGGAAGATCGTGCACCAAAATGTTTAAATTCTACCCTTATTTAGCAGCCAGTGCGTGCTAGTGGCAAATGGCTCACAACTTTAGAGTTTACTGAGCATTTTTATAGCGCTTTACATATACAGCAGTACAAATTACTATTTAGAGTACCTTTTTTCTGGTGGTCTTTTAACTACTAGGTTATAGTACGTCAACTGTAAAGCAGCTTATGTGGTCGTGATGCACAATAGTTTGGCATATTCTGTTCTTTGCTTGGTGGCTCTTATCCTTCCAGTTTAATCGATGTTTGTTTAATTGGATCAGCAAGTGGTAGTTGTTTTAGTATCCTTGGTCACTAGCAAATGACAAAATCTTAATTACTTCAACTTTCATATCAGTTTTAATGATTTGCTCAACGAACCATGTGAGAACATCAACTACATGTGATCTTTGTAAGCGACCGACAAAGACCGACAGTTTCTTGACTTTATGACGTTCTGGTGCATCTTGCGCCTCTAAAAAATTAGCTACAGCCATATGAAAAATAAGTTATTGCGTCTAAATCATCTAAGCGAAGTTCAGAACAATAGTGGTTTAATGTTTTCTCAATTTTTCTCAGTTTTCCTAGCCCTGTGCTAGCGTCCGCTGGACGACCCTTGTTGCGAAACAAGGTCTACCGGAGTTACTGCTAGGGCTTCTTAAAAGTATACTGCAAAAAACGACTTTTCATGAACGATCGGATTTGCCTAAGGAGACAATCTCAAAGGTCTCGAAATGTCCGGAAGCTGTTCTTAATATATGATCTCAAGAAAAACACATAGAACCTTGCTCAGGCTCACGGTATGTTTTTCAGGATAGATATTTTAAAATGTACGCGCGAATCTTCTAGTTTTCCATCTTTTTTACAATTTGCAACAACAATCTGCGCAGTACTCAAACCATATCGTTAATTAAAAATTGCACAATCCGACCGAATCAACAGCATGTTTTCGTGGCGCATGGCGAGAATGTTGAGAATCAGAGCGGGTCATAATCGGCCTTAACCGGACAAAAAAAAAATGGGAGCACATCCATTACCAAGAATTATTCATGTAACGCAATTAATCAATTTTGCTCTCTGTGCAGCGTTGACCTAGTGTGCATCACTAAGACATCCAATGATGAAAATTTCAAAAGCCGAGCTGTCGCTGGGCGGTCGATATACCGTCTTTCGTAAAGACTGCAGAAGTCCCGGTGGTGGTGTACGCATTCTGGCTATATCCAATCTTCTCTATCCTTCACGGAGTCTTTGTTGTTGTTGTTGTTGATGATGCTTTTTAAGGTCTCGGAAATGCATAATGCACAAGCGCTACTGGCAGCTAACAACAACTAGTGTGGGACTCGCACACCCTAAAACCGATATCCTCCCCACCCCCCAATGCTCGGGATTGCATTGGCATTACTTCGACAACCCTGAGAGGGGAGTCTCGTGTTCTAGCGCTCTATGCGTCTAGCCAATGCTTGCCCGTGCTGGGGAGATGCGTCAAGATCCTCCGGAGGGCCTCGCTGCTCCCTCTCTTCTCCCTCCCTTGGCTCCTTCTCTCGAATGCCCCTCAAAGGGGCTTGGTTGTAAGGGTTCTCCAGGTTCAGCTTTTTCCTCATGATGGTGTCGAGGTGACGTCCACCCTTTGCCCAATTCCTCTCGTCCTTCATCATGAAGTCCACTGCTCCAGTGTCTTCTGTTGTGCCTGCGCGAGCTCCCAGTTCCCATCGAGATGGTGTTCGCTTCTCTCTCTGGCCAGGAGATCCCAAGGTAGCTGGCGGGCCAGTACTATCAGAGCATCCTCTGTCCTCCTAACACTCTTATGGCCATTTCCCTCGGCTCTGAGTGCGCCCCGGTTCCGCGTCGTCCTGTTGATGATGCCACTGGTATTGTTACTGCAGTCATCGGTATTGTTGTTGTCGCTGGTACCATTGTTTTTGTCGTCGTCGCTAACCTCAACATGAGTCTCGGAGTGCGCTATGGGCGATATCATTGTGTTGTTGAAAGGAGTATGCCACTGCCTTTTCTCTGGTGTTCAGAAGATATGACCCAGCATCTCGTGCAGCAAATTGAAGAACCGCCACGGTGGCTGGAAAAACTTGTTCTTTGCTCGCTGTCGAAGTACGATGTTCAAGAGACGCTTATATCGACCACGGATGTTGGTCCACTTCTTGTAAACGACGGAGCCGGAAATGTTGAAGTTGTGCCCAATCTTCGACCAGCAATCAGAGCGCATTCGGTGGTCCGTGAAGAGCGGATGGAATTTGTCGTACAACAATGGCGTTTTTTGAGAGTTCGAGAAGGCTCTCGACGAAGTATCCCGTCGTCCATTGCTGGTCTTCGGGGCGGATTATTTCGGCGCCAGCCTTTTTCATTAGTTGATTATTGTGTTCGCCCAGAGTGGTATTGTTCTTGTTGTCGCTGGTATTACTGTTGTTGTCGCTGGAATTACTGTTGTTATTTCCAGTGGTATTATTATTGTTGTTGTTGTCGTTGGTATGAACGTTGTTACTGTTTTCGGTGCAGTCGGCGCCGAAAATTGAAGAAATGCCACGGAGGCTGGAAGAACTCGCCCTTTGTTCGCCGTCGGAGGACGATGTTCAAGAGACGTTTATATCGATCGCGGATGTTGGCCACTTCTTGAAGACGACGGGGCCGGGCAAGTTAAACTTAAGGCCAATCTCCAACCAGCGATCAAAACGCAATCGCTGATCCGTGTAGAGTGAATGGAAAATACAAGAACGGCCATTTGCGAGTTCGAGGAGGCTCTTCTGTTAATTCAGCGCCAGCCTTCTCCATCTGTTTGCCTAGACCAATGTAAACCCGCAACGAGTGCAGTAGACTTTGGTGCCCTGCTCATTTACGGCCGCAACACTGTCCACCAAAACGTTACCAAAGTAAGCATGTATTTCTGCCGTTGGTTAGCAGCCAGTGCGTACTAGTATGTACTGTTTAAATGACGCGTTTATGGCTGACCGAGCCAACTGAGCTACATTTACCTGCCTGACAAAACTTTGATTACATATTGATGTGGCAAACGGCTAACAACTTTAGAGTTTTGTAAGCATTTTGTTAGCGCTTTACATGTACAGCAGTACAAATTACAATTTAGAGTACCTTCTTTCTGGTGGTCTGTGATCTACTTGCTAGTTTATTGTACGTCGGCTGCAAAGCAGCTTATCTGGTCGTGATGCACAAGAGTTTGGCATATTCTGTTTTTTGTTTGGTGGCTCTTATCCCTCCAGTTTAATCAATGTTTGTTTAAATCGATCAGCAAGTGGTGGTTGTTTTAGTATCCTTGGTCACTAGCTAATGACACAATCTTAATTACATCAAGCGACCGACAAAGCCCGACAGTTTATTGACTTTAGGACGTTCTGGTGCATCTTGCGCCTCTAAAAATTAGCTACAGTCTGCTTCAGACAATATGAAAATTTTTTTTGATTACATATTGATGTGGCAAACGGCTAACAACTTTAGAGTTTTGTAAGCATTTTGTTAGCGCTTTACATGTACAGCAGTACAAATTACAATTTAGAGTACCTTCTTTCTGGTGTTCTGTGATCTACTTGCTAGTTTATTGTACGTCGGCTGCAAAGCAGCTTATCTGGTCGTGATGCACAAGAGTTTGGCATATTCTGTTTTTTGTTTGGTGGCTCTTATCCCTCCAGTTTAATCAATGTTTGTTTAAATCGATCAGCAAGTGGTGGTTGTTTTAGTATCCTTGGTCACTAGCTAATGACACAATCTTAATTACATCAAGCGACCGACAAAGCCCGACAGTTTATTGACTTTAGGACGTTCTGGTGCATCTTGCGCCTCTAAAAATTAGCTACAGTCTGCTTCAGACAATATGAAAAATAAGTTATTAGGTCTAAATTATCTAAGGGATGTTCAGAACAATAGTTGTTCAGTATTTTCTCAAAATGTCTCAGTTTTCCCAGCCTTGTGCTAGCGTCAATCTCAAAGGTCTCAAAATGTCTGGAATGTCTGTTCTTAATATATGGTCTTAAGAACAGAGAATCTCAAAAAACAGAACAAAGAAGACTAGCCTTGCTTGACGGTTGGCAAGTATCTGAGTTTGTGATCCAGCGGGAGTTGTACATGAGCGTTGCTGCTCTTGACTGAGTGAGACGATTACACGAGAGATTAAAAAGAGTGCAATCCGCCCGCGGCAGGATGATTGATTCATTAGCGCTGCTTGGTTTCTCAATGTTTTTCGTCGCCACTGCAGTTCGCTGATTGGCGATGCTTGCGCTAATGTGAATTGATCGCTAGTCCTAATTGTACCACTTATGCTACTGAGATCATTAGCAAAAACAGTCACCATTTTTTTCCCGCTGTTCTCACTGTTGCAATCGTCATTGTTAACAACAATGGCATCAGTGACGACCGTATGAACGTATTCGTCGACGCGTTGGCAATACAAAGTAAAATCAATGTATCTGCTAAAAGAAGGTCGAAGTGTTACAACCAGTTAGGCAAAATGGCTAACTACATCTAGAAAATTCTTATTGATCTTCACTCTATGATTCATGGCTGCATACATTCCACTTTGGCTAAAGCACATAGAACCTTAGCTCAGGCTCAGGGTATGTTTTTCAGTATACATGAATAGGGTAGTCTATCTGGAGTTCAGCACGAGCCTATTCATGAATCTGTTTGTAGGCTGCGGGTCCGCAGTGAAAGCAATTAGAATCAGGCTGGAGTCACCAGTGACTAAGGGTTCTCAGCAATGTTTGCGGGAATGCCAAGTGACTGAAGCCACACAAGAGGTTGCCTATGCAAAATGCACCTCATCAGAAACCTTTGGCACGGAATGGCATGTACTAGTCGTCATGTGTATGTATACTAGGTACACTGCGTACGGCTATTTATTTGAGATGTTGCATTTGTGGATTTCACCAGGCGGGGATAAATTCCGCTGCCGGTTCAGCTTGCGGGAATGCGCTGTGTATTTCGCGACAAACTGTCAAACGTTTCGATGGTTTTTGCACCTTTTGCCGAGTGAGACGGACGCTAAGAAGACTCGAGAATATGTGATGAAAATAGTTCATTGCAATATATGTATATATATATAAGAGCAGCGCTCCCCGACCCGCAAAAATCTCGCAGATTCGGATCCATCACTATCTCTATGAGTAGTGTATGGGACTCCGAATCTGCGAGTACGCTCTTGAGGCTCGGTGTCACGAAGAGAAATCTTATGGATCTTACTGTCTTAACGTTGCAAGGAACCTTGAGGATATACCGCTCGCACCGGGTCCATAAGGGCGGATGCTTCCATCAGGCAAGGACACAGGCAGCTGATTCTTAAGCTCACGTGACATCTTTTTACCGCCATTTGTATTAAGGCGAGCACTGCCGAGTTTGCAAACGTATTGTAAAAGATAAATAAATCATCACAATATTTTATATATATATACGTATATAGAAAGCAAATAATTTTGGCTTTGTGAAACTTGAAAAGGGTATTCTATGGACACCACTTTGCAGCTGTCTTGAGGTAAAACCATAGGCCTAGAGACGTGGTCTGTAGATTCCCCAAGAGAAAAGCCACATTGTTCTGGCGGTAATTTAGTTTCAAGTTTATTTCACCAAAAACGGGTAGATAATGCCTAAACTTCATGTGGGCTAATTACATCTTTCATTACTGCACGCATCAAACCAGCTTTCATTTGCATTGTAGTATGTGGTATTAGTTAACATTACGCGTGCCACAATATTTACATACACAGTCTTCTATTTCAAAGCAATTATCTTTTAGGCATATATATATATATATATATATATATATATATATATATATATATTGGTAGTTACCGTGCCATTTATGTCTGCAGAATATGCATTGCTTGCATTCTCTGCTTCCAAAGGTCTGTCATGAATACAGGGCCGTCGGTGAACCTCTCTATGGCAAAGTTAAAATTATGCTTTTCTCTGTAGGCGCAATATTGCTCTACGACCAGCGCACTTACACATTTGTTCAGGATAATGGCTTCCACAACGCAAAATTTGCTTTTGCTTTGTCCATCCCTTTCATAGTGTCTAAGGTTATGTTTATTTCAATGGCCCAAAGGCTGAAAGTTATAACTGGAGCGATTTTTATTTTAAAATGATCATTTCAGTCTTAGTGTCAATTTATGTAAGATCTCCGAGTACCGTCATAGCCGATATTTTTTTGCACGCTTGTTCTCTATGTTTCTCTCTTTTGTCTTAGATATTGTCAGCTTATACTGTATGCACCACTGACTTATTTCATTTAGGTAATTCATTCTGACGGTAATTTGTCTTATACGTTCTGATAGCATTAGCGTCCTATAGACGGCGTTGGTCATTGATATACCGAATAGTTCATTGAGTCATTGGCATCACTCTTCCTCTCGTACGCATATATCCAGAACGGATCAGAACGAGACCGTATGGTCAACATCGTAAAGCTGCCCCGAGTGCAGAGCGTGCACACAACGTCGAAAGTCCGGTACAGGCGATCGGGTCCAGTTCCCCCAGGCGTCTGCCGAGTCGGACATCTGGAACGTTGCCTGTCGGGCCCTCGTAAAGTTAGTTACGCCATACGTTCTACGCTCGCTTCTTTCCCGAGCGAGGAGGTTCCAATGGAACTGGCGAGCTAGGACAAGGGCCTTGTTGTGTCTCATGAACCTTGTTGTGTCTCATGAACCTTGTTGTGTCCTTAGCTCACGAACCCGAGGGGATGCGTCGCGCTGTTCTGCGGAGTACTGGGTTGCCATAGCGCCTTGCAAGACCCCCTCATTTCGGTCGCCCAATGGCGCCCGCGGCGTCCTGTAGCCGCGTTTTCACGCGTGTAATAGTGTCTATGAAGTATACGCCGTCCGTCCATGCGGCGGCATTCTGCATCATGTAAACGACAATGTTTCGTGTTGATCTCCCTGCATAGCAATACGTCGAGCTTTTGCGGACCTGGCCCAAGGCGGTGTAGGACAAGACCGTATGGTCAACATCGTCCGGCTGCCCCGACGTGCAGAGTATGCACAAGTTCCTCGCCATATAGTAGGATCGGTGGGGGAATCCTTGCCTTTCTGTATGATGCTTAGCAAACCTGTTTTCCACTCGTCGGGATAATGGCATCTCGTGAGCAAAAATTAGCAAGGGTTGTCCAGCGGGCGCTAGCACAAGGTTGTCATAAATGTGTTCATTGCAAATGCCATCTGATCTAAGTGCTGTTTGGTTAGTGGTATATTCCCTTGAGCACTTCATCAACGGTAACATATTTAGATATTTGGTCTCTCTACTGTGTGTATTTTTCCAACCAGACGATGTAATACTTTTACCTGGAGTACAGGATCGTGTTTGTTGAAGACAGGTTTGTGCAAAAACTGTTTTGCCATACGTATGTAACCTGGTTCTGTTCAGTGGAAGCCGCTTCCATGTCCAACAGTCGCATGCAACTCTCAGCTAGTATATGCAAGAAGTGGGCCCTTTTGATCAACGCAGTAAAAGTTGAAACTAAAAAGTTTTGCAGAGGCGGTGGACCAGCTGCCGGGGGCTTCACCTAAACGGCTACTGTTGTAGTAAGTGAACCGCTTCACGTCTTTTAGTCAAATCAATCGACTGCCGGAAAGGCCTTCTAAAAGCATACAGAAAAACGAACCCGGAAAGAAGTTGTAATAGTGCAGATGATTGAAAAGCCGCAATCGTTTTTGCTAGAAACCGTCTTAGTTTTGTTCGATGTGAATGTTGTCTTTATTGCATTGTACGGGATTAAAATGAATACACCTAAAACAAGCTTTTAGTCATTAACTTTAAATAATTATAGCAAGTGAAGGTTGTGTGTCTCAAGAGAGGTATATGATTGCACCAATAAATGAAGAATTAACGTGTATATATAAAAAAATAAAAAAGCCGAAATTGGTCCACAATTTTTTGCAACTGGAGCAATGTTAACCGACGCGTGAAAAGAAGTTGCAACAACAAATCACCATGTGTTGTTGTGATATGTATTCACAGTTTTGAGCATGTGGTATGCAGCACCAATAGCTATCACAAGCTAAATGGTATTTGTGTTTGTAATGAATATGACTCGGTGTGCACTTGATACTACGCTCAAGAATACCCAATGTTTATCTCATTAACACGCCTATAAACATTACGTCATTCATGAATTCCAGTGGAGAAATAGGATTCTGGGGCTCCCCTGTCCTAGATGGAGAACGCAACATTTGTGAAGAGATATGATGAATCCCATGTTCGTCGTTCATCCAATTAAATCTGTAGCCTAGGGGTAACGTTCTCGTCTCGAGGTAACCGGAGTACTAACTTTTCGAGGCACATGGATGAACGAATTCGGAAAAAAACTACAATCCTTTCATAGTATCCGGTGCCCTCATAAACCATCATTGAACGTTGCCTTAATCTAATCAACCTAAAGATTGCGTTCACTGCTTCTTACGGTATACAGGTAATATGGCCTTACCTATCAAACTTTAAGGACTTTTCTAAAAAAAGCGCTAAGAGTTCACCTCTCTAATCTTAACAGATTAGCCTATTTACTGGCGTCATCTCCGCTATTTGTTGAGGATTTACAAAAAAATACACGTTTTACCAAACAAGGCAGCTTTCAACGAGCACATGTCTAAATGGGAGAATAAGATGACAGACATCGACCCGCTCTTTTACGAAACCCCGGCAATAACGTGTAGTTCGTGGAAGCGCTGCAATTATGAGAATAGACACCTAATCTTACGATTTGCTGTACATGGCTTCCACATGAAGATCTGTAATCGAGAGAAGTTCCATGAAATTTCCTTGTTTTGCTTGTGCAAACTCTGCGAGAGACAGTGTGACTTGTATCACCTCCACGGCACGTACTCCCGCAAGGGCCGCGCAGTGTACGATCGTGTGTTCAACGTCGTCCGCGTCCCCGGAGGAGCAGAGAACGCAGATGTCAACCGGGGCCTTGCCGATGCGCATCATATATGTCTGGAACTGGCCGTGTCCTGTGAGCACCTGCGTCATGGTGTACGACAGCTCCCCCAGCTGCTTGTCATACCACCGGCGCAGATCCGGTATCAGTCGGCGAGTCCATTGACCGCCGGCGTCGCCCCGGGGGTTTCGCCATTCATCGTTCCACAGCTCCAGTGTCTTCTGTTGTGCCTGCGCGAGGTCCCAGTTCCCATCGAGACGGTTTTCGCTTCTCTCTCTGGCCAGGAGATCCCAAGGTAGCTGGCGGGCCAGTACTATCAGAGCATCCGTAGACACCGTGCGATAGGCCCTGCTGACTCTTATGACCGTTCTCCTCTGCGCGGGCTCTGAGTGCGCCCCGGTTCCGCGCCGGCCTGTTGATAATGCTACTGGTATTGTTATTGCGGTCGTCGGTATTGTTGTTGTCGCTGGTATCATTGTCTTTGGCGCCGTCGCTAACCTCAACATGAGTTTCGGGGTGCGCTATGAGCGATACCATTGTGTTGTTGGAAGGAGTATGCCACTGCCTTTTCTCTGGTGTTAAGAAGATATGACTCATCATCTCGTGCAGCAAATTGAAGAACCGCCACGGCGGCTGGAAAAACTCGTTCTTTGCTCGCCGTCGAAGTACGATGTTCAAGAGACGCTTATATCGATCACGGATGTTGGTCCACTTCTTGTAAACGACGGGGCCGGGAATTTTGAAGTTGTGCTCAATCTTTGACCAGCGACCAGTGCGCATTCGCTGGTCCGTGAAGAGCGGATGGAGTTTGTCGTACAACAATGACGTTTTTTGAGAGTTCGAGAAGGCTCTCGACGAAGTATTCCGTCGTCCATTGCTAATCTTCTTCGGGGCGGGTTATTTCGGCGCCAGCCTTCTTCATTAGTTGATTATAGTGTTCGCCCTGATCCTTGTAGAGTGAATGGAAAATACAAAAACGGCCATTTGCGAGTTCGAGGAGGCTCTTCTGTTAATTCAGCGCCAGCCTTCTCCATTGGTTGATTAGATTGTTTGCCTAGACCAATGTAAACCCGCAACGAGTGCAGTAGACTTTGTGTGTTCTGCTCATTCACGACCGCAACACTGTCCACCAAAACGTTACCAAAGTTTTCCATTGATTATCCTCGATTGGAGAACTTGCACTACATTACAGAATATAGGAGAGTGATTGACGGCCAATTCTCAATACCGGGCTAACCAGAACGGCATATGCCCTGTCTATATTGCAGACTACTAAAGGAATTCCTGCACTTTTCTTTAAAAAGGCGGCCGTTGAGTTGGCAGAACCGCTTAATCTAGTTTTTCAATGATCCCTGAATGATGGCGTTGTACCAGATTTGTACCGACAAGCTAATTTAGCTCCTGGTCACAAATCTGGAGACAAGGCAGATCCCGCAAACAAGCGCCTAGTATTGCTAACTGCGGTATCGAGCAAAGTACTGGAGCACACAAACGCGGATAACATCTACAACAACGATCATTTGCAAAGACTTATCGCCAACCAGCAGTTTGCCTACAAGCTCTAGCGTTCGACAACTGTTGCTGCGTGATGGGGTACCTGAACGACACCGCCCCGCACGTTGACCGAGACATACGGCCGACCCAATTTTCCTCGATCTAAAGGATGCTTTAAAAAAAACGTTGATCACAATACGCTTATCGCAACCCTGCCGCCAATGGGAGTTAGCCCTCGCCTGCGACTCTGAGTATCCGACTTCCTCAGATCACGCACGTAGGGTAAAGGTAGGCAACCGTCTCTCGTCTTAAGTGCTCTCAGGGCGTCCACAAGGCACCGTTCTTGGCAGTCTAATGTTCATGCTATATTGACTCAGTAAAGCGTATTTTTACGACGAAGAAACGCTTTAAGATATATGTTGACGACCCTAAGCCAAAAACACCTGTAAAGACCGCAAAAGAATACAAGATTCTTCAAGACGCCGCTACAGACTTCATTGGGTGAGACAAAAATGAGGTTCACCATATCCCTTCACAAATGTTGCGTTCTCCATCTAGGACAAAGGAACCCCCATATTTTCTCTCACACATCAAAGAAGTGTAACTTGCTACGAAGACCACGATAACAATTCTCAGAGTGTACGTCTCGGAATCTCTTTATTTTCGAGACGAAGTAACTGAGATTCTTAAGATGTCGTCCAGGCTAACAAACTGGATCCTTTGGGCTTTTGCACTATCAAAACCGCAGCTGTACCTTGAGCTATACAACGGGCTGATGCGACCAGTTATCATGTACGGATTACAGGTATGGTAGCCGCTTTAAAACCGGGTTAAAGAAAGTATACAAACTGCCTAGAATCGCTATTTTTGAAAAATCCGATTTTGGACAGGGTCAACTATAACTCTGCCTTCTGTTCGTGATCAACTACGCGAGAAGAGTCCCAGGCACTATTAATGCCTGAAGAAACTCCCGGGCTGTTCGACAGGTGTAATAGTGAAGGCCAAGGCTGTCGCTAGATCGGCCAAGGTAAACCATGGCGGATCTCGATTTAAAGTTGTGTTTTGATACGCGAGTCCCCCGTCTCAGAAAAAAAAACATATATATATATATATATATTTCTGACTAAAATGTTCGACTTTAAGAAAACCAATATAAAACATTATTTCTGTGACATGTCATAGAAATTTCAAAAACTATGCCAAGCCCGGGTATTAGCGGCAACGTAGAAGTTACCAGGGATTAATACTGAAGGTAAAACGCTTTGATTAAACAGTGCTGGAAACGAAGTTATACACGGAATACATCTAAAATGAGTTCAAATATTTTCGTTCTCACTGTATAGAAAATGTTTATTTTTTATCTCAAAAACGACATGTGCAATTCATATGGATGCAGTTATTTCTGGAAATCAAGAATCATCTTGTCAATTGCGTTAATGAGTCGTAGTTGCGTCGGCCGGTCATGGTTGCGAATGCGGTTGTTTATTCGCTCCATAAACGCCTTCACGGGATCATCATTGTTGTTGTTATTAGTGTTGTTGTCGCTGTTGTCCGTGATGTCACCAGTGTCGTTATTGCAGTCTTCGGTATTGTCGTCACTGGTATCAATTTTGTTGTTGTCGTCGCCGGTATTGTTGTTGTGGTCGTCGTCGTCGCTGAGTCCAACAGACAAATCGGAGTTCGTTGCGGGCGATAAGGGCTGACCCGTTACCACTGCGCCGTCAGAGCGAGCAAGCCACTGCCTTTCCTCTGATGTTAAGTATATATGACGCAGCATCTTGTGCAGCAAGTTGAAGAACCGCCACGGCGGCTGGAAGAACTCGCCCTTTGCTCGCCGTTGAAGTACGATGTTTAGAATACGCTTGTATCGATCGCGGATGTTGGCCCACTTCTTGAAGACGACGGGACCGGGCATATTAAACTTACGGCCAATTTCCGACCAGCGATCGACGCGCATTCGCTGGTTCGTGTAGAGCGGGTGGAATTTGTCGTACAAGAATGGCGTTTCCTTTACGAGTTCGACGAGGCTCTCGGCTGAGTATCTCGTTGCTCTTTGATGGTCTTCTTTGGCGCCAGCCTTCTCCATCAGTTGGTTATATTGTTCGCCTAGACCAATGAAGATCCGCAACGAGTCCAGTAGGTTTTGTGTACCCTGGTCGTTCACGGCCACACCGTTCACCAAAACGTTACCGAAGTGATCCATTGCGCGCGGTTGGAGAACTTGCACCACGTTAAGCTAGCGCCAATGAAGATGCCGGTAGTGATCGGATGAACAAGAGAAGAAGTATTTGAGCTTGAGGACACGAAATGTTCTTCGCCGTACCGCAAGGTCGAGTGATCTCATCGAAAAACGCGCGGCCTTAAATTCTGGCTTCTGGCCGGATGCCGGTTGATTCGATGCCCTCGCACTGGTCAATCGACGGCGAGTTAATTTGGCGACAGAGCAAGAGAGAGGGATGGAAGATCTTTGACTCCGGCTATGCGGTCTCAGTTAGCAGTAGAAGCAGTGCGGGGGAGAGGGGGCATCTCCCGCACCACCGTCTTGATCCCGAATCACATTGATAGTCTTATCTTATTCACAGCGGCGGCGGCTAACGCACCGTCCGCAACGGGGCGCTGCCGACATCAATGTGTGATGAAAATGCCAATGCATAGTGACGGAAGCAATGCAAGAGGTCACTCATGCAAATGTGCATCTCACGAGAAAACTACCGGACGGCATAGCATCGCTGCCGGTTGTGCTCATAGAAACGCGCAATCACGCGAAGATTTTTCAGGCGCATAAGTGGTCTTTGTATTTCCTCGCCGAGTAAAACGTACGCTTAGGAGGCTCAAGAAACGAGATCGTTACTTTATATATATATACTTTACAAGTTACATTTACTTGCGAAATACACTAAATAAAAACGAAATCTTGTTATTGTAAATTATAATTAAGAGCTTGTTCTAAAGACAAAATTTTAAAGCTGCGTTGGAGCGAAATCATGAAGTCAGCAGCGTCGGGAAAAATTGATTGATAATGTACTCGACCACGTACGCGATTTATTTTATAATAGAACGAATGGTAATTCCATTGTATATTGTATCGTCTGGGAAATTGGTTCGTAACGTATGGACTACGGTAGAGTTTGTTAAAAATATATTGCAATATTCTATTTTATAAATGTATGAAAAGAAAACATTTTTATTAGAACGTATTCATATGGTCTCTAGTAATGCTAAAAACCTAATGCATTGCCGAGCAATCACGAAATGAATCGCGCCATTTGAGAGCGCTGAACACTGAGTTGTTCTGACTTGGCCGACTTTTCTACTGAGGTATAACACCGTATTTCGCCATGGCAACGCCCGCATACATCTGTGGTGACCTGCCTTGATTTAATGGAATTTGCGTGGGATGTTTTACCTACCTACCTAATAGTGCAGAACTTGCCCATTTAAATTATGATTGTTCCTCTCACCTCAGAATTCTCTGAGCGTTTGTCGAAGGTTATGGAAAACGGTGATAAATATATTGTAACGAAGTTACAATATATTTACCACAGCGTAGCAATAGAACCCACGCCAAAGAAGACCATCAAAGAGCAACGCGATACTCAACCGAGAGCCTCGTCGAACTCGTAAAGGAAACGCCATTCTTGTATGACAAATTCCACCCGCTCTACACGAACCAGCGAATGCGCATTAATCGCTGGTCGGAGATTGGCCTTAAGTTTAATATGCCCGGTCCCGTCGTCAACAATAAGGATCCCGTGAAGGAGTTTATGGAGCGAATAAACAACCGCATTCGCAACCATGACCGGCCGACGCAACTACGGCTCGTTAGCGCAATTGACACGGTGATTCTCGATTTCTAGAAATAACTGAATCCGTATGAATTGCACATGTCGTTTTTGAGATAAAAAATAAACATTTTCTACACAGTGAAAACTAAAATATTTGAAATAATTTTATATGTATTCCGTATATCAATTCGTTTCCAGCACTGTTTAATCAAAGCGTTTTACCTTCAGAAATAATCCCCGGTAACTTCTACGTTGCCGCTAATACCCGGGCCTGGCATAGTTTTTGAAATTTCTATGACATGTCACAGTAATAATGTTTTACAATGGTTTCCTTATAGTCGAAAATTATAGTCAGATATATGTTTTTTTGTAGACTTTCTATAACACGGTTCTAGAGAGGCTACCAGACCTGTAATCCGTATATGATAATTGGTCGGACCAGCCCGTTGTATAGCTTCAGGTCAAGCCGCAATTTGGATAGTGCAAAAGACCGAAAAATCCAGTTTGTCAGCTTGGGAAACATCTTGAGAATCTCAGTTACATGGACTCGAAAATAAAGGATTCCGAAATGTATATACTCCGAGATCCGTTATCGTGGTCTTCGCAGCAAGTTTCACTTCTTCGATTGCCGGAAAAAGTGACCGAGGCTTTGGCAGAGGTAGCGCAGTTAGATGTGTAAATTGCCAAGGAGCTTTGGGATGGAATGGCATACACTAGTCGGCAGAAATACATTGTGCATGGCTACTATCACTTGGTATGTTCGACCCAATAATTTCACCAAGTTGACAATCATTGTTGTTGTCGATTCTGCTGCAGATGTGCACTAAATGCCACGCAGCGAGCTGCTAAACGCACTGGAGGCCCACCGGGCAAAAAGTGCAGAGACTTTTAGTTGCTGAAGCCTTCGAATATATAATGACGCTTCTATTTATGATTTTGTTTAAATTCGACCCTTAGTTAGCAGCCAGTGCGTGCTAGTATGTACTGTTTAAATGACACCTTTATGGCTGACCGAGCCTACTGAGCCACAGTTACCTGCCTGACAAAACTTTGATTACATATTGATGTGGCAAATGGCTCACAACTTTAGAGTTTTGTGAGCATTTTCATAGCGCTTTTCATATACAGCAGTACAAATTACTATTTAAAGTACCCTTTTTCTGGTGGTCTATAAACAACTAGGTTATAGTGCGTCAGCTGTAAAGCAGCTTATCTGGTCGTGTGGTAGTTGTTTTAGTATCCTTGGTCACTAGCTAATGACAAAATCTTAATTACTTCAACTTTCATATCAGTTTTAATGATTTGCTCAACGAACCATTTGAGAACATCAACTACATGTAATCTTTGTAAGCGACTGTCAAAGACCGACAGTTTCTTGACTTTAGGACGTTTTGGTGCATCTTGTCATATAAAAAATAAGTTATTGCGTCTAAATCATCTAAGCGAAGTTCAGAACAATAGTGGTTTAATGTTTTCTAAAATTTTCTCAGTTTTCCTAGCCTTGTGCTAGCGTCCGCTGGACGACCCTTGTTGCGAAACAAGGTATACCGGAGTTACTGCTAGAGCTTCTTAAAAGTATACTGCAAAAAAACGACTTTTCATGAACGACCGGATCTTAAGAAACAGAACAAAGAAAACTAGCCTTGCTTGACGGTTGTCAAGTATCTGAGTTTGTATTCCAGCGGGAGTGGTACATGAGGGTTGCTGCTCTTGATTGAGTGAGGCGATTACACGAGAGATTAAGAAGAATGCAATCCATCCGCGGCAGGATGATTGATTCATTAACGCGGCTTGGATTATCAGTGTTTTTCGTCGCCACCGCAGTTCACTGATTGGCGATGCTTGCGTTAATGTGACTTGATCGCTAGTCCTAATGCACCACTCCTGCTACTGAGATTATTAGCAAAAACAGCCACCATTTTTTTCCCGCTGTTCTCACTGTTGCAATCGTCATTGTTAACAACAATGGCATCAGTGACGACCGTATGAACGTATTCGTCGACGCGTGGGCAATACAAAGTAAAAATCTATGTATTTGCTAAAAGAAGGTCGAAGTGTTAGGCTTACAACCAGTTAGGCAAAATGGCTAACTACATCTAGAAAATTCCCATTGATCTTCACTCTATGATTCATCGCTGCATACATTCCACTTTGGCTAAAACACATCGAACCTTGCTCAGGCTCAGGGTATGTTTTTCAGTATACATGAATAGGGTACTCTATCTAGAGTTCAGCACGAGCCAATTCATGAATCTGTTTGTAGGCTGCAAGCCAGCAGTGAAAGCAATTAGAATCAGACTGGAGTCACCAGTCACTAAGTGTTCTCAGCAATGTTTGCGGTAATGCCAAGTGACTAAAGCCACACAAGAGGTTGCCTATGCAAAATGCACCTTATCAGAAACCTTTGTATACTCGGTACACTGCGTACGGCTATTTACCTGAGATGTTGCATTTGTGGATTTCACCAGGCGGGGATAAATTCCGCTGCCGGTTCAGCTTGCGGGAATGCGCTGTGTATTACGCGACAAACTGTTAAAGGTTTCGATGATTTTTGCACTTTTTGCCAAGTGAGACGGACGCTAAGACGGCTCGAAAAAATAGTTCATTGCAATATATATATATATATATATATATATAAGAGCGGCGCTCCCCGACCCGCAAAAACCTCGCAGATTCGGACCCATCACTATCTCTATGAGTGGTGTATGGGACTCCGAATATGCGAGTACGCTTTTAGGGCTCGGCGTCACGAAGAGGAATCCTATGGATCTTACCGTCTTAACGTTGCAAGGAACCTTAAGAATATACCGCTCGCACCGGGTCCATAAGGGCTGGGGCTACCATCAGGCAAGGACACGGACAGCTGATTCTTAACCTCACGTGACACCTTTTTACCACTATTTGTATTAAGGCGAGCACTGCCTGGTGTGCAAACGTATTGTAAATAATTAATAAATAATCACAATATTTTATATATATATATATACAGAAAGCAAATAATCTTGGTCTTGTGAAACTTGAAAAGAGTATTCTATGGACAGCACTTTGCAGCTGTCTTGAGGTAATACCATAGGCCTAGACACGTGGTCTGTAGATTGCCCAAGAGAAAAGCCACATTGTTGTGGCGGTAATTTAGTTTCAAGTTTATTTCACCAAAAACGGGTAGATAATGCCTAAACTTCATGTGGGCTAATTACATCTTTCACTACTGCACGCATCGAACCAGCTTTTATTCTTTTGCATTGTAGTACGTAGTATCAGTTAACATTACATGTCCCACAATATTTACATACACAGTCTTCTATTTTAAAGCAATAATATTTTAGGCATATTTATATTAGTAGTTACCATGCCACTTAGGTCTACAGAATATGCATCTGTTTGCTTGCATTCCCTGAACCTCTTTATGGCAAAGTTCAAATTACGCTTTTCTCTTTAGGCGCAATATTGCTCTACGACCAGGGCACTTACACCGCATTTGTTCAGGATAATCTCTTCCACAACGCAAAATTTGCTTTTGCTTTGTCTATCCCTTTCATATTGTCTAAGGTTATGTTTATTTAAATGGCCCAAAGGCTGAAAGTTATAACTGGAGCGATTTTTATCGTAAAAATTATCATTTCAGTCTTAGTGTCAATTTGTGTAAGATCTCCGAGTAGCGTCATCGCCGATATTGTTTTTGCACGCTTGTTCTCTATGTCTCTCTCTTTTGTCTTAGATTGATTGTCAGCTTATACTGTATGCACCACTGATTTATCTCATTCAGGTAATTCATTCTGACGGTAATTTGTCTTATACGTTCTGATAGCGTTAGCGTCCTATAGACGGCGTTGGTTATCGATATACCGAGGTAGTTCATTGAGTCATTGGCATTACCTTTCCTTTCGTACGTATATATTCAGGACGGATCAGAACGAGACCGTATGGTCAACATCGTAAGGCTGCCCCGAGAGTGAGAAGCGTGCACACAACGTCGAGAGACCGGTACAAGCGATCGAGTCCAGTTCCCCCAGGCGACTGCCGAGTCGGACGTCTTGAACGTTGCCAGTCGGGCCCGCGTAAAGTTAATTACGCCATACGTTTTCACGCGCGTAATAGTGTCTATGAAGTATACGCCGTCCGCCCATGCGTCGGCATTCTGCACCATGTAAACGACTTTGATTCGTGTTGATCTCCCTGCATAGCAATACGTCGAGCTTTTGCGGACCTGGGCCAAGGCGGTGTAGGACAAGACCGTATGGTCAACATCGTCCGGCTGCCCCGGCGTGCAGAGTATGCACAAGTTCCTCGCCATATAGTAGGATCGGTGGGGGAATCCTTGCCTTTCTGTATGATGCTTAGCAAACCTGTTCTCCACTCGTCGGGATAATGGCATCTCATGAGCAAAAATTAGCAAGGGTTGTCCAGCGGGCGCTGGTACAAGGTTGTCATTAATGTGTTCATTGCAAATGCCATCTAATCTAAGTGCTGTTTGGTTAGTGGTATATTACCTTGAGCACTTCATCAACGGTAAAGTATTTAGATATTTGGTCTCTCTAATGTGTGTATTTTTCTAACCAGACGATGTAATAGATTTAACATGGAGTACAGGATCGTGTACTTTGAAGACAGATTTGTGCGAAAACCCTTTTGCCACACGTATGTAACCTGGTTCTGTTCAGTGGAAGCCCCTTCCATGTCCAACAGTCGCATGCAACTCTCAGCTAGTATATGCAAGAAGTGGGCCCTTTTGATCAACGCAGTAAAAGTTGAAACTATAAAGCTTCGCAGAGGCGGTCGACCAGCTGCCGGGGGCTTCACCTAAACGACTACTGTTGTAGTAAGTGAACCGCTTCACGTTCTTTAGTCTAATCATTCGACTTCCGGAAAGGCCTTCTAAAAGCATACAGAAAAACTAACCCGGAAAGAAGTTGTAACAGTGTAGATGATTGAAACGTCGCAATCGTTTTCGCTAGAAACCGTCTTAGTTTTGTTCGATGTGAAGACTGTCTGTACTGCATCGTACGGGATTAAAATGAATACACATAAAACAAGCTTTTAGTCAATAACTTTAAATAATTAGTGCAAGTGAAGTTCGCATGTCTCAAGAGAGGTATAGGATTGCACCAATAAACAAAGAATTGACGTGTATATATTTAATAACTCTTTAATATTCATGGAATACTTAAAAAGTCATACGAGATGTTCCTAAGTGAGGTTAATGCTAAAAAGGAAAAAAGCCAAAATTGGTTCACAATTCTTTGCAACTGGAGCAATGTTAACCGACGCGTGAAGAGGAGTTGCAACAACAAATCACCATGTGTTGTGATTAAACAATACACCATTCATGAAATTCCGTTGAAAGACGATTTCGAGTATTTATTTTAAACATGCGGTGTCACTTTACTCAATCATGTCGTAACGTGCTTCTCCCGGGCTATTTATTGGCTCATGTGACGCCGTAGCGTTCGTATAGTAATAATGTTAAAAGGATGACTCGACTCTATGACGTCGCTGATTGGTCGGCGGTGGTGCACGTGCCCTATTGTCACCAACACGCAGCCTAGTGGTCTCCTTGGTCGTCATGTTGTATGTTGGATTGGATGTTTGCTTGGCTTACTGACGTCGTCAGTTATCGGCGGTGTAGGTTGTTGTGGTTCACATCGGCTTGGGTGTTTGATTGGTCTACCGACGTCACCAGCCATCGGCGTCTCCGTGACTGGCAATTCTGTTGCTACGCTATGGATAACTTCGTTACACTGCCTTGGACTGGCTTGTCCCGAGCCAACTGTGGCAGTCTGTTTCTGGTTATGGAGCACACGAACTCTCGTGTCCATCTCCGGGGGTTGCCATGTGCGACCGGGTCGGTGTAGTGGCCGCCGGCGGACGGCGAATGGTTCACTTGCGCCTATGTCTGCGCAACTTACTCGGGTGATTTTTGCACGCTTTTAAACCGGGTCAGGATCAATGATGGTACTGTCTTGAACTCTGCGTTTGTGGTCGGGGTTGATCGCTTTTCGGATCTCGTCGCGCATGGACGGTGTCGTGGTCGGGAAGCGTCGTCGGCGTCGGTGGTCGCGGGGCGTCGGTGGTCGCGGGGCGTCGTCGGTGGCTGTGGTCGGGGAGCGTCGTCGGTAGCAGTGGCCGTGGTCGGGGCCCGTAATCGGCGTCGGTGGCCGTCATCGGTCGTGGTCGGTCGTTGTTCAGTCACGGTCGGTCGTGGTGTGGTCGGTTGCTGTGTCCTCACTAGCATCGCCCGTTGTCAACTCGGTTGGTTCACCGTCCTTTTGGTAGAGGTAACCGTAGCAGCTCCGCCAAATGTAACGTTGCTTCAACCCAGCATCTCCACCAAATGTAACGAGAGACTTGGGGCGATGAGTGAGAATACACAGCGTAAGGTCTGAGTTGCAAAGTTACCGGACATAGAACGCCTTTCTAGCATCCTTCTCCCGTGCTATTTATTGACTCAAGCGACGCCGTAGCGTTCGTATAGTAATAATGTTAAAAGGATGACTCGACTCTATGGCGTCGCTGATTGGTCGGCGGTTATGCACGTGCCTTATTGTCACCAGCACGCAGCCTAATGGTCTCCTTGGTCGTTACGTTGTATGTTGGATTGGATGCTTGCTTGGCTTACTGACGTCGTCAGTTATCGGCGGCGTGTGGTTCATATCGGCTTGGGTGTTTGATTGGTCTACTGACGTCACCAGCAATCGGCGTCTCCGTGACTGGCAATTCTATTGCTACGCTGTAATTTCGTTATAATATATTTATCACCGTTTTCCATAACCTTCGAAAAACGCTCAGAGAATTCTGAGGTGAGAGGAACAATCATAATTTAAATGAACAAGTTCTGCACTAGTAGGTAGGTAGGTATGCTTGCTCGTGTGTATACGGCAGGTAAACCTAGAGAGTGACATACCGTAGTGATGTGTGAAACTCAGTGACCATTTTGGTGTATTGTGCGTGACCGTACGACGAAGGGGTAAGGAGCCAGGTTGCTGTGAAGTTCAAACAAGTCCTTCTCGGCAGGGTGAAGCAAAACGAAGCCACCCGCGCAGCGGTCGGAAGGCTCCGAGCGGTCCGCCGAGCATTCAAATTTGAATTCTAACGGCAGCTCAACTAACGCAGTGTAACACTGCATTATATAAAAAGTGTCTGGCGTGGGTACAGATAGCTAGCAAAAAAAAAGCAAATTACTGTACCACACTCTGTATATATATATATATATATATATATAGACTAGCGTGTAGATATTGTGTATTATATATCGCAATATTGTATCACACAGTCTATATACGCAGTACACTATATGTGGTAGTATTGCACTAAACAGTGTGTATTTATATGTGTATATGCATGCATGATAGTGCTGCAGTACCGATATAGGTATATATAAGACACAGGTGGAGAAAACTCACCGCTGCTGCCTACCAGGCAACCTACGCCCGGACAAGGGGCTAAGGAGTAAATGAGCGTAACCTGACCATGGACGAAGATTCCATTACGGCCTGTATGGACGGAGAAAATCGTCCCCAAGGAAAGGCCCTAACACGAGCCCCGGATGCTAGCCCAACGGGAGTTCAGATAGAAGAGACTTGCGGCGGACTGGAGACTGGCTCGGTGGCCACGACTAGGATCCCCATTGATCAAGAAACGGCAGGAGCTGGAGCTAAACGAATGGTCCAGGACGCTCCAGAGAATCCCGAAGAAACGGGCCACAAGGAAGTGAAAAAGGCGACCGAAGCAACTTATAGACTGGACTCCATGATTGAAGCACTACTAGAAAGTGCGTTGAATTGGAAGCACTTACCGTGAAGCACACCAAGACCCAAACTGACATCAAAAGGGTTTCAGAGAAGCTCCACAGGGCCGAAGAAGAAAGGGCGGGAAGATAGCCGTATCGAACTGGCAGAGCTGCGAAGTAAGCTAAAAGAGACTCTAAAGCTGGCGATGGAGCTCCAGCCAGCAGATCCTTCAGAGGCGACCCTAGTCACAAAGGCATCTGGAGATCCGCAAATCTGCAACAGATGTAAGACGGAGATCAGCGCCGAGGAGATTAGGAAAGAGAAAGAGGATCAGCGCGCAGCAGAGCTGCACAGGCGCATGAACGAGGCAACGACTGAGGAGGAGGTGGTCACGCTGGTCAAAGAGAATTGGCCTATACGACTCTATAACAAGACAAAGAATGTTCACGGTAGCATTTTGACAGAAAGAGAAGTGAGGGCGGTGGTCATACGCGAAGGGTCGGCCAAAGACTCAGCACTCCTTGCTCGCTTGACGCCGCAATTCCCGGCGGTAACCCGAGTAAAGTTCGTCAAACCTGGAAACGTGGCAGTAATTCGAACCCGTGCGGAAATGGTACCGGAAGACGGAGATTCCGCCGCAGAGGAATTACCAGAGATCACTAGAACTCTCGTGGTCGGAAAACTAGAGGAAGGAGAAATTGAGGTCAAAAGCGTCGTAAGGCTCTTCCGACAAATGACCACGCATCTACAGCGAGCTGAACAAGACGCAGGGCCGCAGGAGCGAGACGCCGGTCAAACGAGCCAGAAGAGACGCCCGATAGCGGTCCACCTCCCGGAAGACCTGGACATGGTAATATCCCGAAAGGCCGCAGAGGCATGTTGGGGAGGACAACTCGCCGCTTCAGTAGATTTCTGCCTCAAGAAAGGCCAGAAAAAAGGAGAGAAAAAGAAAGAAAGCGTCAAAAGCACGCACAGAACCGCCAGAACGAACACAGTGGTGGTCCGAACGGGAGGTGGCTCCTACGCCGACATCCTTAAAGAACTGCAAACCAAAGTCTGCCCGGACCAATTCGGAGTACAGGTTCAGGTCGAGGGAGCGGCTAACGGAGACATCCGGCTCAAAGTACGAGAAAGAGAGGCCGGGGGGTGCGAAAAATTTGCAAACCAGCTAAAGGTCTCATCGAACGTTAGTGTCGAAACCTGGGAAAGGGACGCACAAATGAAGCTGATCCTCCACGGCCTTGAACAGGGCACCTCTAAGGACGAACTGGAGCAAGCCGTCAAAAACCAGGTCCAGGAGGAGGGCGAGGTAACAGCCGGGTGACTGAACGGATCGATCTCCCATGCTGCACGAGATGCCAGGGGATGGGCCATACGGCGAAGGATTGTGCTGAAGAAATGCCTCAAGTCCGCAGATGCTATCGCTGCGGAGCCACTGGACATCTAGCGAGAAATTGCACTGCTGAGGTCAGAAAGTGCTACGTATGCTCTGTGGCAGGGCACTCAGCGAACTCAATGGCATGTCCTGCCTACAGAAAAGGGGTGGACGATCTGCAAAGGAAGAAGATAGGTCTACTACTCCGACAGGAGGGACCACAGAAGAGTGCCAGTTGCCCGACAACAGAGGAGACTAGGGCAAACCACGAAACGGAGGAAAGTGGTTGGAAGAGACCAAGTAGGAGACACACGACGAAGTTTCCCACTTTAGCCAGAAATGCAACGACAGATGCAGCTATGGCGGCAAGAACGGATCAGGAAATCTCGACAAGCTATGAAAATTAAGGTCTTGCAGGTTAATCTCAATAGATGCAGGGCCGCACATGACCTTCTTGCGGCAGCAGTAGACCGGTTGGGAGTTGACTTATGTCTCTTGTCAGAGCCAAACGAGGCCCTGGCAAAGGCAGCGGACAAAAGGGTATGGACAGTAGACGAAAGAACGGACACCGCGATCTGGTGGACAAACCGTCGAAAAGACATCGCAATCCGGGACAGGGGCCAGGGAAAGGGGTTCACCTGGATACAGATCGATGGGGGCGCAGTATTCTATAGCTGCTACTTCTCCCCCAACAGAGGCCAAGAGGAATTTGCACAATACCTTGAGGCACTGGACGTCAGCGTCGGAACGCAGGATCATCAGGCCCAGATTATCACGGGAGACTTCAACGCGGCGTCTGTGCTTTGGGGTAGTAGGCGCACCAATTTTCGGGGACAGTCCCTGATGGAATGGTTGGCCGAACGGAACCTTCTGGTTATTAACAACCCAAAAGCGGCCGCGACGTTCGCCCGCAGAGATCAGGAAGCCTTTATAGACTTGACGATCAGCGCCGCGAACACACCCTACAGAGTAGTGAACTGGGATGTCCTCGAACACGAAGAGAACCTTAGTGACCACCGATATATTACATACACGGTGACAAACGACGGATCACTCAAAAGCACGGTGCCTGCCGCTAGATGCCACAGGCCCAGATGGTCGGCTCGCAGGATGAGGAAGGAGAAGCTCAAGGAGGAGATAGTTCGGGGCTGTAACGAACTGGAGGACACCTTCAACGAGAAAAGCTTAGGCAAAATCCTCCGTAAAGCATGTGAGAAGGCAATTCCAGCTCCAGTACATCCGCGGCGGAGAAACGCTGCACCAAAGTACTGGTGGTCCCCCGAGGTGGCCGCTGCACGAAGAGAGTGCATTGGAGCCCGGCGCCGATACACTAGGGAAGGCCAAAAAGGCGAGAACGGAATCGTCTGAGCAGGAGTGGCGGGATAAAGCAGATGATCGCTGGTCCGAATACAAGGCAACACGCGTGAACCTGAAGACCACCATCAGAAAGAGTAAGCTTCGGTGCTGGAACCAACTGATCAAGGAGATCGAGCAGGACGTGTGGGGAAAGCCCTACAAAATTGTGATGGACAAACTGGGCAAGAGAGCTCTAACGATCCCACCTGATCTCGTAGAAGCCATTGTGGCTCACCTGTTTCCGGTGCAGACGAAGGAAGGCAGAGACCCTATTACGGTGAATGAGGAGGATATTTCTCCTGTAACGCTCGAGGAGGTCCAGCGAGCGGCTGAAAGGATGTCCGAGGGCACGGCTCCAGGACCCGACGGCATACCCCCGGAGGCGATCAAATGTCTAACGAAGGAGTGCCCATCGGCCTTTAAAACGGCCGTAGACGCACTTCTAAGAGAGGGACGGTTTCCAGAAGAATGGAAGAAGGCCCGCCTGGCTCTTATCCCAAAGCCGGGGAAGGAGCCATGCTCGGCCTCAGCCTACAGGCCCATCTGTCTTCTTGACACAGTTGCCAAGGCCGTGGAGTCAATACTCGCGAGCAGGCTCAATGACGCAATCGAGGAAAAGCAAATCTTGCTCTCAGAGGATCAGTACGGGTTTCGTAAAGGAAGGTCCACGCTCCAGCCCATTAGCAAGATACTCGCTAAGGCCGAAGAGGAGAGACAGAAGAGCCCCAGAGTTCGTAATATTTGCCTCCTGATATTGCTGGATGTAAAGAATGCGTTTAACAGCGCAAATTTGAGGGCTCCGTGCTAGGACCTACGCTATGGAACTTAGCGTACGACGGCGTGCTAGAGATAAGCAGGCCTCGCGGTGTTGAGTTCGTCGCCTATGCCGACGACCTGGCAATCTTAGTCACCGCAAGGGATGCGGAGCTGTTGGAGGACCGAGCAAATGACGCCTTAGATGGGGTTAGCAGGTGGATGAAGAGTTGCAACACCTAATGCTAGCACCGGAAAAGAGCGAGGCGGTTTTGCTCATTGGCAGAAAGCACTGCCGGGAGCTGGATATCCGTGTGGACGGTCACATGATCCAAATACACAAGCAGGTCAAATACCTGGGTGTTATGCTCGACAGAAACTTAAACTGTGCAGCCCACATTGATTATGCAACGGCCAAAACGCATCAGGTTGCGGGCAAGCTCGCCAGGCTAATGCCAAGAACAAGAGGGCCCTCGGAGAAAAAGCGCCGTCTTCTAGCATCAGTCGCTGATTCAATTCTGCTCTACGGGTCAGCAGTGTGGGGACCAGCTGCACTGAAGACCAAGAAGAATAAGAAAAAGCTAAGGAAGGCGCAGAGAGTGCTGGCCATCAGGGTCGCCAGAGCGTACAGGACGGTGTCTACAGACGCTGTGCTGGTAATTTCCCGCATGATACCTTGGCCAAAACGGATAGAGGAGAATATCCTCTTATACCGGGACCAGACACTTAGAAAAGACGATGCAAGAATAAAGACTCTGGAAAGCTGGGAGGCTGAGTGGACTGGGGCTAAACGAGATGCACCAGGGTCGTGGACGAGGTCAATAATCCCAGATCTCATCAAATGGTACCGATGCGAGTACGCGGAGACGACGTACTACCTAACCCAAGTTCTCACCGGTCATGGCAGCTTCCAGACCTACATGGTGAAGATTGGGAAGACTGAGGTAGACATATGTGTCTTGTGCGATGCCGGCGAGACCGACAACGTGGATCACACGCTTTTTGCATGCAGAGCTCTTGAGATCACGAGACAGACAACCCGCTCACGGCTAGACGTGCAGTGCAATACGACGAGAGACCTACTCTCAGGGATGCTCAGCTCGAAAAAAAGTTGGGAGGCGGGCTCTGATTTTGTGGAGACTGTTATGAGAGAGAAGATAAAACTGACGGAAGAGAGGCGGCAACGCATGGAGCGCCGCCAGACCGAAGATTGAGAGCCAGACTAGCGGCTCCCTACATGCACTGAAGTAATACCACAAGTATCCCGGTCATGTAGGTTAGGGGGTCACCAGGTTTTTAGTGGGTTTGAGAGTCCCACACTACCCAGACCAAAGGGTGTGCGCTATGCATTTTTGTTCCTGGCCCCTGTAAAAAAAAAAGGAGGTAGGTAAAACATCCCAAGCAAATTCCATTAACTCAAGGCAGGTCACCACAGATGTATGCGGGCGTTGTCATGGCGAAATACGGTGCTGAGTTTATACCTCAGTATAAAAGTCGGCCAAATCAGAACAACTCAGTGTTTAGCGCTCTCAAATGGCGCGATTCATTTCGTGATAGCTCTGCAATGCATTAGGTTTTTAGCATTACTAGAGTCCATATTAATACGTTCAAATGAAAATGTTTTTTCATACATTTATAAAATAGAATATTAAAATAATTTATAAAAACCGCCGGTGACACTCTTACGGTGCTGAGAGACTTAGCGCTGGTAAAGGAATTCGAGGCCGTCTCAGGGCTCACACTTAATGACTCCAAATGTGAAGTCTTTTTTCCTTTCCATGAAGACCCCCACCGCACTTCCGCATTCCAAGAGGTGCGCAATCTTCTGCCAGCAGCCAGGTTAATACCCGTTAACGAGATGGAGCTTTTAGGAGCCCCAATTCTCGACGACTCCATAGATATTTCTTTATCTAAAAAGGGCTCTGATCTCGTCCGCTGGTGTTCCAGACTGCTCACTCAGCGCTTTACCTGCTACGCGTTAGCTTGTCAACCCCGAGGCTGATGTACCTTTTCCGCTGCTCACGGGCTTACGCCAATGCGGACTTGCTTCACTCGATCGACGGGACATTGCGAAATACTCTCCAAGGTATTTTGAACGTTCAGCTCAGGCAATCGTCTGAGGCTTCACTCCCGACGTCCTCGGGTGGCTTGGGAATCCGTATGGCCTCGCAAGTCGCTATTTCTGCCTACCTTGGGTCCCTTAAAGCCACCGAGACTCTGGTACAAGGGATCGCCTCACCGAATGCTCACCCAAGTTTCAGCGACCAGATTGAACAAGCTTGCCGCGACTACGAGAATAAATGGGGTCAGCTTCCTGAGAGCACATCGCAATCGTCTTTGGACTCGCAGGTTGTCAAGGCGATTCAAGAGCAACTGTTGACTCAGGCGAGTAACACCAATGAGCGGGCACGACTGAGAGCCGCGATAGATCCATGAAGCGGCAAATGGCTTCAGGCCATTTCCTTACCGCAACTGGGGACGATGCTGGACAGTACCACACTCCGCATCGCCTCCGGTCTGCGCTTGGGGGAATCAGTCTGCTTTGCTCATAATTACGCTCGATGCGACCTCCCGGTGTCTTCCACCGGCGAGCATGCTCTAGCCTGCAAGAGGAGCGCCGGCAGGTTCTCGAGGCACTCGGCTCTGAATGACGTAATTCACCGGGCATTGCAGACAGCCCACATTCCTGCTGTTAAAGAGCCTGTTGGATTGTCGTCAAACAGCCAACTGCGGCCGGATGGTCTGACTTTAGTACCATGGAGCGAAGGGCGATACCTGGTCTACGACGTCACCGTGTCGTGTACGCTGGCCGCATCCTACGCCCGCCTCGCCGAAGACCGCAAGCTAGCCAAATACCGTGAACTGGAACAGAACTTCATCGTCCAACCGGTCGCTTTCGAAACACTGGGGCCAATGGGAGAAATTACAAAGGGTTTCCTTGCGAAGTTGGTAGCCGTGCGCAATGTACTTTGTGTACACACGACGACTAGCGGATGCTATGCCGTCCGGTAGTTTCCTGGTGAGATGCACATTTGCATGAGTGACCTCTTGCATTGCTTCCGTCACTATGCATTGGCATTTCCATCACACATTGATGTCGGCAGCGCCCCGTTTTGAACGGTGCGTTAGCCGCCTAAGCCGCCGCCGCTGTGAATATGATAAGACTATCAATGTGATTCGGGGTCAAGACGGTGGTGCGGGAGATTGCCCTCCTCTCCCCCGCGCTGCTTCTGCTGCTAATTGAGACCGCATAGCCGGAGTCAAAGATCTTCCATCCCTCTCTCTTGCGCTGTCGCCAAATTAACTCGCCATTGATTGACCAGTGCGAGGGCATCGAATCAACCGGCATCCGGCCAGAAGCCAGAATTTAAGGCCGCGCGTTTTCCGATGAGATCACTCTGCCTTGCGGTACGACTAAGAACTATTCGTGTCCTCAAGTTCAAATCCTTCTTCTCTTGTTCATCCGATCACTACCTGCATCTTCGTTGTCGCTAGCTTAACGTGGTGCACGTTCTCCAACCGCGCTCAATGGATCAGTTCGGTAACGTTTTGGTGAACGGTGTGGCCGTGAGCGACCAGGGTGCACAAAACCTACTGGACTCATTGCGGATCTTCATGGGTCTAGGCGAACAATATAACCAACTGATGGAGAAGGCTGGAACCGAATTAACCCACACCAAAGAAGACCATCAAAGAGCAACCAGATACTCAGCCGAGAGCCTCGTCGAACTCGTAAAGGAAACGCCATTCTTGTACGACAAATTCCACCCGCTCTACACGAACCAGCGAATGCGCGTTGATCGCTGGTCGGAGATTGGCCTTAAGTTTAATATGCCCGGTCCCGTCGCCTTCAAGAAGTGGACCAACATCCGCGACCGATACAAGCGTATTCTAAACATCGTACTTCACCGGCGAGCAAAAGGCGAGTTCTTCCAGCCGCCGTGGCGGTTCTTCAACTTGCTGCACAAGATGCTGCGTCATATATACTTAACATCAGAGGAAAGGCAGTGGTTTGCTCGCTCTGACGGCGCAGTGGGAACGGGTCAGCCCTTATCGCCCGCAACAAACTCCGATTTGTCAGTTGGACTCAGCGACGACGACGACAACAACAATACCGGCGACGACAACAACAAAAATTATACCAGTGACGACAATACCGAAGACTGCAATAACGACACTGGTGACATCACTGACAACAGCGACAACAACACTAATAACAACAACAACAACAATGAGGATCCCGTCAAGAAGTTTATGGAGAGAATGAACAGCCGCATTCGCAAGCATGACCGGCCGACACAACTACGGCTCATTAGCGCTATTGACAAGATGATTCTCGATTTCCAAAAATGACTGAATCCGTATGAATTGCACATGTCGGTTGTAAGATAAAAAATAAATATTTTCTACACAGTGAAAACTAAAATATTTGAACTCATTTTAGATGTATTCTTTTCCTTCGTATATCATTTCGTTCCCACCACTGTTTAATCAAAACATTTTACCTTCACTATCAATCCTTGGTAACTTCTACTTTGTCGCTAATACCCGGGCTTGGCATAGTTTTTGAAATGTCTGCGATATGTCTCAGATATAATGTTTTACATTGGTTTTCTTAGTCGAAAATTATAGTCAGAAATATATATGTGTTTTTTTCTGAAACAGAGGACTCGCGTATCAAATCGTGGTCTTCGCAGCAAGTTTCACTTCTTTGATATGTGAGAGAAATTGGATTTTGTTCCCCTGTCCTAGATAGAGAACGCAACATTTGTGAAAAGATATAATGAATTCCATTTTCGTCGTTCATCCAATGAAATCTGTAGCGGCGTCTTGAAGAACCTTGTATTCTTATGCGGTCCAGGTGTCTTAGGGTCGTCAGCATAGAATTTAAAGCGTTCTTTCGTCGTAGAAATGCGCTTTACTGAGTCAATATAGCATGAACACTAGACTGCTCAGGTACCTTGTGGACATTCTGAGAGCACTTGCACCTAAGACGAAAGACGATTGCCTACCTTTATCCTAAAAGTGCGTGATCTGAGGATGTCGGATACTCAGAGTCGGAGGCAAGGTCCAACTCCCATTGACGGCAGGATTGCAATAAGCGTGTTTTGATCAACTTTTCAAAAGCATTTTTTAGATCGAAGAAAATTGTGTCGGTCGGTATGTGCAGGGCTGTGTCGTTCAGGTATTCCATCACGCAGCAACAGTTGTCGAACGCCCCCGCCTTGTAGGCAAACTACTGGTCCGTGATAAGTCATTGCAAGTAAGAGTTGTTGTAGATGTTATCCGCAATTGTGCGCTCCAGTACTTTGCTCGATACCGCAATTAGCGATACTTGGCGCTTGTTTGCGGGTTCCGTCTTGTATTCAGATTTTGTAAACAGAAGCTATAAAAACGTGTCATTCAGGTATTATTGAAATATCAGATTGAGCGGCTCTGCCAGCTCAATATCCGCATTTTAAAAGAAAGGTGCAGGAATGCCTTCAGTATTTTGCATTATACACAGAACATATGCCGTTTCAGTTAGCCCGGTTTGGAGGATCAGCCCTCGATCGAAGTACCCCTTATCTTCCCCTCATTTCTATCAAATGCCTGCCATCACAATGAATACTCCTTCTATCGTCTCCCAGCCTGCTACATATAGTGCGTCAAATGATTTGCTACAGGTTACAGTGTACGAGTGGATAAAGTTCTATCACTTGAAACTTGCGCTTGATAAGACGGAGGCGATATGCCTAACAGGCAAAAGGAATACGTCGCGTTAACCTCGTGATGGCGAGCCACCTGATAGAAATCAGAAAGAAAGTAAAGTACCTTGGGGTCATGCAAACATAGCACTGCGGACAGCAAAAAGTAGGGGTGCACTAGAATCCACCGAACAAACGCTGACAATCAGGGTAAGCAGGGCGTATCGAACGGTCTCGGCTAAAACTTTTCTGGTTTTAGCCAAGATGCTGCCACGGGAATAGACGCAGGTAAGACCCGAAGTGACCACCAGGAGCTAGCTTGATACCGGGCCTCAGGGTGCGATATGACTGCCGACATGGGAAACTTGCCTACTGGACGACTCAGGTTCTGACTGGGCACGGTCAGTCTTAGAGCTACATGTTAATGATTAAGAAGGCCATTAGTGACACCAGCGTAGTGTTTGACTCTGGAAAGGCGGATAACGCGGAACATACTGTTCTGCGGTGTGATGCTCACAGGGAAGCGAGATGATGCAGGACCACTCGCTGTAAGAGGTTGACCCATCAGGGACCCATCAGGTGGTCGACCATATGATGACTTTAGCGGAAGCATGGACGAAGACGACGAACTTGTTCGAGACCGTTTTGACACTAAACACAGACAAGCGAGAGGCGGGAGAGACCTGAGTGGGTCTCTCGGTCGAGACGAGGAACCGAGAGAGGGGGGGGGAGGAGGACGGTCTCTACGCACCCTTAGAGGCCGGCTCACCGAATGACAAAATTCCTCTATCCAACCGCAGGTAAACACGCGGGATGACAGACAATGATAGAGCTGACTGAAGGAGAAAGGCAGGGACGTTTCTCCCGTGGCTTCGAAGTAATGCCAAAGTTATACCGAGCTTGAGTGGGGGGGAGAGGTCTAGTTTGTTTGTGAGTCCCAGATTAGTCACGCAGCTGCTAGAGATGCATGTGTATCATGCATTCCCGAAACCTTTTATAAAAAAAGTAATGTACTGCAGAGTCAGAGCTTTACATGCGCGCACCGTGTGGGCTGTGGACCTACAGCGGTGGATCTCGCGATCAGCCGAATTGCCCGCCGTGCACCGCCCGATGCCTTAAACTTTGAAGGCGGTAGCACATTGGCAACTGCAACCACGCGTCCGAACAGCACGTTCCATCACCTATCTGGATGTTGCATTCACCTATGGATAGCTGTGGGAACGCCCTGTTTGGAGATGTCGCCCTCTCGCAAGTAATTGAGCTGATAACCCTTGGTATACATTGCTGTTTAGGAAATCAGTTATTGCCGTATCAGTTACATACGATTCTATTAAAAATATATTGTTATATTCTTTAAAAACATCTCTGCTAGATTTTTATAAGGGCTCTAATAATTATTGTGTCAAAAACTTGATCCGTTCCCGAGCTGCCATAAGATTTGTGGCGTCATTGTAGTGCGCTTAACACTGAGTTGCCTTCGTTTGGTCAACTATGCTTCTTCTCTGAGATATAATCTCTCTTCTTTGATTCACTAATTCTGTGTGGTTTGAGTTTATCTCAGTAGAATTAGAAACAAATATTCGGTTTGGCGACACATGCACATGTACTGGCGATTCGTGCCACGTACTTGGCGGGGACACTAGCCGAATGCGATTACTGTAACCGGCTAGCGAAGGCGTTCGGGTACGTCGTGGTCTTTGTCCTAAGAGCATCACCTTATTCACGCTAGTGGCTGCACGTGCGGTGCGACGGTGTGTTACAGATTTTATTCTTTCACGGTACGCGTTCTGTATCTTCTGTGATCCGTCGGGGTTTTGAAGCAAAGACATAGACCGAAGCTGGTTTGCAAGGCATTGCAAACAACGCCACAACATGTGGAATGGATGGCCGCAACCACTTGACGCACTATATCTAACAGACCGGGATACGACAAAAGGAGTTTTTATTGCGATGGCAGGCATTTAGATAGAATTTAGGGAAAATAGGAGGTACTTCTATCGAGGGCTGATCCTCAAAACCGGGTCAAGCGAAACGGCATATGTCTTGTGTATAGTGCAGAATACTGAAGAGATTCCTGCACTTTTCTTTTAAAAGGCGAGCGTTGGCCTCGCAGGGCCGCTCAATCTGATCTACCAACGAGCCTTAAATGCTGGCATTTTAGCGAATTTGTACAGATACGCTATTATAGCTCTGCACCTAGACCAAGACACACCGACATTTTATTGGATTGAGACCATGTAACTGAAATTCTTAAGACACTCTGGATCCTTCGGGCTCTTGCACTATCAACACCTCGGCTGTACCTGGAGCTATAAAACGGACTGGTGCGTCTAATTATCATGTACGGATTACAGGTCTAGTACCCGCGCTAGAACCGGACTGCCCGGATATTTTTGAAAAATCTAATTTCGGACAGGGTCGATTGTTATATTTGTCGTCATACATGTCATATCATACATGTCGACTGTTCGTGATCAACTAAACGAGGCAAGTCGCAGGTACTACCAAAACCTGAAGAAACACCCAGACCGCTTCGAGAAGCTGTTCGACAGGTGCAATAGTAATAACAGGTCAAGGCTGTCGCTAGATCGGCCAAAGTAGCCGATACCTATTTATGGCAAATCACGATTAAAAGTTGTGCTTTAATGCACGAATCCTCCGCCCCAGGATATATATATATATCTATATATATACACTAGTAGAAATTAAGTTAACAAAGAACCATTTATTGTTAGTGAATGTAAAACGATTTGGTTAGGCAGTGATAGAAAAGAAGTGATACACGGAGGAAGAAGAATACTCCTTAAATAAGTTCAAATATTTGAATTTTTACTGTGAAGAAACTTTTTATTTTATTTTATTTCAAGAAGGGCCTGCACGATCAATACGGATTCATTTCATTCTAGAAATCGAGGATGACCTTGTCAATTGCCTTAATGAGTCGTAGTTGCATTGGACGGTCAAGCTCACGAATGCGGCTGTTTACTCGCTCCATAAAATCCTTCACGGGATCCTCATTCTTGTTGTCGCTTTTGTCATTGATGTTACCAGTATCGTCATTACAGTCGTCGGTATTGTTGCTGTCATCACTGGTATCATGTTTGTTGTTATTGTCGCGGGTATCGTTGCTTTTGTCTTCGTCGCTGAGTCCAACAAACGATTCGGAGTTTGTTGTAGGCGATAGGGGCTGATCCGGTTCTATTGCGTCGCCAGAAGAAGTAAGCCACTTCCTTTGCGCTGGTGTTAAGTATTGATCACTCAGCATCTTGTGTAGCATATTGAAATACTGCCACGGAGGCCGGAAGAACTCGCCCTTTGCTCGCCGTTGAAGGACGACGTTCAAAAGACGCTTGTACCGATCACGGATGTTGGCCCACTTCTTGAAGACCACGGGCCCGGGCATGTCGAACTTCTGCCCAATCTCGGACCAGCGATCAGAACGCATTCGCTGGTTCATGTAGAGCGGATGGAATTTATTGTACAAAAACGGCGTTTCTTTTACGAGTTTGACGAGACTCTCGGCTGAATATCTCGTTGCTCTTTGATGATTTTCTTTGGTGTGGGTTGATTCAGCGCAAGCCTTCTCCATCAGTTGGTTATACTGTTCGCCTATACCAATGAAGATCCGCGACGAGTCCAGTAGGTTTTGTGCACCCTGGTCGTTTACGGACACATTGTTCACCAAGACGTTACCGAAGTGATCCATTGAGCGAGGTTAGAGAATTTGCACCACGTTAAGCTAGCGCCAACGAAGATGCCAGTACTGATGGGATAAACAAGAGAAGAAGGATTTGAACTCGAAGACACGAAATTTACTTCGTCGTACCGCAAGAACGAGTGATCTCATCAGAAAACGCGTGCCCTAAATTCTGGCTTCTGGCCGGATGCCGGTTGATTTGATGCCATCGCAGTGGCCAATCAGCGACGAGTTCATTTGGAGACAGCGCAAGAGAGAGGGGAAGATGATCTCTGAATCCGAATGTGCGGTCTCAGTTAGCAGCAGCGGGGGAGGGCGACAATCTCCCGCACCACCGTCTTGACCCCGAATTACATTGATAGGTGTATCCTATTTACAGCGACGGTGGCAATCTCAAAGGTCTGAAAAGTTCTATAAGCTGTTCTGTCAATAATGGTACCAGGAAAAATAGGAGATTAGCCTTGTTTGAAGGTTGGCAAGTATCTGAGTCTGCATTCTAGCGGGAGCTGCACACGACCGTTGCTGTTCTTGATTGAGGATGATTTAAGAAGACGAGAGATTACGAAGAGTGCAATTCTACGTCTACGCAAATGACCTGGCCCTGTTGCTAATGGCGCAAACGGAAGCGGGCTTATAAGGCACAGTCAACGAAGCCTCAACGAAGTTGTGGAATGGATCGACCGCAACCATCTGACGCACTATATTTAACAAGGCGGAAGACGACGAAGGGAGTTCTCATTGTGACGGTGGGCGCCCGGATACAAATAAGAGAAGACGGGAAGTGCTTTGATACCGAGTTAACTGGAACGGCACATGTCGTCATATAAAAGTGTATCGGACGGTTTCGGCCAAAGCTCTCCTGATCCTAGAGAAGGTGCTACCATGGGACTTGCTTGGAAGGGAAAGGAGGTAGCGACAATTTGAGCAAATGGGTGCTTGAAGTCTTCGAGGAGAGCTCGAAAGCATCGAATAAATTTGACCTTAAAAAACACTTATGTGATATATATATATATAAAATGCTTTGATTAAACAGTGCTGGAAACGAAGTGAATACGGAGGAAAATAACACATCTAAAAAGAGTTCAAATATTCTAGTTTTCACTGTGTAGAAAATGTTTATTTTTATCTCAAAAACGACATGTGCAATTAATACAATATGAATTCAGTTATTTCTGGAAATCGAGAATCACCTTGTCAATTGCGCTAATGAGTCGTAGTTGCGTCGGCCGGTCATGGTTGCAAATGCGGTTGTTTATTCGCTCCATAAACTCCTTCACGGGATCCTCATTGTTGTTGTTATTAGTGTTGTTGTCGCTGTTGTCAGTGATGTCACCAGTGTCGTTATTGCAGTCTTCGGTATTGTCGTCACTGGTATCATTTTGGTTGTTGTCGTCGCCGGTATCGTTGTTGTCGTCGTCGTCGCTGAGTCCAGCAGACAAATCGGAGTTCGTTGCGGGCGATAAGGGCTGACCTGTTACTACTGCGCCGTCAGAGCGAGCAAGCCACTGCCTTTCCTCTGATGTTAAGTATATATGACGCAGCATCTTGTGCAGCAAGTTGAAGAGCCGCCACGGCGGCTGGAAGAACTCGCCCTTTGCTCGCCGTTGAAGTACGATGTTTAGAATACGCTTGTATCGATCGCGGATGTTGGCCCACTTCTTGAAGACGACGGGACCGGGCATATTAAACTCACGGCCAATCTCCGACCAGCGATCGACGCGCATTCGCTGGTTCGTGTAGAGCGGGTGGAATTTGTCGTACAAGAATGGCGTTTCCTTTACGAGTTCGACGAGGCTCTCGGCTGAGTATCTCGTTGCTCTTTGATGGTCTTCTTTGGTGTGGCTAAATTTGGCGCCAGCCTTCTCCATCAGTTGGTTATATTGTTCGCCTAGACCAATGAAGATCCGCAACGAGTCCAGTAGGTTTTGTGTACCCTGGCCGTTCAGGGCCACACCGTTCACCAAAACGTTACCGAAGTGATCCATTGAGCGCGGTTGGAGAACTTGCACCACGTTAAGCTAGCGCCAATGAAGATGCCGGTAGTAATCGGATGAACAAGAGAAGCAGGATTTGAGCTTGAGGACACGAAATGTTCTTCGTCGTACCGCAAGGTCGAGTGATCTCATCGGAAAACGCGCGGTCTTAAATTCTGGCTTCTGGCCGGATGCCGGTTGATTCGATGCCCTCGCACTGGTCAATCAACGGCGAGTTAATTTGGCGAGAGCGCAAGAGAGAGGGATGGAAGATCTTTGAAGCCGGCTATGCGGTCTCAGTTAGCAGCAGAAACAGCGCGGGGGAGAGGGGGGCAATCTCCCGCACCACCGTCTTGACCCCGAATCACATTGATAGTCTTATCTTATTCACAGCGGCGGCGGCTAAGGCGGCTAACGCACCGTTCGAAACGGGGCACTGCCGACATCAATGTGTGATAAAAATGCCAATGCATAGTGACGGAAGCAATGCAAGAGGTCACTCATGCAAATGTGCATCTCACCAAGAAACTACCGGACGGCATAGCATCCGCTAGTCGTCGTGTGTACACAAAGTACATTGCGCACGGCTACCACCACCTGGTCTGTTCCGCATGTGGATTTCACCAGGCGAGGGGCAAAAATCGCTGCCGGTTGTGCTCATAGAAACGCGCAATCACGCGAAGATTTTTCAGACGCATAAGTGGTCTTTGTACTTCCTCGCCGAGTGAAACGTACGCTTAGGAGGCTCAAGAAAAGAGATCGTCACTTTATATATATATATATATATATATATATATACTTAACAAGTTACATTTACTTACGAAATACACTAAATAAAAACGAAATCTTGTTATTGTAAATTATAATTAAGAGCTTGCTCTAAAGACAAAATGTGGGCGAAATCATGAAGTCAACAGCGTCGGGAAAAATGGATTGATTATGTACTCGACCACGTACGCGATTTGTTTTATAATAGAACGAATAGGTTTAGTGGCACTGTTGCAATGTTCCAAACATTCCCCAATACTGGCGATGATTTCCGTTTGGGTGGACTACACAAATCGATAGAACTATTTACGTAGATCTTTTTCTATTGAGGCATGTTCATTCGTTTGTATGGAATAATGTTAGCATGTAGTTAAAGGTCAGCCTTTCGCTTGTGGTTTAACTGGTAATTCCATTGTATATTTTATCTTCTGGAAAATTAGTTCGTAACGTATGGGCTACGGCAGAGTTTGTTAAAAATATATTGCAATATTCTATTTTATAAATGTATAAAAAAAACATTTTTATTAGAACTCATTAATATGGACTCTAGTAATGCTAAAAACCTAATGCATTGCCGAGCAATCACGAAATGAATCGCGCCATTTGAGAGCGCTGAACACTGAGTTGTTCTGATTTGGCCGACTTTTCTACTGAGGTATACACTCCTCATTGATATTACACCGTACTTCGCCATGGCCATGGTTTGGTAAACCTAATGTTTGTCTCCACCCAATGAAGTCTGTAGCGGTGTCTTGAATAATCTTGTATTCTTTTGTGGTCCTCAAAGGTGTGTTTGGCTTAGGGTCGTCAACATAGATCTTAAAGCGTTCCTTCGTCGTGAAAATACGCTTTACTGAGTCAATATAGCATGAACATTAGACTGCCAAGGACGGTGTCTTGTGGACGCCCTGAGAGACTTAAGACGAAAGACGGTTGCCTACCTTGTCCCTACGTGCGTGATCTGAGGAGATCGGATACTCAGAGTCGCAGGCTAGGGCTAACTCCTATTGGCGGCAGGGTTGCGATAAGCATGTTGTGATCAACGTTTTTTTTTTTAAAGCATCATTTTTTTTAGATCGAGGAAAATTGTGTCGGTCGGTATGTCTCGGTCAACGTGCAGGGCGGTGTCGTTCAGATACCCCATTACGCAGCAACAGTTGTCGAACGCTCGAGCTTGTAGGCAAACTGCTGGTCGGCGATAAGGGTTTGCAAATGATCGTTAATATAAATGTTATCCGCGATTGTGTGCTCCAGTACTTTGCTCGATACCGCAGTTAGCAATACTGGGCGCTTGTTTGCGGGATCTGCCTTGTCTCCGAATTTGTGACCCTCAGGCTCAAGGTATGTTTTTCAAAATAGAGATTTTAAAAAATGTACGCGCGAATATTCTAGTTTTTCCATCTTTTCACAATTCGCAACAACAATCTGCGCAGTGCTCAAACTATATCGTTAAAAACAATAGCACAATTCGACCGAATCAACAGCATGTTTTCATGGCGCATGGCGAGAATGTTGAGAATCAGAGTGTGTCATAATCGGCCTTAACCGGCCAAAAAATTGAGAGCACATCCATCACCAAGAATTATGCATGTAACGCAATTAATCAATTTTGCTCTCTGTGCAGCGTTGACCTAGTGTGCATCACTATCCAGTGATAAAATTTCATTAGCCGAGCTGTCGCTGGGCGGTCGATATACCGTCTTTCGTAAAGACTGCAGAAGTCGCGGTGGTGGTGTACGCATTCTGCTATATCCGATCTTCTCCATCCTTCACGGAATCATTGTTGTTGTCGTTGTTGTTGTTGTTGTCGTTGTGGCGTTGTTGTCGTTGTAGTTGTTGTTGTTGTTGTTGTTGTTGTTGTCGTTGTTGTTGTTGATGATGCTTTTTTGAAGGTCTCAGAAATGCATAATGCACAAGCGCTACTGGCAGCTAGCAGCAGCTAGTGCGGGACTCGCACACCCTAAAACCGATATTCTCCCCACCCCCCAAGACCCGGGATTGCATTGGCATTACTTCGACAACCCTGAGAGGGGAGTCTCGTGTTCTAGCGCTCTATGCGCCTAGCCTGCTTGCCCGCCCTGGGAAGATGCGTCGAGATCCTCCGGAGGGCCTCGCTGCTGCCTCTCTTTTCCCTCCCTCGGCTCCTCCTCTAGACTGCCCCTCAAAGGGACCTGGTCGTAACGGGCTCGTCTCGCCGTCTCCAGGTTCAGCTTTTTCCTCATGATGGTGTCGAGGTAACGTCGACCCCGATGCGCATCATAAATGTCTGGAACTGGCCGTGTCCTGTGAGCACCCGCGTCGTGGTGTACGACAGATCCCCCAGCTGCTTGTTATGCCACCGGCGCAGATCCGGTATCAGTCGGCGAGTCCATTAACCGCCGGCGTCGCCCCGGGGGTTTCGCCATTCATCGTTCCACAGCTCCAGTGTCTTCTGTTGTGTCTGCGCGAGTTCCCAGCTGGAAAAAGTCGTTCTTTGGTAGCCGTCGAAGTACGATGTTCAAGAGACGCATATATCGATCACGGATGTTGATCCACTTCTTGTAAACGACGGGGCCGGGAATGTTGAAGTTATGCCAGCTTTCAGAGCGCATTTGCTGGTCCGTGAAGAGCGGATGGAATTTGTCGTACAACAATGGCGCTTTTTTGAGAGTTCCAGAAGGGTCTCGACAAAGTATCCCGTCGCCCATTGCTGATCTTCTTCGGGGAAGGTTATTTCGGCGCCAGCCTTCTTCATTAGTTAATTATTTTGTTTGCCTACAGTGGTATTGTTATTGTTGTTGCTGGTATTACTCTTGTTGTCGCTGGAATTACTGTTGTTGTCGCTTGAATTACTGTTGTTATTGCCAGTGGTATTATTATTGTTGTTGTCGTCGTTGGTATGAGCGTTGTTACTGTTGTAGTTGGTATCATCGTTTTTATTGGTGTCGCTTGACATTCAACGAGGATATACAGCGTCTGTTCGGGGCACATTGTTGACTTGGGCTAACCCTGGCTTAGTGAGCCCGTGACCATAACTTCGCGCGAAGAAATTGTCCACTTCAAAGTTTTGTTTTTGTTGTCTTTGCTGCTGTTGGCTCCAGCAGACGATTCTGAGTTCGCTGTGATTGTTAAGGGCTGTCCTGCTAGCATTGCGTTGCCGGAAGAAACAAGCCATTTCCTTTCCGCCGGTGTTAAGCATATATGACTCAGCATCCAGCACAGCAAATTGAAGAATTGCCACGGAGGCTGGAAGAACTCGGCCTTTGTTCGCCGTCGGAGGACGATGTTCAAGAGACGTTTATATCGATCGCGGATGTTGGGCCCCTTTTTAAGACGACGAGGCCGGGCATTTTAAACTTAAGGGCGATCTCCGACTAGCGATCAGAACGCATTCGCTGATCCGTGTAGAGTGAATGGAAAAGACAAAAACGGCCATTTGCGAGTTCGAGGCGGCTCTTCTGTTAATTCAGCGCCGGCCTTCTCCATCAGTTGATTATATTGTTTGCCTAGACCAATGTAGACCCGCAACGAGTGCAGTAGACTTTGTGTGCCCTGCTCATTCACGGCCGCAACACTATCCACCAAAACGTTACCAAAGTTTTTCATTGATTATCCTCGATTGGAGAACTTGCAATACATTACAGAATATAGGAGAGGTTGACGGCTAATTTTCAATACCGGGCTAACCGGAACGGCCTAAGCCCTGTCTATATTGCAGACTACTAAAGGAATTCCTGCACTTTTCTTTAAAAAGGCGGCTATTGAGTTGGCAGGACCGCTTAAGCTAATTGTTAAACGATCCCTGAATGATGGCGTTGTACCAGATTTGTACCGACAAGCTAATATAGCTCTTAGTCACAAATTCGGAGACAAGGCTGATCCCGCAAACAAGCGCCCAGTATTTCTAACTGCGGTATCGAGCAAAGTAGAGGAGCACACAATCGCGGATAACATCTACAACAACGATCATTTGCAAACCCTTATCGCCGACCAGCAGTTTGCCTACAAGCTCGAGCGTTCGACAACTGTTGCTGCGTGATGGGGTACCTGAACGACACCGCCCTGCGCGTTAACCGAGACATACCGACCGACACAATTTTCCTCGATCCAAAGGATGCTTTGAAAAAAACGTTGATCACAACATGCTTATCGCAACCCTGCCGCCAATGGGAGTTAGCCCTAGCCTGCGACTTTGAGTATCCGACCTCCTCAGATCACGCACGTAGGGACAAGGTAGGCAACCGTCTTTCGTCTTAAGTGCTCTCAGGGCGTCCACAAGGCACCGTCCTTGGCAGTCTAATGTTCATGCTATATTGACTCAGTAAAGCGTATTTTCACGACGAAGGAACGCTTTAAGATCTATGTTGACGACCCTAAGCCAAACACACCTTTGAGGACCGCAAAAGAATACAATATTATTCAAGACACCGCTACAGACTTCATTGGGTGGAGACAAACATTAGGTTTACCATATCCCTTCACAAATGTGGCGTTCTCCATCTAGGACAAAGGAACACCAAATGTTCTCTCACACATTGAAGAAGTGTAACTTGCTACGAAAACCACGATAACGGATCTCAGAAAGTACGTCTCGGAATCTTTTTATTTTCGAGACGATGTAACTGAGATTCTTAAGATGTCGTCCAGGCTAACAAACTGGATCCTTCGGGCCTTTGCACTATCAAAACCGCGGCTGTACCTGGAACGGGTTGATGCGACCAGCTATCATGTACGAATTACAGGTCTTGTAGCCGCTCTAGAACCGGGTCTGTTCGTGATCAACTACGCGAGGGGAGTCGCAGGCTTCGATGGGCTGTTCGACAGGTGCAATAGTGAAGGCCAAGGCTGTCGCTAGATCGGCCAAGGCAATCAATATATATCTATAACGGATCGCGATTTAAAGTTGTTCTTTAATACACGAGTTCTTCGTCTCAGAAAAAAAAACATATATATATATATATATATATATATATATATATATATATATATATATATATATATATATATATATTTCTAACTACAACTATCGACTTTAAGAAAACCGATGTAAAACATTATATCTGTGACATATAGAAGTTTCAAAAACTATGCCAGGCCCGAATATTAGCGGCAACGTAGAAGTTACCAAGGATTAATACTGAAGGTAAAACGCTTTGATTGCTGGAAACGAAGTTATACACGAAATTCATCTAAAATGAGTTCAAATATTTTTGTTTTCACTGTGTAGAAAATGTTTATTTTTTATCTCAAAAACAACATGTGCAATTCATATGGATTCAGTTATTTCTGGAAATCAAGAATCAACTTGTCAACTGCGCTAATGAGTCGTAGTTGCGCCGGCCGGTCATGGTTGCGAATGCGGTTGTTTATTCGCTCCATAAACGCCTTCACGGGATCCTCATTGTTGTTGTTGTTGTTGTTATCGCTGTTGTCAGTGATGTCACCAGTGTCGTTATTGCAGTCTTCGGTATTGTCGTCAATATCGTTGTTGTCGTCGCCGGTATCGTTGTTGTCGTCGTCGTCGCTAAGTCCAACAGACAAATCGGAGTTTGTTGCCGGGGATAAAGGCTGATCCGTTACCACTGCGCCGTCAGAACGAGCAAGCCACTGCATTTTCTCTGATGTTAAGTATATATGACGCAGCATCTTGTGCAGCAAGTTGAAAAACCGCCACGGCGGCTGGAAGAACTCGTCCTTTGCTCGCCGTTGAAGTACGATGTTTAGAATACGCTTGTATCGATCGCGGATGTTGGCCCACTTCTTGAAGACGACGGGACCGGGCATATTAAACTTACGGCCAATCTCCGACCAGCGATCGACGCGCATTTGCTGGTTCGTGTAGAGCGGGTGGAATTTGTCGTACAAGAATGGCGTTTCCTTTACGAGTTCGACGAGGCTCTCGGCTAAGTATCTCGTTGCTCTTTGATGGTCTTCTTTGGCGCCAGCCTTCTCCATCAGTTGGTTATATTGTTCGCCTAGACCAATGAAGATCCGCAACGAGTCCAGTAGATTTTGCGTACCCTGGTCGTTCACGGCCACACCGTTCACCAAGACGTTACCGAAGTGATCCATTGACGCGGTTGGAAGACTTGCACCACGTTAAGCTAGCGCCAACGAAGATGCCGGTAGTGATCGGATGAACAAGAGAAGAAGAATTTGAACTTGAAGACACGAAATGTACTTCGTCGTACCGCAAGGTCGAGTGATCTCATCGGAAAACGCGCGGTCTTAAATTCTGGCTTCTGGCCGGATGCCGGTTGATTCGATGCCCTCGCACTGGTAAATCAACGGCGAGTTAATTTGGCGAGAGCGCAAGAGAGAGGGATGGAAGATCTTTGAAGCCGGCTATGCGGTCTCAGTTAGCAGCAGAAGCAGCGCGGGGGAGAGGGGGGCAATCTCCCGCACCACCGTCTTGACCCCGAATCACATTGATAGTCTTATCTTATTCACAGCGGCGGCGGCTTAGGCGGCTAACGCACCGTTCGAAACGGGGCGCTGCCGACATCAATGTGTGATGGAAATGCCAATGCATAGTGACGGAAGCAATGCAAGAGGTCACTCATGCAAATGTGCATCTCACCAGGAAACTACCGGACGGCATAGCATCCGCTATTCGTCGTGTGTACACAAAGTACATTGTGTACGGCTACCACCACCTGGTCTGTTCCGCATGTGGATTTCACCAGGCGGGGGGGGGGGGGGGGCGAATGTCGCTGCCGGTTGTGCTCATAGAAGCGCGCAATCACGCAAAGATTTTTCAGACGCATAAGTGGTCTTTAAATTTTCCTCGCCGAGTGAAACGGACGCTTAGGAGGCTCAAGAAAAGGGATCGTTACTTCATATATATATATATATATATATATACTTTACAAGTTACATTTACTTACGAAATACACTAAATAAAAACGAAATCTTGTTATTGTACATTATAATTAAGAGCTTGTTCTAAAGACAAAGTGTTGTAGCTGCGTTGGGGCGAAATTATGAAGTCAACAGCGTCGGGAAAAATGGATCGATTATGTACTCGACCACGTACGCGATTTGTTTTATAATAGAACGAATAGGCTTAGTGGCACTGTTGCAATGTTCTAAACATTCCCCAATATTGGCGATGATATCCGTTTAGGTGGACTACACAAATCGATAGAACTATTTACGTAGATCTTTTTCTATTGAGGCATGTTCATTCGTTTGTATGGAATAATCTTAGCATGTAGTTAGAGGTCAGCCTTTCGCTTGTGGTTTAACTGGTAATTCCATTGTATATTTTATCTTCTGGAAAATTAGTTCGTAACGTATGGGCTACGGTAGAGTTTGTTAAAAATATATTGCAATATTCTATTTTATAAATGTATGAAAAAACATTTTTATTAGAACGTATTAATATAGACTCTAGTAATGCTAAAAACCTAATGCATTGCCGAGCAATCACGAAATGAATCGCGCCATTTGAGAGCGCTGAACACTGAGTTGTTCTGATTTGGCCGACTTTTCTACTGAGGTATAAACTCCCCATTGATATTACACCGTACTTCGCCATGACCATGGTTTGACGCACTATATCTAGCAGACTGGGAGACGGCAAAAGGAGTTTTGATTGTGATGGCAGGCATTTGATAGAAATTAGGGAAGATAGGGGGTACTTCGCTCGAGGGCTGATCCTCCAAACCGGGCTAACCGGAACGGCATATGTCCTGTGTATAGTGCAAAATACTGAAGGGATTCCTGTGCCTTTCTTTAAAAATGCGTATATTGAGCTGGCAGAGCCGCTCAATCCGATATTTCAATGATACCTGAATGACGAAAGACGGTTGCCTACCTTTACCCCACGTGCGTGATCTGAGGAAGTCGAATACTCAGAGTCGCAGGCGAGGGCAAACTCCCATTGGCGGCAGGGTTGCGATAAGCGTGTTGTGATTAACGGTTTTTTTTAAACATCCTTCAGATTGAGGAAAATTGTGTCGGTCGGTATGTCTCGGTCAACTTGCAGGGCGGTGTCGTTCAGATACCCCATCACGCAGCAACAGTTGTCGAACGCTCGAGCTTGTAGGCAAACTGCTGGTCGGCGATAAGGGTTTGCAAATGATCGTTGATATAAATGTTATCCGCGATTGTGTGCTCTAGTACTTTGCTCGATACCGCAGTTAGCAATACTGGGCGCTTGTTTGTGGGATCTGCCTTGTCTCCGAATTTGTGACCCTCAGGCTCAAGGTATGTTTTTCAAAATAGAGATTTTAAAAAATGTACGCGCGAATATTCTAGTTTTTCCATCTTTTTACAATTCGCAACAACAATCTGCGCAGTGCTCAAACTATATCGTTAAAAACAATAGCACAATTCGACCGAATCAACAGCATGTTTTCATGGCGCATGGCGAGAATGTTGAGAATCAGAGTGGGTCATAATCGGCCTTAACCGGACAAAAAAAAAATGGGAGCACATCCATTACCAAGAATTATTCATGTAACGCAATTCATCAATTTTGCTCTCTGTGCAGCGTTGACCTAGTGTGCATCACTAAGACATCCAGTGATAAAATTTCATTAGCCGAACTGTCGCTGGGCGGTCGATATACCGTCTTTCGTAAAGACTGCAGAAGTCGCGGTGGTGGTGTACGCATTCTGCTATATCCGATCTTCTCCATCCTTCACGGAGTCCTTGTTGTTGTTGTTACTGTTGTTGATGTTTTTTTAAGGTCTCGGAAATGCATAATGCACAAGCGCTACTGGCAGCTAACAGCAGCTAGTGTGGGACTCGCACTCACTAAAGCCGATATTCTCCCCACCCCCCAAGACCCGGGATTGCATTGGCATTACTTCGACAACCCTGAGAGGGGAGTCTCGTGTCCTAGCGCTCTATGCGCCTAGCCAATGCTTGCCCGTCCTGGGGAGATGCGTCGAGATCCTCCGGAGGGCCTTGCTGTTCCCTCTCTTCTCCCTCCCTTGGCTCCTCCTCTCGACTGCCCCTCAAAGGGGCCTGGTCGTAAGGGTTCTCCAGGTTCAGCTTTTTCCTCATGATGGTGTCGAGGTTACGTCGACACTTTGTCCAATTCGTCTCGTTCTTCATCATGAAGTCCACCACGTACTGCGGAGTCTTTCCCCTCATCTCGGACGTCGCAGAGGCACATACTCCCGCAAGGGCCGCGCACTGTACGAACGTGTGTTCAACGTCGTCCGCGTTCCCGGAGATGCAGAGAACGCAGATGTCAACCGGGGCCTTACCGATGCGCATCATATATGTCTGGAACTGGCCGTGTCCTGTGAGCACCTGCGTCGTAATGTACGACAGATCCCCCAGCTGCTTGTCATGCCACCGGCGCAGATCCGGTATTAGTCGGCGAGTCCATTGACAGCCGGCGTCGCCCCGGGGGTTTCGCCATTCATCGTTCCACAGCTCCAGTGTCTTCTGCTGCGTCTGCGCGAGGTCCCAGTTGGAAAAAATCGTTCTTTGCTCGCCGCCGAAGTACGATGTTCAAGAGACGCATATATCGATCACGGATGTTGGTCCACTTCTTGTAAATGACGGGGCCGGGAATGTTGAAGTTGTGCCCAATCTTCGACCAGCGATCAGAGCGCATTCGCTGGTCCGTGAAGAGCGGATGGAACTTGTCGTACAACAATGGCGCTTTTTTGAGAGTTCCAGAAGGCTCTCGACAAAGTATCCCGTCGCCCATTGCTGATCTTCTTCGGGACAGGTTATTTCGGCGCCAGCCTTCTTCATTAGTTAATTATATTGTTTGCCTACAGTGGTATTGTTATTGTTGTTGCTGGTATTACTGTTGTTGTCGCTGGAATTACTGTTGTTGTCGCTGGAATTACTGTTGTTATTGCCAGTGGTATTATTGTTGCTATTGCCATTGGTATTCTTGTTGTTGTTGTCGTCGTTGGTATGAGCGTTGTTACTGTTGTAGTTGGTATCATCGTTTTTATTGGTGTCGCTTGACATTCAACGAGGATATACACCGTCTGTTCGGGGCACATTGTTGACTTGGGCTAACCCTGGCTTAGTGAGCCCGTGACCATAACTTCGCGCGAAGAAATTGTCCACTTCAAAGTTTTGTTTTTGTTGTCTTTGCTGCTGTTGGCTCCAGCAGACGATTCTGAGTTCGCTGTGATTGTTAAGGGCTGTCCTGCTAGCATTGCGTTGCCGGAAGAAACAAGCCATTTCCTTTCCGCCGGTGTTAAGCATATATGACTCAGCATCCAGCACAGCAAATTGAAGAATTGCCACGGAGGCTGGAAGAACTCGGCCTTTGTTCGCCGTCGGAGGACGATGTTCAAGAGACGTTTATATCGATCGCCGATGTTGGGCCCCTTTTTAAGACGACGAGGCCGGGCATTTTAAACTTAAAGGCGATCTCCGACCAGCGATCAGAACGCATTCGCTGATCCGTGTAGAGTGAATGGAAAAGACAAAAACGGCCATTTGCGAGTTCGAGGCGGCTCTTCTGTTAATTCAGCGCCGGCCTTCTCCATCAGTTGATTATATTGTTTGCCTAGACCAATGTAGACCCACAACGAGTGCAGTAGACTTTGTGTGCCCTGCTCATTCACGGCCGCAACACTATCCACCAAAATGTTACCAAAGTTTTTCATTGATTATCCTCGATTGGAGAACTTGCACTACATTACAGAATATAGGAGAGATTGACGGCTAATTTTCAATACCGGGCTAACCGGAACGACTTAAGCCCTGTCTATATTGCAGACTACTAAAGGAATTCCTGCACTTTTCTTTAAAAAGGCGGCTATTGAGTTGGCAGAACCGCTTAAGCTAATTTTTAAATGATCCCTGAATGATGGCGTTGTACCAGGTTTGTACCGACAAGCTAATATAGCTCTTAGTCACAAATCCGGAGACAAGGCTGATCCCGCAAACAAGCGCCCAGTATTTCTAACTGCGGTATCGAGCAAAGTACTGGAGCGCACAATCGCGAATAACATCTACAACAACGATCATTTGCAAACCCTTATCGCCGACCAGCAGTTTGCCTACAAGCTCGAGCGTTCGACAACTGTTGCTGCGTGATGGGGTACCTGAACGACACCGCCCTGCACGTTGACCGAGACATACCGACCGACACAATTTTCCTCGATCTAAAGAATGCTTTAAAAAAAACGTTGATCACAACATGCTTATCGCAACCCTGCCGCCAATAGGAGTTAGCCCTAGCCTGCGACTCTTAGTATCCGACCTCCTCAGATCACGCACGTAGGGACAAGGTAGGCAACCGTCTTTCGTCTTAAGTGCTCTCAGGGCGTCCACAAGGCACCGTCCTTGGCAGTCTAATGTTCATGCTATATTGACTCAGTAAAGCGTGGTTTCACGACGAAGGAACGCTTTAAGATCTATGTTGACGACCCTAAGCCAAACACACCTTTGAGGACCGCAAAAGAATACAAGATTATTCAAGACACCGCTACAGACTTCATTGGGTGGAGACAAACATTAGGTTTACCATATCCCTTCACAAATGTGACGTTCTCCATCTAGGACAAAGAAACCCCAAATGTTTCTTCACACATCAAAGAAGTGTAACTTGCTACGAAAACCACGATAACGGATCTCAGAGTGTACGTCTCGGAATCTCTTTATTTTCGAGACGATGTAACTGAGATTCTTAAGATGTCGTCCAGGCTAACAAACTGGATTCTTCGGGCCTTTGCACTATCAAAACCGCGGCTGTACCTGGAACGGGTTGATGCGACCAGCTATCATGTACGGATTACAGGTCTGGTAGCCGCTCTAGAACCGGGTCTGTTCGTGATCAACTACGCGAGGGGAGTCGCAGGCACTACCAAGGCATAAGAAACATCCGGACAGCTTCGATGGGCTGTTCGACAGGTGCAATAGTGAAGGCCAAGGCTGTCACTAGATCGGCCAAGGCAACCAATATATATCTATGACGGATCGCGATTTAAAGTTGTCCTTCAATACACGAGTTCTCCGTCTCAGAAAAAAAAAAAATATATATATATATATATATATATATTTCTAACTACACGTATTGACTTTAAGAAAACCGATGTAAAACATTATATCTGTGACATATCATAGAAGTTTCAAAAACTATGCCAGGCCTATTAGCGGCAACGTAGAAGTTACCAGGGATTAATACTGAAGGTAAAACGCTTTGATTAAACAGTGCTGGAAACGAAGTTATACACGGAATACATCTAAAATGAGTTCAAATATTTTTGTTTTCACTGTGTAGAAAATGTTTATTTTTTATCTCAAAAACGACATGTGCAATTCATATGGATTCAGTTATTTCTGGAAATCAAGAATCAACTTGTCAATTGCGCTAATGAGTCGTAGTTGCGCCGGCCGGTCATGGTTGCGAATGCGGTTGTTTATTCGCTCCATAAACGCCTTCACGGGATCCTCATTGTTGTTGTTGTTGTTATTAGTGTTGTTATCGCTGTTGTCAGTGATGTCACCAGTGTCGTTATTGCAGTCTTCGGTATTGTCGTCACTGGTATCATTTTTGTTGTTGTCGTCGTCGTCGTCGCTAAGTCCAACAGACAAATCGGAGTTTGTTGCGGGCGATAAAGGCTGATCCGTTACCACTGCGCCGTCAGAACGAGCAAGCCACTGCCTTTCCTCTGATGTTAAGTATATATGACGCAGCATCTTGTGCAGCAAGTTGAAAAACCGCCACGGCGGCTGGAAGAACTCGCCCTTTGCTCGCCGTTGAAGTACGATGTTTAGAATACGCTTGTATCGATCGCGGATGTTGACCCACTTCTTGAAGACGACGGGACCGGGCATATTAAACTTACGGCCAATCTCCGACCAGCGATCGACGCGCATTCGCTGGTTCGTGTAGAGCGGGTGGAATTTGTCGTACAAGAATGGCGTTTCCTTTACGAGTTCGACGAGGCTCTCGGCTGAGTATCTCGTTGCTCTTTGATGGTCTTCTTTGGTGTGGCTTAATTTGGGGCCAGCCTTCTCCATCAGTTGGTTATATTGTTCGCCTAGACCAATGAAGATCCGCAACGAGTCTAGTAGATTTTGCGTACCCTGGTCGTTCACGGCCACACCGTTCACCAAAACGTTACCGAAGTGATCCATTGACGCGGTTGGAAGACTTGCACCACGTTAAGCTAGCGCCAACGAAGATGCCGGTAGTGATCGGATGAACAAGAGATGAAGGATATGAACTTGAGGACACGAAATGTACTTCGTCGTACCGCAAGGTCGAGTGATCTCGTCGGAAAACGCGCGGCCTTAAATTCTGACTTCTGGCCGGATGCCGGTTGATTCGATGCCCTCGCACTGGTCAATCAACGGCGAGAGCGCAAGAGAGAGGGATGGAAGATCTTTGAAGCCGGCTATGCGGTCTCAGTTAGCAGCAGAAGCAGCGCGGGGGAGAGGGGGGCAATCTCCCGCACCACCGTCTTGACCCCGAATCACATTGATAGTCTTATCTTATTCACAGCGGCGGCGGCTTAGGCGGCTAACGCACCGTTCGAAACGGGGCGCTGCCGACATCATTATGTGATGGAAATGCCAATGCATAGTGACGGAAGCAATGCAAGAGGTCACTCATGCAAATGTGCATCTCACCAGGAAACTACCGGACGGCATAGCATCCGCTATTCGTCGTGTGTACACAAAGTACATTGCGCACGGCTACCACCACCTGGTCTGTTCCGCATGTGGATTTCACCAGGCGGGGGGCGAATGTCGCTGCCGGTTGTGCTCATAGAAGCGCGCAATCACGCAAAGATTTTTCAGACGCATAAGTGGTCTTTGAATTTTCCTCGCCGAGTGAAACGGACGCTTAGGAGGCTCAAGAAAAGGGATCGTTACTTCATATATATATATATATATATATACACTTTACAAGTTACATTTACTTACGAAATACACTAAATAAAAACGAAATATTGTTATTGTAAATTATAATTAAGAGCTTGTTCTAAAGAGAAAGTGTTGTAGCTGCGTTGGGGCGAAATTATGAAGTCAACAGCGTCGGGAAAAATGGATCGATTATGTACTCAACCACGTACGCGATTTGTTTTATAATAGAACGAATAGGCTTAGTGGCACTGTTGCAATGTTCTAAACATTCCCCAATATTGGCGATGATTTCCGTTTAGGTGGACTACACAAATCGATAGAACTATTTACGTAGATCTTTTTCTATTGAGGCATGTTCATTCGTTTGTATGGAATAATCTTAGCATGTAGTTAGAGGTCAGCATTTCGCTTGTGGTTTAACTGGTAATTCCATTGTATATTTATCTTCTGGAAAATTAGTTCGTAACGTATGGGCTACGGTAGAGTTTGTTAAAAATATATTGCAATATTCTATTTTATAAATGTATTAAAAAACATTTTTATTAGAACGTATTAATATGAACTCTAGTAATGCTAAAAACTTAATGCATTGCCGAGCAATCACGAAATGAATCGCGCCATTTGAGAGCGCTGAACACTGAGTTGTTCTGATTTGGCCGACTTTTCTACTGAGGTATAAACTCCCCATTGATATTACACCGTACTTCGCCATGACCATGGTTTGACGCACTATGTCTAGCAGACTGGGAGACGGCAAAAGGAGTTTTCATTGTGATGGCAGGCATTTTATAGAAATTAGGGAAGATAGGGTGTACTTCGCTCGAGGGCTGATCCTCCAAACCGGGCTAACCGCAACGGCATATGTCCTGTGTATAGTGCAAAATACTGAAGGGATTCCTGCGCCTTTCTTTAAAAATGCGTATATTGAGCTGGCAGAGCCGCTCAATCCGATATTTCAATGATACCTGAATGACGAAAGACGGTTGCCTACCTTTACCCCACGTGCGTGATCTGAGGAAGTCGAATACTCAGAGTCGCAGGCGAGGGCAAACTCCCATTGGCGGCAGGGTTGCGATAAGCGTGTTGTGATTAACGTTTTTTTTAAAGCATCCTTCAGATCGAGGAAAATTGTGTCGGTCGGTATGTCTCGGTTAACGCGCAGGGCGGTGTCCGTTCAGATACCCCATCACGCAGCAACAGTTGTCGAACGCTCGAGCTTGTAGGCAAACTGCTGGTCGGCAATAAGGGTTTGCAAATGATCGTTGATATAAATGTTATCCGCGATTGTGTGGTCCAGTACTTTGCTCGATACCGCAGTTAGCAATGCTGGGCGCTTGTTTGTGGGATCTGCCTTGTCTCCGAATTTGTGACCCTCAGGCTTAAGGTATGTTTTTCAAAATAGAGATTTTAAAAAATGTACGCGCAAATTTTCTAGTTTTTCCATCTTTTTTACAACTCGCAACAACAATCTGCGCAGTACTCAAACTATATCGTTAAAAACAATTGCACAATCCGACCGAATCAACAGCATGTTTTCATGGCGCATGGCGAGAATGTTGAGAATCAGAGTATGTCATAATCGGCCTTAACCGGCCAAAAAATTGAGAGCACATCCATCACCAAGAATTATGCATGTAACGCAATTAATCAATTTTGCTCTCTGTGCAGCGTTGACCTAGTGTGCATCACTAAGACATCCAGTGATAAAATTTCATTAGCCGAACTGTCGCTGGGCGGTCGATATACCGTCTTTCGTAAAGACTGCAGAAGTCGCGGTGGTGGTGTACGCATTCTGCTATATCCGATCTTCTCCATCCTTCACGGAGTCCTTGTTGTTGTTGTTACTGTTGTTGATGTTTTTTTAAGGTTTCGGAAATGCATAATGCACAAGCGCTACTGGCAGCTAACAGCAGCTAGTGTGGGACTCGCACTCACTAAAGCCGATATCCTCCCCACCCCCCAAGACCCGGGATTGCATTGGCATTACTTCGACAACCCTGAGAGGGGAGTCTCGTGTCCTAGCGCTCTATGCGCCTAGCCAATGCTTGCCCGTCCTGGGGAGATGCGTCGAGATCCTCCGGAGGGCCTTGCTGTTCCCTCTCTTCTCCCTCCCTTGGCTCCTCCTCTCGACTGCCCCTCAAAGGGGCCTGGTCGTAAGGGTTCTCCAGGTTCAGCTTTTTCCTCATGATGGTGTCGAGGTTACGCCGACACTTTGTTCAATTCGTCTCGTTTTTCATCATGAAGTCCACCACGTACTGCGGAGTCTTTCCCTCATCTCGGACGACGCAGAGGCACGTACTCCCGCAAGGACCGCGCACTGTACGATCGTGTGTTCAACGTCGTCCGCGTTCCCGGAGATGCAGAGAACGCAGATGTCAATCGGGGCTTTGCCGATGCGCATCATATATGTCTGGAACTGGCCGTGTCCTGTGAGCACCTGCGTCGTGGTGTACGACAGATCCCCCAGCTGGCTTGTCATGCCACCGGCGCAGATCCGGTATTAGTCGGCGAGTCCATTGACCGGCCGGCGTCGCCCCGGGGGCTTCGCCATTCATCGTTCCACAGCTCCAGTGTCTTCTGCTGTGTCTGCGCGGGGTCCCAGTTGGAAAAAAATCGTTCTTTGCTCGCCGCCGAAGTACGATGTTCAAGAGACGCATATATCGATCACGGATGTTGGTCCACTTCTTGTAAACGACGGGGCCGGGAATGTTGAAGTTGTGCCCAATCTTCGACCAGCGATCAGAGCGCATTCGCTGGTCCGTGAAGAGCGGATGGAATTTGTCGTACAACAATGGCGCTTTTTTGAGAGTTCCAGAAGGCTCTCGACAAAGTATCCCGTCGCCCATTGCTGATCTTCTTAGGGGCAGGTTATTTCGGCGCCATTTTTCTTCATTAGTTGATTATATTGTTGGCCTAGAGTGGTATTGTTCTTTTTGTTGCTGGTATTACTGTTGTTGTCGCTGGAATTAATGTTGTTGTCGCTGGAATTACTGTTGTTTATTGTCAGTGGTATTATGTTGTTATTGCCAGTGGTATTATTGTTGTTGTCGTTGGTATGAGCGTTGTTACTGTTGTAGTTGGTATCATCGTTTTTATTGGTGTCGCTTGACATTCAACGAGGATATACAGCGTCTGTTCGGGGCACATTGTTGACTTGGGCTAACCCTGGCTTAGTGAGCCCGTGACCACAACTTCGCGCGAAGAAATTGTACACTTCAAAGTTTTGTTTTGTTGTCTTCGTTGCTGTTGGCTCCAGCAGACGATTCTGAGTTCGCTTGTGATTGTTAAGGGCTGACCCGCTAGCATTGCGTTGTCGAAGAAACAAGCCATTTCCTTTCCGCCGGTGTTAAGCATATATGACTCAGCATCCAGCACAGCAAATTGAAGAATTGCCACGGAGGCTGGAAGAACTCGGCCTTTGTTCGCCGTCGGAGGACGATGTTCAAGAGACGTTTATATCGATCGCGGATGTTGGGCCACTTTTTGAAGACGACGAGGCCGGGCATTTTAAACTTAAGACCAATCTCCGACCAGCGATCAGAACGCATTCGCTGATTCGTGTAGAGTGAATGGAAAAATACAAAAAACGGCCATTTGCGAGATCGAGGCGGCTCTTCTGTTAATTCAGCGCCAGCCTTCTCCATCAGTTTATTATATTGTTTGCCTAGACCAATGTAGACCCGCAACGAGTGCAGTAGACTTTGTGTGCCCTGCTCATTCACGGCCGCAACACTGTCCACCAAAACGTTACCAAAGTTTTTCATTGATTATCCTCGATTGGAGAACTTGCACTACATTACAGAATATAAAAGAGGCTGACGGCTAATTTTTAATACCGGGCTAACCGGAACGGCTTAAGCTCTGTCTATATTGCAGACTACTAAAGGAATTAATGCACTTTTCTTTAAAAAGGCGGCCATTGAGATTGAGATGAAGGTGATTGGCAGAACCGCTTAATCTAATTTTTCAATGATCCCCGAATGATGAGGCGTTGTACCAGATTTGTACCGCAAGCTAATATAGCTCTTAGTCACAAATCCGGAGGACAGGCAGATCCCGCAAACAAGCGCCCAGTATTTGCTAACTGCGTATCGAGCAAAGTACTGGAGCACACAATCGCGGATAACATCTACAACAACGATCATTTGCAAACCCTTATCGCCGACCAGCAGTTTACCCCACAAGCTTGAGCGTTCGACAAACTGTTGCTGCGTGCATGGTGGTACCCTGAACGACACCCGCCCCTGCACGTTGACCGAGACATACCGACCTCTCAGAAAAAAAAAACATATATATATATATTTCTAACTACAACTATCGACTTTAAGAAAACCGATGTAAAACATTATATCTGTGACATATAGAAGTTTCAAAACTATGCCAGGCCCGAATATTAGCGGCAACGTAGAAGTTACCAAGGATTAATACTGAAGGTAAAACGCTTTGATTGCTGGAAACGAAGTTATACACGGAATACATCCTAAAATGAGTTCAAATATTGTTTTCACTGTGTAGAAAATGTTTATTTTTTATCTCAAAACGACATGTGCAATTTATGTGGATTCAGTTATTTCTGGAAATCAGAATCAACTTGTCAATTGCGCTAATGAGTCGTAGTTGCGTCGGCCGGTCATGGTTGCGAATGCGGTTGTTTATTCGCTCCATAAACGCCTTCACGGGATCCTCATTGTTGTTGTTGTATTAGTGTTGTTGTCGCTGTTGTTAGTGATGTCACCAGTGTCGTTATTGCAGTCTTCGGTATTGTCGTCACTGGTATAATTTTTGTTGTTGTCGTCGCCGGTATCGTTGTTGTTGTCGTCGTCGTCGCTAAGTCCAACAGACAAATCGGAGTTTGTTGCGGGCGATAAAGGCTGATCCGTTACCACTGCGCCGTCAGAACGAGCAAGCCACTGCCCTTTCCTCTGATGTTAAGTATATATGACGCAGCATCTTGTGCAGCAAGTTGAAAAACCGCCCCGGCGGCTGGAAGAACTCGCCCTTTGCTCGCCGTTGAAGTACGATGTTTAGAATACGCTTGTATCGATCGCGGATGTTGGCCCACTTCTTGAAGACGACGGGACCGGGCATATTAAACTTACGGCCAATCTCCGACCAGCGATCGACGCGCATTCGCTGGTTCGTGTAGAGCGGGTGGAATTTGTCGTACAAGAATGGCGTTTCCTTTACGAGTTCGACGAGGCTCTCGGCTGAGTATCTCGTTGCTCTTTGATGGTCTTCTTTGGTGTGGCTTAATTTGGGGCCAGCCTTCTCCATCAGTTGGTTATATTGTTCGCCTAGACCAATGAAGATCCGCAACGAGTCTAGTAGATTTTGCGTACCCTGGTCGTTCACGGCCACACCGTTACCGAAGTGATCCATTGACGCGGTTGGAAGACTTGCACCACGTTAAGCTAGCGCCAACGAAGATGCCGGTAGTGATCGGATGAACAAGAGATGAAGGATATGAACTTGAGGAC
>QVRM01002231.1:0-65597 GCA_003439945.1 Dermanyssus gallinae
ATGATGGTCGTGTCCGCCGTGCGCTTCTGCTGCTGCTGCTGATGGTGATGATGGTGGTGGTGATGGTGTTGGTGGTGGTACTGGAGGTGCCGCCGGTGCCCGAGACGGTGGTCGCGCAGTCCGGTTCCCTCTGGGCTGTAAAACTTTAACGAGCGTCCGCCTGCCTGACTGCCTGCCTGCCCGTCTCGGTCTCCATCCGTCGGTCCGGGCGTCTGTCTGTCTGTCCGTCGTTTTGTCCGTCGTCCTTTCGTCCCTGGGTCGTCGGTCGGTCTGTCTGTCTCTTTGTCCGTCCGTCCGTTCGTCCGTCTATGCATCCCTCTCGGAGACACGACGCCATCCAGTAGTGGCCACTATCCAGTCAGCTATGCAGGCCGACAGACCACAGACAGCCAGGCATCAGCCAGCCAGGGAGGCTAGCAGGCAAGCCTCGAAACAGCGAGAGCGATTTAGCGTGATGCGCGATGCCACCAGAATACGGCAGCAGCAACACCAGGCCAGTCGCCGTCAAAGCCTCCTCTATCGTTATCCTTTACATTTCTCCTTCGCTCCTCTCCTCCTCCTCCTCCCTCCTCCTTCGCCTCCTCCCCCTCCTCCTTCTCTTCCTTCTTCTTTTCTATGTGCGCTCTGCGTGTTTGTCCCTTGTCCTTCTCGGTCGACCTCTATCGCCCTACGCCAGCTGCCCTCCGTATCCGGGCAGAAGATGAGAGCAGAATGGTAGGACTGCTGATTCTGGTTTGTTGTTGTTGACGATGTTGTTATTGTTGTTGCTGTTGTTGACGTTGTTGCTGTTGTTGTTGTTGTTGTTACTGTTGTTGTTGTTGCTGCTAATACTGATGATCCTAATGCTACCACCGCGTGCAACGACAATAGCAACAATCACGACAGCATCAGGGACAAACGATGACCACGATACGACAGCAACGACGAGATAGCAGCAAGAGCAAAAACAAGGACATCGATGACGGAAGCGCAACGGCAACAACAACAACAACAACACACAAAAACAACAACATCACAACCACTAAAAATGACATCATAGCAAGAAAACAACAAACCACACCAGAACAACATCAACAACACACCACCCCAGGAACAACATCGCAGCAAGAGCTACATCAATATCAATGACATCCGCGATGGCTACGGCGACGATGATGACAATGACGACGATGTCAGTTAAGAACAACAACACCAACAACAACAACACAACCCAACGGCAACACAAAACCTCAGCATAAATATCATCATCCAACAACGACAACGACGACGGCGACGACAACGACTAACCACAGCAATATATGTGGCAGTCAAACTCGTTTCTAAACGGTCTTACAAGACGATAATACAAGTATATTTAGGATACCTTACATCTAGAGGAGGTAGGAAATCTCGAGAGAGAGAGAGAAAACAACAGAAAATAGAACAGAAGAGAGAGGGGAGAGCGCGTAAAAGACTCCACACACACACTCAGAAACACTGGCCGCCCGCGTGTCTTAGTGAACGAAAATCGTGCGCGAAACTTAGAACAATTCAACACAATCGACAAGTCGACTAACTAACTGCCCGATCAGCCGATCGACATCCGAATCAACGGATCACCTACAACCATCACCATCGTCAATGGTGTTATTCGTTGTTGTTGCTTGTTGTTGTTATTGTTGTTGTTTGTTATCATTGTAGTCGTTGTTGTTGCGGTGCAACACAACCTGTGTAGACGATTTTGCGGATAGAAACAGTAAGCGAACTCCGCCACTCTACTTCGAATGTCTATGTAAACTAGTGATAGTATGATAGCCGTAAGCCTTCTGTTCACTTGTCGACGTATGATGATTGAAACAAGCAGCAGCAGCAGGGTCGTCTTCGTATTGTGCATTTATTCCATGTTACTATATCATCGATTAGCTGATCGCGGCAGTATCTACTGTTTCTCTACTATTTATGATAGAAGACTCTTTGCATTGAGCCATTGAACATGTTACTCGAAAAGTGAATTAATTTATTTGAAAGAAAAGACAGTGGTGGGTAGAGATTTGGGGGGGGGGGGCAGAGAGAGGGAGGGAAGAGAGGCGGAGAGAGGGAGGGGGGGACGAATGGAGGGAAAGGTGGGAGATAAAGTAAAGAACCCCCCGGTGGGAGGGTTGCAAAGTCCTTTCCCCGCGTTCTGCACAAAACATGCGGCACAACATAGAGGGTGTCTGTCTCTAAATAAATATATATATATATATATATATTATATATATAAGGCAAGCACTGCCGAGTGTGCAATATATTGTAAATGATTAATAATAATCGCAATATTTTCTATATATATATATATATAGGCATAACTTCCGACACGCAAACTCGTTCTTCTCCGCCTCACCCCAGAAGTTTGTAGAAGAACCATTTATCGCCGGACACCGACCCTCATGGCTGCTGATGCGGAGTGCGTCTGGTCAATATGGACTATTTTAGACACCCGCAATGGATTCATGTTCAGCGACGCTTGAGTGGCGAAAATTGAGTGGCCAGTAGCCCGCTCTACAGTACTACCAGCTGTATCGAGTATCAGTGATACAAATGGCTAGAATATTGTCTATATATACTCGGATGTTTTCTAATGACGTCCCTACGACGGCAGTAAGCTTTCTTCGAAGCAACCTGTGTGTTGAGAAACGGAACTGTCACCTAAAATGTGTGGTTGAAAAACATCAGCAACTGTGATTTCTATCACACAATCGACACAGACACATTTGTCTTTGTAACCTATCTACGCAATCTGGACAGCTAGGTTACCGTATACACACAATACTCCATTCCAGCGCTCATATTATGCACGTTGCGAACACTTGCTTGGTTTAAGTACACACCGTTTTTAGGTATATAATCGTAACTCTTGTAGCATCATCTTGCTGGAGCCAGAGTTCACTCGTATCGATTCCGTCCAAATTCGGCCAACGACAATTAAGAATCATGCTGCGATAACTCTCGACATTCACCGTGGAGACAAAACATAGAGTCCGATGAATCATTTGGACCTGAGGCCGTACCAGACTGTCACGCATGGGATTGATTGGCTCTTCGCGAATCACATGAGGGTTCTCGGGTGCTCAGATGCACAATTGTTGCTTATGTTGTTTATTCGCACTTCTATTTAGATAGAAATGGGCTTCATCAAAAAAGTTAAGCCGCTCCTGATGGCCCGTAGGCTTAAACTTATGCGCCAGCTAACTCTTATATGGACGCATCGCTAGATCCGACCTCAAAATGCACCGGGCTGAGGTGCCTAAAAGACCCGGTTGTTGAGCACTTCGCCAAACCGATGCTTCCGGACATTGCTCCACACGATCAGCCAAAGCGGCGACATTTTCAGCCGATCGAGCACTCCGTGGTTTTCCACGTCTTCGTACATAACATACGCTTCACGCCTGGAACCTGTCCTGCCAAGCGTTTGCACAGGTTCACAAGTGATGTTCTCACAAGGCCGGTCATGTAAACCATAAATTGCACGGAGAGTTCGCCAGCATGCCCACACAGAAATTTAGTCATACTGTGTTCTGTTTACAGAAAGAGCAGAGAGGGCGGAGCTGAGCGTGGGAACTTTTGAAAGATGGCAGTTGATTATTCGGACGCCCCAGATATTATACATATATCACATCATAATTAAATTTTTTCCAAGCGAACGTGTTCAGTTTTAGCCTAACATGACGCTGGTCTGCACTATATATATATATATATATATATATATATATAATATATATATAAATATATATATATATATATATATATTTCTATATATATATAGGATTCCCCTGATTTCTATCTAGAAAATTTAATTCCCATAGTTTCTTAACATGCAGGGTCGTAGTGTAGGTGAAATATATAGGGTCAGCATTTAAAAATTGCGATTCGACGAGAAAGCATAATGGGCAATACGGCTACCTCAGAACTTAACTAATTCCGTCCCCAATGTCGCCTGGTCAATCTAGTTCCGAATTTAGAAATTCTACCGCTCATTTTGTTTTATGTAATTAGGCTCAAGATGAAACGGGTTCGTCTGCTAGATAGTGTCTTTTCTAATAACATCCAACACACCCGATCAGCGCCACAAAAGACCGTCACGCAAAAGATCAATACTGCTCTTGAATTCGCTCCCTAGAAGGGATCTCTAGAGCCTTCAAATAAGGCGCGGTCAAGCCTGCGCTTGAAGGCAAGAGGTGCGGAGATGGCAAACGCGGCTATGGCAGAAAGAGGATTGAAGGCACCACGCGACGCAGTCAAATAGACCTTCATTTGCCACACGTTTGAAGTGCCTTCCTATAGGTCCCAAAGACTGGCGGAAGAGAGCACGCAATTCGCTTAGTGAGTGGGAAGCATACAGATTATCTTGTGTCTAGTTCCACACATGGGGGGTGAGCTTGTATTCTACGGGCAACCTCCCCACTGGTGCGTCACTGTATTCTTCCCATTACGTTCTATAAGGAATTCGAAAATACACTTTAAAACGGCTCAAACATAACCCTGTTCACTACCGGTGAATCGAGCTTACTTCGCTTACCCATTCACCATACATTCACCAATAGTCCCCATATACTCGTCCCCTTCGAGTTGGGACTATCGTAAAAAGGGGCGTCGAATGAAAACTGCACATCTTTAAGAAGTCTATCAATAACACCTCTTTACATTAGAGATACGAGTGCCTACTTGCTATATGCCAGTTAGGTACGTATATATATATATATATATATATATATATATATATATATATATATATATATATATATATATACAATGGGATATTTGCAGCGATTCGTGTAAACATTGCAAACTAATGTTTGTTTAAGATAAGGTTATTCTATTGCACAATGTATACATTCAATTACACTGACATAAATGCTGATCAATAATCAAATTTCAGTTCTAACTACTTTATACATACTCTTAAGTGTCCTTATATCGGATTATAGTCTGGCAAACATACTTGCATAGTTTTCTAAAGAACGTTATAGTGTTATTCGCACTCTACCGCTCAGACTTTGCTGAGTTGCGCAGGCCGTCACACTTTGCACACACCTCTAAAATTATCGCCTTAGTCATGGTATGCTGAATTTAGATTGAGTTGCTTAGGGCGTCTATACATAGTGTGTTCAAAACGTATCGCGACTTTTGTGTTTTTTTCAAAAATTATTCATTTATTCATGAATATCTATTTTGTCCCCTTCAAAGTAATCCCCATGAGATATTATACACTTGTGCCAACGGTTTTTCCAATCTTCGAGGCACTTCAAAAACCATTTTTTTAATCTTGTTCAGCTCCTCCTTCGATGCCGTCTTTATCTCGTCAAGCGTAGCGTAACGTCGTCCTTTCATGGGCCTCTTCAGTTTAGGGAACAAGAAAAAGTCACAGGGGGCCAGATCTGGGGAATACGGTGGCTGCGGCATCATTAGTGTGTTGTTTTTGGCCAAAAACTCGCGCACAAGCAACGATGTGTGAGCAGGGGCGTTATCGTAGTGCAAAAGCCAATTTTTGTTCTTCCACAAATCCTGGGCGTTTCTGGCGGATTGCTTCGCGCAAATTGCGCATAACTTGCAGGTAATATTCCTTATTGACCGTTCTACCCTGTGGCAAGAACTCATGATGCACCACGCCCCTGCAATCGAAGAAAACTGTCAGCAAAACTTTCACATTCGACCGAACTTGGCGCGCTTTTTTCGGTCTTGGTTCGTGCGGCAGCTTCCATTGAGATGATTGAGCTTTGGTTTCCACGTCATAACCATAAACCCACGATTCGTCACCAGTTATGACCCTCTGGAGCAAATTTGGGTCGTCGCGGACAGAATCCAACATCTCATTAGCAATGTTCATGCGATGCTGTTTTTGGTCGCAATTGAGCAATTTTGGTACGAATTTCGCGGCGACCCGTCTCATGCCCAAATCATTGATAAAATCGAATGGCACGAGCCAATCGATATGTTTAGGTCCTCAGCAACTTCTCTAACGGTGATTCGACGATTGATCGTGATTTCTTCACAAAAAAAAACAATATATATATATATATATATATATTCGACCAAGCTGTTGATAACGATAAAAATAATGATAATAATAAATCATTATCAAAAGCATGGTTGATGTATCTATATATATATATATATATATATATATGCTGCTAATAATAGCTTCGGTAGTGTCACCGATACCTCTTTTAGTACCTAAGTAAAGCTGTGAAGCGACGACAAAGCGCTTGCTTTCCCAATGCTATGTTTAAACAGATCTCCACTAAAGGGGTCGCGATATCTCTGAGGATGAGAGCAGTGCCAACCACAGTTAGCTGGCGGTCCGTTGTACCAGTCTAGCACAAGAGAACAATTTTCTTAATGATATTCATTTGCACTAGCTGCGAAGTGCAACACCCGTTCGTGTGGGAATATTCCCTGCTATCATCATAAATCTGACGATTATTAGTATTCGGCTGTTGCATTCATAGTAACTATGAGAAACCGTACCAATAATTATGAGAGTATTTCTCTTATTATTGGTATGGAAGATAGAATGAACAAAAAAGCTCTCATTTTAGGAATAGTAACAATGGTGATCAAAGGTATGATGATGATGATGGTGATCATGATAACGATGGTGATAATAATAATAGTGTCGATGATAAAACCTATAATTGCTATCGTTCGAATGGTTGTCGTCGTCGTTTATTGCTGGAATACGAATAATACTACTAGAAAAAGAAATGCGAACATAACTTGTAGCGGCGGCGGCGGCTGCGAGAAAAGAGGTTGGTGGAAACTTAACGTTGAAACAGCGAACAGTGGCGTAGTCGTATAGTACATTCTCGTGTCTTGTTCGTTCAGCCGATAGCGGGAACCGCGCGGGAAGATCTCGACAGATTATCGAAGAAAAGGAAATACACGGCCCGCATCAGTGACAGATATATATATATATATATATATATATATGCTAAACCATTGATATATGTATGTATATATATATATATATATATATATATATATATATATATATACATGTATATGCTAAACCATTGATATATGTATGTATATATATATATATATATTCCTACGTGTAAGTCTAAGTGGGCGCATGAGCAGAGGTGTGCATCATGCATAGACATACAGATACATCGATACATGCATCGTAGCCAACAGCTACATACATATATGTGTGTACGTATATATATATATATATATATATGTATATATATCTATATATATATGTATGATATATGTATATATATATATATATATATATATATATATATATATATATATATATATATATATACTACGTATATATATATATATATACAGATGTCGGTCGATCGATCGATACATACATACATACATACGTGCATGCATCCATGCATCCATGCATACATACACACATAATGACAACGGTGGGCCCGCCAGTGATGCCCGCCTTCGCGCTGCAGCCGGCGCCGCCGCCGTAGCCGCGGCCGTTGCTGCGGCTGCAGCTGCCGCTACTGCGGTGTCCGCAGCCAGACGAGAGAAGAGAACGCCGACAGCGACAGCAATTCGTAGCGGGCTGGCTGGCGGCCGGCCGGCAGGCAGGCTGTGCATGGATGGCTGGATGGTTGGATGGATGGGGGTGGTTGGTTGTTGTTCGATGTTGGTTATGCTGACGACTCACTGCTAAAGGAGCTTCTTCGGAGAAAACGAGAGCGCTCCGGCATGTAGCCGCCCGGACGGACGGACGGGCCAGCGGTCGAGATCCAATCACGAGGAGGCATCACACGCATGCAGGCACGCAGCTATGCACGCATGCCAACACGAATATGTGACGACGCTATACGACGAATACACAACAACAACAACAATAATAACTACGACGACAACAGTAGCAGCAACAAGAACAACAGCAACACAACAACAACACATGCCGTGTCAACGGCTGCTGCGAAAGCAACGATAGTCATAACAATAGTAACAACAATAACATCGAAAACAGCGGTAGCCACAGCAACAACAACAAAAACAGAAACAGAAACAATAAGAAGCAACAATAACAGCAGCAACAACAACAACAAATGTCGTACCAGCGACAACATCAAAAGCAACGATAGTCATAACAATAGTAACAACTACACCAGCGAACAACCACGATAGCCACAACAACAACAACAACAACAACAGCCACAAATAAGGAGTGATAGATCGACTTATCAACAAAGAAGACGGACGCATAGACGCCTTTGACAAGTCGACATCGTTGTAGCGGTGTAGCGCACACAGGTACACAATCATACAGAGCGATCAAACATTTCTCTAAGCAGCGACACCAGCTCGAAGTAGTCGTCTGCGCTAATCACACCTGCCACCTCGTTCTACAGTCACACAACATTTTCTTAAGTTGTTGTTGTTGTTCTCGTGATCTTGCTCTTCCTGCTGAACAACAACAACAACAGCAACAACAACACACTTGCCGCAATCGAACAACAGCGTACCAATTCGGAATCATTGCTAAACTAAAAAATCAAATCACGGATTTCTTGTACACGATCGATATAGACTATTGTAGTATAAAAATACACACAGTTACGCTACACGTCAATACAATTTCTCCTGTTCGTATATAGTTTTTGCTCTTGCTGTTACTGCCATGTTGTTGTTGTTGTTGTTTTTTAACGCCCCCTTAGATGACAACCTCATGTCACGTTTTGTTCGATAGTCTGGTTCCTGAAGGAATTCATCACTGCTAGAAAAGTGATACATAATTAATCATTTCTAGCTGAGCTCTCTTGCTAACAAAAATAACAAAAAAGGGCGCCTCTCTTTAACCTGTTTCAAACAGCCAGCGTCTGACGATCGGATGTTTTATAAACGAGCAACAGTTAATCGTCATGACTATGTGGCAATAGTAGCAATATATAAATATATATATATATATATATATATATATATATATATAGAGAGAGAGAGAGAGAGAGAGAGAGGGAGAAAATTATGACCAATTATCTAAAAGCTACACTGTATTGGAATAAGCGTCCAAAGGCAGCTCCCTCCAACAACAAATGTGCGAAGATTCTTGTAGATTAAATTCTAGTAGATCTATTATCGGTATTATAACTACTGCTAATTACTTACAGGAGTAATAAATCTACTATCTAAAATGCTTTTAACCTATCACGAGTCGAAACGTTTCCGTGCCCGTCCGTATATTTGCAACGTATATGCATTGAGGACAAACTGTTATCGGTTCTCAAACTAGTTCGAAATCAGAATCGGCCGGCTTATGACGTATATGCTGAAATGCATTTTGGCCGACTAAATATTCAATGTTTTTAACAGCAAACAATACGCAGCAACGTGTCACAGAATTGCTTCAGCACACTAATTAGGTATTTATGTGGATTATGTTTAAACACCATTCATTGATAGTACACACATTCATTTAATGGGGAAGATTCGGTTGATTATTACTTGAAGTTCGACCGTTAAGTTTTTGTTGTTATATTAAGTTTACGTTGGTCTTTTGAACTTAATGTGACGATCTGGCTTGATCTAGGTTAACTATTTTGTGTCTGTGTATCGGCTAGAGAGACAAGCATTCTTATTGATCTCTTTGTACAAGTGTTTAATTCTTACAATTGTGATGAATGAACGTTTTTACTGTTGTAAGTACTTTCGTGCCAGCTCATGGCGCCTATAATAGAATGCGTTCTCGCTACAGGCAAGCGTCGTAAGTACTTCAGTGTGTTTTGTGATATCTCTCAAAAAACTTCGCGGAACCGACACTTATAGGACCCAGTGTCTCCAATACAATAGGCACGAAGTGGTAGTTCTTGGACAGCTCGAGTTACATTCTGTGCTTTTCCAAATCTGCGTGTTCTGCAGCCCATCTACACTCGACAGAGCTGTGAGTATTACGAAAGCATGAAAATGCCGCCGTGCGTGACGCCAGTTACATCTCAGAGACGAGGCTGTTTCGTGCACCCGTGAAGCCCGGGCGATATGGTAACCCCCCGTCAGGTCGTAACTCATTGCTTCCGCCCAGATCTTTGGGTTCGAGAGTGTATGGTATTCGGGCTCTTCTCACTGTTCCACTGAGTTCCGCGTGTCTCGTGAGCCTGGCGGGACTTGTCTGGCGTCAGAACGCGTGCAGATCGTCCGAGTCGACTAATAGTTTAGTCGACGTATGAACGACTCACATACTAGCCACAATAGCCCGACGCCATGCGATTTCCCACTTTTACAAGCTTCCTATTTACTTTTCGAAATTGTCAAAAGACGAAATACGACGTAAATGGGGCGACGATATGTCGTTACCGTCACTTTCGGCGTTGTAGTGCAGCTGCTGCTGCTGTGCAACACTATCGATTGATCGGCAAAAATCACCATCATCGTCAACAACATTTAAATCATCATCAACATTCAAATCATCATCATCAACATTCAAATCATCATCATCAACATTCAAATCATCATCATCAACATTCAAATCATCATCATTCTAGCGGCTACGTCCCGCCAAAAAGAACAAGATTTGCGTGTGGCTGCAACGTCACGTCCACTAGCAGACAGCCGCCGACTGCCCGCACGCCCGCCCGCCAAAGGGTGGTATCGGTCGGGCCGCCGCGTCCGCCAGGTCAATAAACGGCCTTCGCTTCTCTTCTATAAAATAGTCGTAACCATAAAATAAGATGTAACATTGACTCACCCAGTCTTGTCTATGGCCACAGCAGCAGCAGCAGCAGTATTGCTACCAGTAGTAGAGGTAGGCGTCCCCATCAAAGCAAAGGTTGTTGTTGTTGTTGTTGTCCTCACCGTAACCGCCGCCATGACTATGAATTGACGCTGGGGAAGCCCTTGCTTTCTTGATGGTCTTCTTCTTCTTCTTCCTCATGCAGTATAAAGCCTGCCTCGCCTCCGATCAGCTGGCCAACAGAGGCCACACAGAGGCCAACGGAAACGAAGGGCTCCAGGCAGGTCTCTAACCACTCCCAACCACGGCGCTGCCTACGGCGTTCCAAACGTGGCCACGTGCGTTCCACGATACAGACGCCTGTCGTAGTCGCCATTGTGGAGTGGTTATCAATAAACGTATCGATACCGTGCGCGCCGATTCAATACGAACCATATGCATGAATAAAAGCAAAGAATCGTCAGCATCCTAATAGTCACGTTGTGATATTAGAACGTGGTATTAGAAAGGAGGGAGAAGGGAAGGTTCCGGTGCGTCAATCGTGGTTGTCATCTACCGGGGTGTCGCCGGTTCGATCTTTGTTGTTGATCGAATTATTCTTCTTCTTCTTTGAGCGATGCTCATCGAGAATAGCCGCCATGCTGGCAAAAAGACTGTTGGGAGGGGGTTAAATCTTAGATATCTCAACATGTCCGACTCTCGGTGCATTTAAGATATGACTCACTGCCATTTCAAGCCCGCTAGGGACGGAGGATAGTATAGCACTAAAAGCAATCTCCTTAAAAATGTTTTTCATTCGATTCTACTAGTTCACCGCAGCTGACAGCAGTATTTAACAATAGCAGTGTATTAACGCCTACGAAAACATCTATGAGGGCCTATGAGAAACGGTAAAATGCGTTTAACCGCATAAAAGTCATATTTAAACCCTCGAATATGGGAAGAAGCAGAAAAATGATACATGAAAAAACGAGGGTACAAGAGTAACTATCAAAAGACAATACCGGGTTCTCTTGTAAGCATAGGTGTCGAACAACTATGCTAGGGATTAAAAGCCACAGATCGGACCTGAAACGGGGCTATACCCACCCTAGGTACGTGCTTACCTGTAGACAATGGCGCAGGTCATCTTGGAATGCAACGAAGATTAGTTTAGAGATCTCAGGTGGTCACGCTTCAACACGACCAGAGAGGTTTTTAGAGCGTAAGTAGAAGGGAACTGGATATATCAGCTGACACATGATAGGAACGCGGAAAGGAAAGAGCCGCATGACATTATGCCGCTACCAGACTTTGAATATCTAAATGCATTGCTAATTACGCTGTACTACGCATAATGGTGAGGAAGAATGAGGAAAGTGTTCAGGATTATGTTACTGTTTTTGCTGTAAATTGAATCGACAAGAACGTCTGCACCTTTTCTGGTGGCGAAAGAATTACGCAAACGTGATAACGAAATAAATGGAGACAACAAAGTATGTCAATTTAAAACCGCACCTCACCGTATTTCATTTCTCTGGAATCCCGACCGCCGATAAGACGTGCCAGTGTGGATCTACTATCTTATTTTCGCTTGGCCGATGGCTTAAACGAGGTTGCATTCGAAGCGGTGGGCTTTGAGCCAAGACGTCGAACACCGACAAAATGTGCCGCATAAATGCGCAACATGCTTTAGGTAATCTCTTGTATGCACTGAAACTTACGGCCTCAACTCTCTAGACGACTCATCTTACTTATATTTCAAGGTTTGTCAGGGGTTTGTCGGCGCTCATTGTAAGCATGATCTAGCCTAGCCCACTTGTATTTAGTCTTGGCTAGTTAGAAACTACTATATGACATCAGTTCTTCTCTATCTACAGCTATCAGACCACAGGGTCCTTATACTAAACGTATACGCATTTTACAATCAACGATGAATAACAAACGCAATTCGCGCTGGAGTTCCAACTCACGCTAGTCTAAATATTCATGCTTGCTCTGGTAACGCATCGTTTCTTTGGAGCGAAGCGATAGACGTCTAAGCGACGGCCGCTGGCCTATATATGACATACGGAGCTGGTTAATATTGCAATGGCTAAGTGACACTTAATCATGCATGTACTAATTCAGCGCCATGGGATGTAATAAGCGGTGCGAGATTTTTTATTCTTGGTGTAAAGCCGCTTAGCCTCTAAATGGTCAAACGAAAACAATGTAATAAGTTAAACGGACGCTACTTCAAGTGTGAAAAAGAGGATATATATATATATATAAATATGTAAGACTGTAGAATGACATATTTGGTATAAGCGGCTATGTAGGTTCGGCGCACTTAGCGGAGAAAGCGCTACGGCAGCAGCGACAGCGGGGTTTGAATCTGGAGTGGTTATAACGGACGACACTACAGTGAGCGAGACAGTTAGTGTTGAGTCGCGGTTGGAAAAGAAACACAGTGTGCTGAGAGAGGCCGGAGAGGCGGTGCTGTACCGAAGTAGCAAAGGAGTCGGATAGAATAAAACCTCAGCCGTGGTGGTCAATATCCGTGGATTCCTCCTAGTAACCCAGTTTAGGGCCTGACATACAGGTAGTTCAATAAGTTCTTAGAATGAAAACCAAGAATTTTCCAAATCATGTTTTTAAATTTATCTTATTCGATATACTCCCTGAGATGCTCAATACACTTTTCCCACCAAGATTTCAGAGCTTTTATACCTCTTAAGTAGAATTCCGCGTCTTTAGACTGAAAATAGGCATTGATAGCAGCCTTAACCTCTTCATTGCTGTAAAAACGCTTTCCACCGAGACTATTCTTCAAATGTCCGAAGAGGAAATAATCAGAGGGGGCCAGGTCTGGAGAATAGGAAGGTTGTTCAATAAGTTCGAACCTCAGTTGGGCCAGTTTTGTTGATGCTTGCCGGGACTTGTGTGCAGGAGCATTGTCCTGGTGAAACAGGACAACCTTCTTCTGCAAAGCGGGCCGTTTCACGATGAGTTCTTGCTAAAGGCAGTCTAACAGTCTTGCCTAATATTCTCCTGTGATCGTTTTACCGCTCTCAAGGTAGTCGACCAGCATTATTCTACGTTGGTCTTAAAAACTGTAGCGATCACCTTTCCGGTCAATGCCGTTGTCCGCACCCTCTTCGGAGGTCTTTCATCAGGTGCACACCATTGGCAAGATGCTTCTTGGGTCTCGGGAGTGTAGTGATGGACCCAGCTTTCATCGACGGTCATGAATCTGTGCCAAAAATCCGACGGATTGTTCGACATCTTGGCCAAATTTCGCTGTGAAGCGAAAACAGGCGCGTTGTTTTGGCCTTGGTTGAGCAAATGCGGCAGCCATTTTTTTCTGAGCTCTTTCATCTTCAAGTTTTCGTGCAGGATGAAATGCACACTACCCAAACTGATCCCCAAGGCCTCCGCTATCTCCCTAATGTTCACTCGCTTATCTGCGGCAACGATTTTCCGCACCTTTTCCACGTTTTCCTAATCAGTTGCCGTTTTTGGGCGTTTTGAACGTAGTTCATCCCGGTGCTCCTGCGACCTCTTTTTAACTCATTAATCCAGTTGGAAACAGTGGCAAAACATGGCGCAGAGTCACCGTACACCTCGTCTAACTCAGTTTTCACTTGGGTCGCATTCCAACCTTTGAAATAAAATGCTTGATAACCACTCGAAACTCTTTTTTCTTCATTTTTCAAAATCACGCCGATACGTTGCACGGGAAAAGCGATCAAACGAAATCGCAACGGCCAATCACCATAATATTTTGACTGCTGGCAGTCGAAAAGTTGCAGTTCCTAATAGCGGTGGAAGCGCGCCAAAATTCGAATTCTAAAAAGCTCATTCTAAGAACTTATTGAACTACCTGTATATATATACGCATATTTATTTAAGTATAACATTAGCTCAACCATATTCTAAGAAAGATCGACTCGACGGAGTATGCGTCATGCCGGGATCGAACCCACGACTTCTAATGCCAAAATTGCCGACCATCTGCTAACTTTCCGTCTCATCAACTATATCTATTTTGTCGTCGATTATATGCTTCTGCGTCCATGACTGCGCTCTGGAGTTTGCGAATAGAACGTGCAGGCTAAAAGGCGCCCAGAAGCGGAATACATTTAGAAAACAGTGTCATATATATATATATATATATATATATATATATATATATATATATATATATATATATATATATATATTATATATATTATAAATATATATAAATATATATATATATATATATATATATATATATATGTGCACGCGTGCGTGTTGTGTTAGCAAAGTCCTAATTGTGCTGTTGTTTATGTATTGCTGGCAATGTACGGATATTGTTTCCGTTCCGCAACCATTTCAGATGAACCAGACGTTCGCGCATGGCCAGTCAGCGGTGGACTCGGGAGTGTCGCACGGAGGTCCAATCCTACCCCTGCCACTGTCGGCCTCTGTGGGTGGCTCGATGGGCAGCCCCATGGGCGGCATGGCGGGCGTAACGACGATGCCTTCATCGGTGGCTGGTAGACATCGACTGGACTGCGCACCCGGAGCACCCATTCCGTATGCAATGAATATGCAATTCGGCCATCACAACTGGTACGCACATCGCAACGTCGAGAACGGAACGGACGAATTTCTTCTTAGTTCACATCATTAGACATCTAGCTAATTAGAGGTAGAATTTTTCCAAGCCCAGGTCGTTTTATTGGGGCGATAATGGGTCGTTGCATTCACGTTTTTTCATTCACGTGACGGGAAACCCTCCACACAATAAATCGCTCACAACATTGGTGCTTAAGATTTAGTTGTAGTTGCGCCTTCAACAACAAGAGGTCGCTGATCTCGGCGATTTCTTTGGTAAGTGGGGTGGCTAACAACGAAGCTGCATAAGTGTTTACGTCTGGGACGGAATTCCATGTTCCCAAGTCGGTTAATTTCTGTAGAAAGCCTTAGAGAATCATGTCATGATTAAGATCGACATTTTCGAATGGTTGCGCCACAAACAAGTGGTAAAGGATACTCACAAATAGTATATGGAGATTAACAGAGTACTATCAAAAAGCAAGGAAGGAAAAAGCGAGAACCTTGCAAGAACTCTCCATCGAATGGTTCGATTTTTTATGAATATTTGTGAGTGAGAAGCATGTCCGCCAATCGTTGTCTTATTTGTTCTGTTTCCACGATATGAAAGAAAATAACTATATTTCCGAGATGGAAAAATAATAACATACGCGTATTCGATTGCGTGAAACTACTCCAAAAAACAAATTTACCAACATCAGTTCAGGCCTTTCTGAACAGCCTTCGTATATTTTATTTGTTATGTGTTTTAAAACCCATATTGCGTTTAGATCAAATCGTTATGCACATGAAAGTGTTGGAAATATTGGAAACGGATATATATATATATATACTCTATAACCATATGTTATTAGTACAGTGTTTACCCTAATGGATCAGAAGGACGGTTACGTTGCCGTGACGTAGAGTTGTGTCGAATTGTGGTCGTCGTCGCGGTAATCCATCTGCTTAACTTGATCTTTCCACTGGTGCTGCTAACACGTAAGTGTCAAGTAACGAAACTAACCGAGGTGTGTGTGTGTGTGTGTTTGTCGGTGACTTTTGCCCGCCTTGTTCCGCTTGTTCCGGTCGCAGGTATACCGCCGATATCGACTATTCGTATCCCGAAAGCAAGGCGGATTTCCACTTCTCAGACAGCAAAAAGTACATATGGAATAGATCTGAAGGGTGGTACGCAACGTACCAGGACTACCAGACCACCGATCCGAGCGCTGTAGCCGCTGCCACAGCGGCAGCAACAACGACAGCAACATCCACAACGACACCACAACATCATCCCTCGCGGTTAGTGAAGTCTCAGACGATTGCCAAACGACTTGATGGTAACGCCGCCGGGCCAGCGAAAGTAAAACGAGCTATCAAACTAATGATAATGACACACCTCATCATTGTACTGAATGAACAAGAATAATAATAATAATAATAATACTGTTGGCGGGGTTGAGTAGTGGACATCGTGAGGATTTCGCATATATACACATACATACTTTGCTCTTAATATATGCATAGCAAGACTTTCAGTGATGACTCCTCCCTAGGAGAAGTTCGTGACGAGTGGTCACCAATGTCATTTAGTCGTCGTCGTTGTTCTGTTGCTGCAGTTGTTATGGTTGTTGTTGTTGTTGTTGTGTGTTGTTGTTGTTGTTTTGACTTGTGTTGTTTCTGCTGTAATTGATGTTGTTGTTGTTTTGACTTGTGTTGTTTCTGCTGTAATTGATGTTGTTGTTGTTGTTGTCGTTGCTAAACGTTTGCGAATTTCGGTTGTTTGTGTGTGTGTGTGCGCGTATGTTGATGCGGTCGTGCAGAGTTGAGTCAACGTCATCCGGTTTCTCTCCGTACCCATCGCCGCATCCAGCCAGCCTGTCGACGACGCCAACCCACACGGGTTCAGGCAGTTCGCCAGCTCTGCCGGGTTCGACCGCCACGACCACCGCCACAACCCCGGCTGAGGTCGTCAGTGAAGATGACGGCAACGACAGGAGCGGTTAGTTCGCAGCAGCATCCTTCGCCGTCGATTGCCCCCCTTCCCCCCTCTCGCGGGAGGGGTAGTACTTGTCATGTTGGTGTTGAGTGCATGGGGAAAACTATAAGTTGAGGTGGATCGACCGTCTCAGTAGTGCCACAAACTGGCGGGCGGGCGGATGACGGGGAAAAGCTGGAAGAGTTATCATACACAAATAGCAATGTCATCATAGCAATGTTATGGGGGAAAAGTGTATAAACTCTAATGTTGAATATTGACAAACGATCTATTTATGTATAATATTGTACTAGCAGCAGATGCATCTAGGTGGATGTGGCTGGATGTGGTTTTGTGGGGATGAGAAAGAATGGCGGAAGTATGTTGGGCCGTAAACCGCGACATATCTTACAATGTACCTAGAAAACATTAAAATGTAATTTAATAATAATAATAATAATTTTTATTACAAAGCTAATTTACAAGTACCGTCTCATATAATCTATGTTCCTGCTCCTGCTTTTGCATCTACTGTGCGTTCTGGCTCGTCAGTGGGAACACCGGACGATGGATCGGAGTGGTCGCCATCCGTCAGCGTTGGCCGACTAGAGCGAGTCGATCGCGAGCCCGGAACGCAGGGTACAGTTCACGTACGCAAGAAGCGCAAGCCTTACTCCAAATTCCAGACGCTGGAATTAGAGAAGGAGTTTTTATTCAACGCGTACGTGTCCAAACAGAAGCGATGGGAGCTCGCGCGGAACCTCAATCTCACCGAACGGCAGGTATGCATCACTGAGTTGACTGACTCTTGGAATTTGATTCTCAGTATACGACGGCGATGAGCTCAACTTGACTACAACTCAAAAAAGGCGAAAGTTGTCATGAGAGATCATGAGAGGATGGAGAAGAGACGTCCCTTATCTGCAATTTGAAGCAGTAGTTTGTTTCATTTTTTTACAAACTTAATATTTGTATGTATACACCAGAGATCAAATGAATACTTGCTGACTGCATTTAATGGTGTATGGGCTTACTTACACATCTAAAAGATCAATATATGGTAACCGGATTCATACGATCTTATTGTAAGATAAATATATATATATATATATATATATATTATTTTATTTTATTTTTGTAATTTAAGGCAGCAACAACAGCAATAGTCGATCTCTTGCGTCCTGTTCTTCTTGTTTCACTCGAATTTTCGCTGAGTTATCTAGTCAGTGCCAATAATGTAACCGTTGTTCTACGGCTGCCGACCAAGTCTCGCCGTAATGCTATTGTTTTCGCGACCGCCGCCATTACCGCGCCCGCTGGTGTGTGTGTTCCATCCTACCATTATTGACGGGTTATAGTACTCTGTTCGTTAACAACTTGACGATGTTGCGCTACTGTCCGCATAGCCCAGCCTAGCTAGACGTCACCGTCCACGCGACGTTCTAACACCGCTTGTCTCGTGCGTGACGCGGGGTGTGATCCCTGTTTGGCGCCGGATGGTGTGCTTGCAGGTGAAAATATGGTTTCAGAACCGACGCATGAAAAGCAAACGGAACAGCCAACGACACCAGACGCAGAACCGGTCGAACCAGATCGCGCTAGCCAATAGCCCGCTGGGCGCCCACACTCCAGGCCCTCCGGGACATCACGGCCTGTCGAACCTTCCGCCCGGACTGCCGGGCCACGTCACGTCCGGCCACGTCCCTCTGAGCGGTCAACTGACGCCGCCCGGGCCCCCGTCACATCCGTCGATGAGCCAGTTGTGCGGAGGTGGCGGGAGCAGCCTGGGTATGGGCGTCGGAGTCGGCTACGCCCCACCCGGAATCATAGATCATCACCAGTCAACGACAAGTTCCGTCTACCCGCCAGTTCTCTCCTCCGCGTATCTATAGATATATAGAGCAGGACACCGGTACACTCGACGTCTCCCTTTACGTCGTAATCCTTCAACCACCCGTAATCGTTCTCTTTGATTGTGTTCTCCCTGTGTTCTTGTGCAACAGCAGCAGCAGCAGCAGCGGCGCCGCTGCCCCCGCACCGCCTCCTCCTGCTGCTCCAACACCTCGAAACCTCTGTCCTGTGCCTTTTTCTTGTCCTTCTACGCCCTTCACTTCCCCATCGTCCTATAGATAGTAGGTAGCTGAGTGAATGGTACTTCTAAGTGGTACCACTAATACTTGTAGTAGGCTAGAAGTAGTTTGTAGTCGTAGTCGTAGTCGTAGTTAGTAGCAGCGCTAGCGTGTAGATCGTCGTCGAAGAGGTTGCAGTTCTAGTACGTTGAAGTTGTCCTCGATGGTTGTCCTCGCCGCCAGATTCGCGCCGTGTCGCGCTGTCCTCGGTGATGGCGGGATCGGCACTGGGGTACTCGTGCGATAGCTGGCCGGTGTGCCAACAGTCGCCGAGTGGAACAAACGAGCGTATTCGTGGTACAGCCGCCGACACTGAAGCAAAGGCCAACGACGACGACGACGACGCAAGAAGGCCTGCGTTGGTGGCAGGAAAACAGGACACGCAAGAGCGGCGACGTTGGGAGAAGAAGGAAGAGGACAGGGAAGAGAAGAAGGAGGCTGGACATAAACAACACGCAACAAACAACCAATTGGCAGACAAACAAACTGACAAACAACCAAACAGACAGACAGTTAGAGGCGTTGGCGCAAAGCAATTCAGGAGTCGGCGCCAATCGTCGGCGGTCGGGGCACAGCCAGGGGCAACATTAACACTAGAGGGAAGGAGAAGGACACAGACAGAGAGGAACGGATTGGGGTAATGATGATGATAATAATAATACTAATATGATAAGTATGACAACTATTATGATGATGATGATGATGATGATAATTACGATGATGATAATGACAATACTAATTAAGAGAGAAGACGACGACGACGACGATGAAGAAAAAGAAGACGACTAGCGACTGGATAGACTCCTATGGAAGAGGAAAAAGCGAAAGCAGGGAAGTGCACGAGGGATTGCGCATTGATTGCGCGGATTACATAAGAATAGATGAACATAAGCCAGGTGAAAAAAAAGACGGAAAAGGCGACGAGGCAGAAGAAGACGAAACGAAGCAGCAGAAGAAGAATAATAATAATAAGAAGAAAATGCTGAACACGATGATCCAACTAGACTCATTTACCTGTAGTCTGTCCTAACCAAGAGTGAGTGAGCACTCTGTAGCGACGGCACAGCTCGTCTGGCCGATGGCCAACGGGCTTTCTGTGTCTGCCGTTATTCATCCTTGTCCGCTGACAAAACCGAACCGGGAAGCGACGCGGAAGCATATTGTCAATAATACCAATAATAATAATAATAATAATGATAATTATGACGATGATAATAACAATGCTAATATGAATACTAATTATAATGCTAATACTGATAAGTATAACATTAAATAGCAATGGCAACCATGATGTCAAACGAAGAAGAAGAAGATGAAGAAGAAGAGAAAGCGTTGATGACAAAACACAGACAGACAAACAGACACAAAAGACCGATGACGACTAATATTATGTCATATGACCGTAAACACGACAAGATCGAATACGACAAAAACAAATACAACAACAACAACGTCAACAACAACAGGCAAGGCTCTGCTAGACTTAGTAAAATTGTGTGTTTTCATTCAATCAAATATAGTCATAGCATAGCATACGTTGAGTTTTATGGCCACGCGATGTCTCTGATAAATGACATATGATATACATGATTGCCACGGGAGGTGACTAGCATGACCAAGAGAAGGCTCTTTGCTATCCTCTGCATTATTTCAGAAGATGAGAACAGACAGCTTGCAAATAGACCCTAATTATTTCAACAACTCGTTGGGTTGGCTTCGAATTAGTACACTATGATTTTCCAACATGCCCTTGAACTTGGCCTAGCAGCATTACTTCGATAGATCTCTGTCTGAACATTCAAGCAACAAAAAAACGGAGGGCACGAGCCGCACGCATCTGCATGGCTATATTTGTAATTATTGACATTCTCTTTCTAGTCCTACTTTGCATCTCCTGAGTTCAATAAATACAACCTGAGTTCCCATGAGTGATAGGCTCGGCAGCGACGGTTTGGTCAGCAAAATAGCAGCATCTCTTATTCCAGACAGGTACACAAGGGCAATCCAAAACATTCGAAAGCTACACAGTACAAATGCGACTGCTAGTGGCTGATGATTTAGCTAATTCTCATTGACTTCACGCCATCTGGGACCACCTAAGCCTGCATCTCAAGACAGAGCAACGCGATACGTCTTTCTTACCTTCGAACGGCGACTTTACGATGCGCTCTCTACAAAAGGCTTAGCTAGTAGGGATTAGGCAGTAATTATAAATGACAAACGTAATTTCTTCATAACGTAGCTATCGTGAGATTATAGTGTCTCACAGCAATACAACGTGTTAGCCAGATATCACACGTCAAAATGATAAATCAGACCGCTAAGAGTCAGTGAACGTGTTGCCACAAGGTACTGTTAGGAAACAATATATATCTCAGCATGTCCTACCACTTAAAGGCAATCTTTCTGCGCTTTGCAGATTAGGGAAAAGTCACTCAGTCGGAAAAAGTTATTTGCCAAATTTTTGTGCACACAGGTGTTTGTGATCACGGCATGTATCACGTTCCCAGCTGCGAAATAACAGCACATTTAAGTAGTTTCGGTCCGTGCACGTATACTGTAGAAGTGGTACTCGCGTCAATCTTTTTATACAGCTTCTTGTTTTGTCTATAAGGCATTTCTTTCATCCCCCTGACTAAAAGGCTGGGTATTCGGTGTAGTTGGCGGTTGAATACTTCACGTTTTATGTCCTTCTAAATTCAGCAAGATCGAAGCACCTCCATGGTAATCGATGGTTTCTTCACTACCAGAATTGCAGTGATTCACCACGCCCTATATATACGAGTTTTATCCGTTCCTTGTTGAATATCTTTAATCAGATGCGCTCGCTGTAGAGTATGTCACACAGAGTGCTGCTGGCTTCGTGTATTATTACTATGGTACTACTATATGCATTGTACAAACATCCTCGCCTGTAGTGCATGTATACTGTTAATTGAATAATTACTATGGTTAAAAACTACCTGATTACGCAATGGTTCGACTTAGCGGGGTGTATCGCTATGGTTCTCTAGAATCTATGCCTTTTACCTAGCCTGGTTTCACTCGGCCGTACTCTTCATCTGGAACAACATGGCCTCCGTGATTAGGTGCAAGCACGCCACAAGAAGCAATCAGCATAGTTACACAGACCGGGTAGTATCCACACAGCTCGGCCAAGCCACGTGCGCGTAATTCATTGTTGACGCACGCTGTTTTTGGCAACCTCCTAGGGTTCTCTGGACTCAAGGTGCTGCACTCAAAAATCTCGAGTCCAGCCTAGTTGTAGTGTCCACCAGCTCCCATGACCGGGCGGCGACCGTTACGAGTTCGCCATTCTCTCGCTCAAGCAACACACGTCCTCTGCCTGGCTCGCACCAACGACGACTACTGACTCATTTGTTCTCATGCCTCCTTATATACTCACAGATTGCGCGCGCATTTAGTGACTTCCCGCGTCTTTGCTAGTAGGGTGGCGGCATCTTCTATTTGGCGCCATGTATTTAGCTTGCTTCGGCATTGCCGCCAACCGACGCTGTCTATGCCTGCGCTGCTTAACGAACACTACTATCCTACACTAGTGACAGCGAAAAACTCACTAGATGTCACAATAAAAATGAGATGATGCATTGCCATCGGCCCCACTATTAAATTTTACACAAAACACTATAAAACAGCAATTACTCTGCTGCGATGCCTAAGCATTAAAACTCAGGGCAAACAAATATTTGATCATTTTTGTTTGAGACGTTCCGGGAACGTCTGATACATGTACATAGGGCGCCAACAGCCTACAGCGCCTAATGTCGGACTTGCAAAACCACTAAACCACTACCGTGTTCCTTCCCACCCCTCTGGTTTGGAAAACGGTGTGGCACTCCCTCGAGTTCCGTGGACGTTAAATCTTGGCTGAGGGTCAGCCCGAAAACTTTACTACCTCGAGGCGACCGGGGAGGAGTCTCAGACTACAACCGCCTCATGTGACTCTTTAGGCGGCAGGTACTGTCCATTCAGATGGCCTGGTCGATGCCCCCCCCCCTCGGTTTCAAAATGCAGGGCGGCATTGTAAAGTTACACTGCGGTGGCTGTACAGCATCCATAGACGTCAAAGCACAAGTTACTTTAAAGGCGCCTGCTTAGAACCCGATGCGTGACTTCAAAGGCGCCTGCTTAGAACCCGATGATAAATCACAATTTGGCGTCGGCGGGGATCAAGGACCGTCTTATTGATGTTTTGTTCTCACACTCTTACAGCGCTTCCTTACACCCGACTCGTATCCCAGAAGGTAGCAGATGTATTCGACACACTTATAACATTACGCAGACGATTGAAAATACCGCTGTGTTTGCCATCTCTCTTAGAGCCTCCTTAGCACGCATCTAAAGCCATTGGGCTGTCCCTGTGTCTAGGTCCTTCGAGTAGTACAAGGTTATTGGGAGTATTTTCTCGCTTGATTGACTGTTTTGTTGCGACAGGTCGACCTTTTTCCGTGTAGTCTGCTGGCGTCCCTACGAAGCGTATCCGATTAATTATAACGATATTTGTTTGCGTCCGCTGTACGGCCAGGGTTTCTAAGATTTCAGTCTTTTCGGAGGCAACTGAGCCAGCCTCTAATACGCCGTACCTCCCATCCGTCTGTGTTTCCACTTGGCCGCGTTTCATTCAAGAACCTTTTTCTTAAAAGGGGCATTGTGCGTTCGTACACATCATGAGTGTCTTCTTCTTCTTACTCCGGCGTAATCCGATTTAGGATGCCTAATAAGAAAGCCGTGAGTGTCTCGCACCTAAGCCTTGTGTACACTAGTCCATGCTGTACGTTACAGTTTATCGCACTGTGCTGTGTTACAACTATTTTACCATATATTGCCACTATAGGTAAGAAGTATGCGGTATTAAACTGTGTTATCTACATAAGTGCTATAGTATACACTCTGAAACTATATTAGCTATGGCGCTGTCTTACTAGGTGTATTCGCTATAGTTGATCAGCCGTTTGAACACGCCGCAGCTCGCTCGGAGCCTCCCCACCCATTACGCGGGTAGTTTCGTTTTTGCCTCGCCCCGTTGAGCAGGCCTTCGTGAAACTTCAACTTGGCCTTGTTCTTCCGCACTCCATCGCACGGCTACACGGATCATCAAAAGAGTCACTGAATTCTACACATCACGCTGGTGTGCAACTGTCTCAGTTCCCGCACTCGCCCGGCAAACAGGAACTTCCTGGGAGCTTTGTACGTGTACCTCTGTACTTCCTGGCGCCAAACCCGCGGCTGTCTATATATCACGGTTAGGCACAGTGAATCTCGCTGCCATCCAAATAATGGGATGATTTGGATGTGCAACATAAATAGTTGCACGTGAATGCGGAAAGCGGGACAGGCGGCCGAGTTTGCTGCATGGCCTGGAGTACAGCAGTTGTAGCAGGAGAGCGCAACGCTATACCCCTGTGCTGTATGATAATGCCCTGTGCTGTATGTCCGAGGCCGCCGCACTTGTGGTAGCGCTTCTCCGTGACTGGATCAAAGAAGGTTAACAAGAATGTGCGGTGTGGCCCACTATTTGGCAGCACTGACATGCGCGGACCGTTATCCAATCTGAGATTACGCAGGCCGACCATCTGATCTGAATTCGCTTAGCTTGCAAGGCCCGAAGCGTGATCGGCTACAGTAAGCCACACTATTGACATCCATCGTCCGGTCGCACCTAATTGGGGCGGGTCGGCGTCGATCGGCACTGTGAGCAGAACTAACGGAAAGCCACTTCCAGGTCGGTGCTCGTGGTGTCTTCGACGAGGTCACGGACAATCACTCGCTTTAGAGAGGAACGGTCTAGCGAGAAGTCTGCTCCGCTGGCGTTCTTAAGAGCTTCAAGAAAAGAGGTAGAATCCCCTCTCTGGGCCCTCTGCAAAAGTCGAATATCCCCACTGGGCAGTAGCTGAACCTGTGCAATTTTATTATTGAACTGCTCTGGGTTTACCTTAGAGCCGAGCTTTTCCAGTGTTTGCGTAAGATCCTGACCCAGTTTTCTTGATAACGATAGAGGTTACGGTATTAAGGTGGCGCACCGACTACATGCTTAATTCGAGTGGACCTAATCCGACCTGCTGCAACGTCAATATCGTGCTTCCGTGTAAGGCACTCAAGAAGCTTACGATATCCTCGACTCTCACACTTAGGGTACCGTAGAGTGATTAACGTACGCGTTTTAGGCTGTCCTTCGTGGCCGGATTCATGTATCTAGCGCGTGAACACTTTACCCATCGCAGGGGCGGCCTTCCCGGCTGTCCGATGAGCCGTCTTCTTTGGCTATTAGGGTTTTAAGTGGGTGATTCCTCAGAATTCTTGCCTTGAGCACAAAGATCCTCTCGTACACCGGGCCTGATCAATCCGGGTTGATGAGACTCGAGACGTTCGCCTTCTTTTGGTGCCCGTTTATGAGGCCGTTGATACGGTCTACGTCTCTTTGTGCTTCTAGTAAGCGCGCGTCGAGCTGCCCGGCATTTTCTGTGGGCGTCCTTCACCACGGCTCAGAGTTTGTCCGCCAGCGCCTGGATATGTAGATGTACGCACCTCGCTGTTTAAATAAACGCACACAGGTCCTTGAAAATCTTATCTCGTCATGCTGGCCGTCATGTTTGTCCTCCCCGTCTGATTCTGTAGCCGTGCTTGTCTTCTCCGTCTGGTTCAGTAGGCGGGCAGCTCCTTGCTCGAAGACCGCTGCAGGGGCCTGCGTGTAAGCCTTGTCCGGTACTTTCCGTGGCGGCGTTCTGCTCAACATGTCTCTACTTGGAGACGATGGTTGTTCTGTTGGTCTGGTTTGACCAACAACAAAATAAAAAAGGTTAAAATATACCGCTCGGATTTGAACCCGGTTTCGATACGAGCCTGCTTTTTCAAGGCACTCCCTGCCTTGGACGGTTACGGTTGGACTTCGTAGGTATAAAATAACTTAACGAAGCCAGCAATACCTGATATTTTGTCAAAACTTTGAAGAGAATACGCCTAGGTATGCACCACACCACATTCCTATCGCAGGGTCAAAATTCCGAGTTGACATCAATTCCGTACTTAGATTTTACAACCTTTTCCGGCAGCTACACCAAATACGTCCACTTTGTTCGAAACCGAAACTACTACCATGTTAATGGTGTTTGCCTGGTACGGTCATGCGAGTAGTCTTATACAATTATGACTAAGCAGTGGGGTACTTTTTTCTCTAGAGGCTAGAAGAGGCTATTAAAAGGATGCTGTTTAATGAACTAAAACTCATTGGATTGCTTGGGGGAGCATCCGCGATGGACTCAAAGCCTTTGATCAGGAAGGCATCCCAGACGATACGAGTTTGAATCTTTCGGAGGTTTGGGATCGAAGTTTGTCGTCTTCTATGCAGTAAGTACGTCTTCAAACAGCACGATGCTTGTGTTGTTGCCTTGAGTGACGATCTTCTAAGGCGGGAGTCTGAGAGGCCGAGGGGGTTGAGTGCCCTTTCTTGAATTCCTACCAATTAAGCCATTAAGTTTGAAAAATGTTCGACTATGTTGTTTGTACCATATAGGAAATAGCGAGGCAAATAGTTGTACAGCTATTTTCTATAGGGTCTGGATCCGTGGTGCTCGGTCGCAATCTTTCTGATCACGCAGACGTGATCTTATATACGTAGATCATGTCTGCGTGGTCAGAGAGATTGCACGCCAAGCACCATGTAACGATTTTTTGAGCTCCATGTAACGTTTTCAAACATACTTCAATGTAGTTACTTGACTGAGAAATCCAATGTCATACAGTTATCTGCTTTATTCAGGGCTCTGCCGACTTTCTACACCATCTATATTACTTCTACATGTGGTTATCACGAGGTTAACGTGCGTCAGGTGGTGATAATGTCATTGACAAATAAAGCTTTTAGGGTCTTGGGGTTTACCTACTTAATACATTGGTAAAATAGGGCATTCTATCCCTTGTTTGAATAAAGCAGTTTTGCCTTCACTTTACTAATACGTGTACCCATGCAACAGATATGGTGGGTGGAATTCGGTATCCTTGTCGCAACTTTCCTATCGTTTCCATCTTGACAGGTGTATTGCTATACCTTCCTTGGACAGTTAGCCTGTAGCTCTTATAGAGTAGCCTGGTCAAGCTGATACAAATCGGGTGCGTACCGTGGTGGAGCAGAATAGTGCAATGGAGCTCTCGGTTGATTCTACCATATGGTCATATATTTTTAGGATATTGCATACAAAGCGTGCTCCTGTAGTGTTTCCTGACATAATTTGACATCGTTTGAAAGTGCTTTGACTGCCTGATTTATATTATTGATTCAATGTTGTGTGAAAAATAGCCACGTTGCGCTTCATTCCTCCCTGCGTCGGTGGCCTCTTGATACCGTAGATATTAGAATCAGAAAGTTGTAACAATATCTTTGGTATATATTTATATATTTTTTTATTTTTTACAATGTCAAAGCCACTTCTGTACGATTGTTCTGCACGAAAGACAGTTCATCTCATTCATGCATATCGTTCCTAGAATTAATCTGTTAAGTTTAATATAATCAGCCCAAGCTGTTGTGCAAACTAATTTTATAGTCTCCATCTGTAGTTCCCAACTCCCGATAATCTACAGGTCTAGGAGCCCTAATCTTGTTCAATTCAAGCTCCGTCATGTTTTTGTCTCAAGGTACAAATTTATCGAAGCACATTGAGGAAATAATTCGGAAAGGACTACAATATTTTCAAAGTGTCCGAGGCCCTCATAAACTATCAATGGACGTATGTAATGTAAGTCTCATTAACTTGAAGCGCCCCCGCTTCTTACGATATCCAGATGATATGGTCTTACCTATTAAAGGTAAACTTAGGGCGCTTGATGAAGATGCACATTCACTAGATCACACTGGCGAAAACGGTAACTTTCAACGAGCACATGTTTGAATAGGAGAATAAGGTGGCGGATATTTACCCGCTGTTTTATGAAACCCAGTCAATGACGTGTAGTTTGTGGAAGCGCTGCAACTATGAAAAAATACATCTAATGGCACGATTTGCTGTGGCATAACGCCCACACGACCTGTCTTTGAGAGAACTTCTCTAAAATATCTTCGTTTTACTAAAATCTGCGGGCCACAGTGTAATGTGTATCACCTCTAACAGTACGATAGAGCAGGTCTCTATTGACTCGACTTTTTTCAAAAAGAAGTAAATAATTTTTGGAATTATACATTTCATATTTATTCACTTAGGTTGGGTAGCGATTAAAACCACAAATACATCACTTTAACAACGATAAGGGCGGTGAGTCAAAACTATAACCGGGTAATCTGCATATATATATATATATATATATATATATATATATATATATATACATTCCCGGGCATAAAATATAATAAAATATGTAAGCTACAAGGCCCCACACTAACGGGCTAATTTATTTAAAGATTTCTTCGGCAGAGGATACGCCGCCGCAGCGGGAGCATACACAAGTCTCATGGTTCATGGAATTCAACCCGTTGACATAAAATGTGATGAAAGCCGTACACTGCAAATCGTATTATCACGTGCCTATTGCTGCGCTCCGGCCCCTTCCACTCTGCATTTCTCATCGCTCCGGTATTGAAGAATTTTTGCTTCCCATTTTCCAATGCAGTCGTTGAAGGCTGTGATGCGAGGGAGGTTATAACGGCGCCCTAGGTCTACTATAAAAAGTGGACAGTCCGCTAATAAGAAGACGAGGCGGTTCCGTGTTGACGTATGAAAGGCTGCTTTTGTCGGATTCAGCTAGTCGAGGTTTCTGGAAGCCAACTGCGCTCATATTAACTCCATTCCATAAGGAGCCACGGGGGCGATCTTCAGGTCGAAGAGGCGAATGGCTGTCGCGAGGGACAGACGGTGCAGGCTCCTGACGGCTATGAGGGCTTTCCTGCATCTCTCCATAACATGCAACGAGAACCCTACCCCATTCAACGGCAGAATTAGTCCCAGATCAGGGAACTTATTGACTTAAGCGTTAGGAAAGCTACCGATACAAAGAGAGTCGTCATGCGCGACTCTGCACCCTCTACGGAACTTAAGTGCCTCCGTCTTACCAGGTTAATTGTTAACCCCAACTCTGTGACGGCTGTGTTGAGCCTGGCCAACACCTACTGGACCTGGAAACGGCAACTTCCATAGATAGCTAAATCGTCTGCATAAAATTAAACCTTGACGAGATCTCTACAGCCCCGAATTCGCTTTGACAGGTGGGCAGAAAAGTGCCTGCATAATTTATGTAATTCACTTCTACAAATTTAGTATTTATTTATCTACACGTATCTATTCATCTTCATAATAACACCCCCCCCCCCTCTTACCTTCATAATAACACCCCCCCCCGTCCTTCTGATAACGGCAGTTGTCTGGACAACATTCTAATTCGCAATGATGAATCCATATTGAATAAGTTATATGGCGCAATCGATGTTCTTACACCTGATCATCGACCAATTTTTGCGGCATTTACTGGTTTAGGGGATGCACCATGTGCGGGAACTCAAACTAAAGTTGAACCGCGCAGAAACTTCAAGAAAAAACTCCACCTAGAATTTCAACAAGCACTAGCTACAACGCCCTGGTTTGACATAATCAACAGTGACTCTGCACAGACAAACTTTTCTGCTTTTAGTTGTAAACTAAACAATCTGTACAATGAACATTTCCCCTTTCAGCCCAAACACACAAAGCTAAATCACGCACGAATTACTGACCAGTGGTTCGATCATGAACTCATACAGATGAGAGGAGCTAAGGACAGACTAGCAAATAAAGTTAAAAAGTATAATAATAAATATGATAAGCTGAGACTAAAAGAGCTATCTAAATTATATAAGAAAACATGCGCTCAAAAACAAAGAGAATACTATGCGGACAAATTTAATACCTCTACACTTCGCGAGAGATGGAAGATTATGAACATGCTTTGCGGCAGAAATATACAGAAAGAAACTATAATTACGTCGATTAACCGCAACAACACATCTACAACTGACCCTGCTGAGATAGCCGAAGTACTCAACATAAATTTTGCAACAATGGGTTCTAAAGCAGTTTGCAATAAATATGGGGCAATGACAACTGAATTCAACTACAAAATTAATCAATTTAATCCGCATCAAGATGTTCCCCCTGAAAAATTCACATTCAATGAAATCACTCCCGAGGCAATTATACTAAAATCAAGTAAGCTTAAAGCAAACATGAGTGGCTGTCAAACGCATATTCCTGGCAAGTTTATTAAGCAATACATAACCTACATATCAAGTATTCTCGCAGCTATCTTCAACCAATGTCTTGCACAAGGGGTATGCCCGGCAGAATTGAAATGTGCAATAATTACACCAATTTTTAAACAGGGAGATAAAAATGAACCAACCAATTATCGACCTATAAGTTGCGTTCCATTCCTAGCGAAACTGTTTGAGTCAATTATCAACGACCAAATTCGACTATATCTTGACAACACACACTTTATTAGTCCGATGCAGTTTGGCTTCCGTAGTAAATGCAATACCAATTTAGCTCTTACCCATCTTCAGGAATATATAACAAAAAGCTGGGAGTCTAATCAAATTGTTGCTGGTATATTTGTCGATATCGAAAAAGCATTTGACTCGGTCGATAAAAATATCCTAATCAATATACTCGCACAACTGAATTTCGCTGAAGGCCCAATTGCGTTTTTTAATTCTTATTTAACCGACAGGATACAAATCACCAGAAATGGCGACTCTATGTCATCTCCGTGTTCTCCACACCTCGGTACACCACAAGGAACCAGCCTTTCACCAACACTATTCCTAATATTTATTAACTCTCTTCTAAAGGCTAGTGAACTGAAGGCTATTGCTTTTGCTGACGACATCACTTTTCTTTGTCCACTTTCTTTACAAAATCTAACTAGCGATGTTGAGTATACAAATGGCCAACTTAAACTTATCTCAAATTGGTATTCAAAACACAGACTGTCTTTAAACATAAATAAAACAAAAATGTTAATCTTTACTCCATGGCAAAGATCAATAAACCCACAAATAGAAATTAGATTCGATAATACTAATATAAAACAAGCATTCGAATACAAATGCTTGGGTGTAACCCTTGATCCCTCACTGACGTACAGAAATCACATAAATACCTTAAGGACCAAACTCGAACAGATTGTGCCTCAATTAAGTAAATTAAGCAATGTTGGCGTATCCCCTGATGTGATGTTGATTGTATATAAATCATTATTCCTCTGTTATATAACATATTGCTTGCCACTGTTTGGGTCAACGCTTTCAACACTTACACATAAACTACAGGTTGCACAAAATAACGCGTTAAGAGCCATTTTTGGCTACAGAAGGGATGAAAGTGTATTTCATCTTTATGCTATTCACAAACTGCTTAATATAGCATCACTTTACAAATTTGAATTAGGCATTCTTGCGTTTAAAAACTTCCGTGGCATGTTGCCTCCAGATTTATCTTTTTATTTTACATTCAACACCAACAGAAATCGCAACAGCCCACCTCTTAGAATACCCAATACTTATCGTAACTATAGACTTAAATCGCCTGATATGGCCATGGCCAAATTATGGAACACACTCGATAATGAATTACGGGAATGTACATCACTTAAGTTATTCAAGGAAAGATGGCACCAAAAATTACACAATGAGCAATGCTTTGATCGATAAGACTCTTCAATGATATGCAGGTCATTATTATTATTATTATTATTATTATTATTTACAGACTAAACTGATTACCAAATAGTACTAATGACATATAGATAACTGGAATGACAAGTAAAACAATGTATGAAACACGGATGTTCTGTAAGGAACGTGTGTTTGAAACTAATAAAACTGAACTGAACTGAACTGAACTGAACTTATCATGCAGGTGAGTGAGCGTTGTTACGATTCATTGCTAAGTGCACGTCTAGTGCAATCTGTCCGCGCTGAACGTGGCGTCGTCTGCAATAATGCGCACGTTTGCATTGCGTTGTGAATTATTACTATTATGGTTTATAAACACCCAGGTTGGGTAAATTTTAAATAATACATCGATCTGAATCAGTGGTTTTTCTGCGTCACCGGATCTACCCTCATCTTTTCATTGCGTTGTGAGTTAACTGACATAGTGGTCGTAACATGGACAATAACGTCACGCGCCACTTTTGAACATATGGAATGTTGTGGCGGACCGTATGGCCAGATGTGGCTCGATTGCGGTCGTATGCGTTTCCCGTTGACACCCAACGGGGAGGGGGTTTGGGCGTGGGGGTAGTTCGCATCGTTCGATCGTGCGCAATGGTCCTGGGCGGTGATTCGAAGCACTTCGGGGGGGCACCAATCTACAATGACACGCCAGCAACAGCGACTGCCCGTTATCAGAGCCACCCGATCGCGGAGCAAGCGGAGGTGGAACTCGGTGAAACTGTCGGGACCAACCCGGCTGTGGCGGATCATATCGTTGTCATTCCCCTAGGGTTGGGCGATTCGTTCGAAATCGACACTCCGCCGAAAAAGAAATTTCAGCCCATGCAATGTCTGTGCTGCCTGGCATCGCCCGGACGCAGAAACGCAAAGAATCTTGAACAAGAAATGCGCTCAGCTAAACTGGTAAGACTGACAAGTATGCATGGCTTGACACACAATTAGATTTGTGTTTTTCTCCCATCAGGACAAGAGATTCGATGCATAAATGACCTGTCTGTCTTCTGTCTGTCAGTGGTGGTGATGGTTTTGTACAGCCATGATAGATAATCGGTTTAGAAAGTTGAACATAAAGTCCATGGCAACATGTATTATTAGTACGATATGTGAAATTGGAGCCTGCAATATAGTCTGATGTGACAACTAAGGTGGTAACAAATCGTAAGCAATACTGTATGGAGTGAAATGCAGCAGTTTTAAAACTCCTGTATCGCGCCTTCTTGTGCTAAGAAAAATACCCGTAGGTAAATCAACGCTTTTACACTTTGCTAGACTTGCAGGCGTTTTCAATTCTGCGCACCTCTAGAACGGTTCCTATTGTGAAATACCATATACCTTTCAGGCTGCCTTTGTGGAAATGAATAACTGCAAGGGTGCTGCAGTAATTTCCAAGCTAATAGGGCATATGTTAACACTGTTTAATTGTTTATTGCTATACCTTCGGACATAACAATTGTGTCTAGGCGACCAGATTCACAATTAGCCTAAATTGTATGTGGCTGTTACTACTGCAGCAAGGTTTAGCAAGTTGGTTAGGGTCACCATAGTCAAATCATTGAAGCGAGGCTTTCCGTTTCGTCAGCCAGGTCGATCCCTCTTCGTAGATGTGTCAGTCGGGAGAAGCTGCTTAGAAATAACACTTTAGTTAAAATACGCTGCTGTCCGACACCCTGCAAGAGGGACCCGGCCTGTCCATGTCGTTTATGCAGCGAAATGAAATGACATTCATTGCATGCTTTGTTATCAAGTCGACTGCACTGCTACACAGCTTTAAAGTTCCTCCCAATCCCGTAACTACATTGCAAGTCAAAGCATGCTTTTTATATTGGGCGACTCGGCCCCAACAGGTTGAGGCAATGATTCGTGAGGATATTGAGAGGCTATCTCTATGGTTCAGAAATAACGGCCTCTACATTAATTGGTCAAAAACAGGAGTTGTTCAATTTAAAACTCCAAGGGGCCAAACGACAATCAATCATGTAGCTTTTGCATGCAACCGCACGCTTGATATGCTAGTTGAAACGAAGTTCCGGGGTATTGTTCTTGACGAACATCTGACGTTCCAAGCGCATGCGAAACATGTCAGGAAAAAAATGGTCAGTGGCGTGGCCGCCATATACTGCACTCGGAAAATCCCCTTCCCCGCCAAGGCTTCACGGCAATGTACCACGCGTATGTACAGAGCCACCTAACATATGGTCTGGAGGTGTACGGTCTTTCTTATGCGTCTCATATAACTCCGCTTCATTTGCTTCAGAAAAGGGCACTTCGCCTCGTCTTAGGTCTTTCACATCACGTCTCAATATTAATAGAACAATATAAAAAAAAACTCTCAGCGCTCCCGTTACCATACCTAATTAAGTTTACCATAGTTGTCGAAATAAAACGTATTCTTTTTGGTCACCATCCCAACCTGGTTATACACAATCAAGGTTTGCACTCTGTAATTTAGGTGCTACCTTGTGGAATAAGTTGCCTAGTGATATTAGGACACTTATATCGCTTAGTCAATACAAAAACAATGCGAGAACGCACTATCTAACCTTACTTGCGTCTGATTAAAGCATAACTATGTAAACCTGTACATTCATAGATACATAATTGCAATAATACGAGATACTACAATGATAATGTATAAAATCTTACTGTAACTTGTACATATGCTTCGCACTAGCCTGTGGCTATATGAAGTTGTAACAAAAATGAGAAACTACAATGAAGTGTCAATAAACGTTATATCATATATATATAATATATATATATATATATATATATATATATATATATATATATATATATATACATATACATATATATATATATATATATATACATATTGCGTCTGACTTATCACAGGCGTTATAAAAACACTTCTCGGAAAGAGAAATGTCTCTCAAGTTCACACTCCTATTTGCGCAGTCTTATACACTCCAAACAGCTGAAGTCTTCTTTTAAGATCGCTTGGATTTAGCAGGGTGTGACAGGTCAAAACCAGAACTTTTCGATTTGGAATCGACTTTTAGGTGTAGATAATCGCCACTCTTTAAAACATCATTATAAAATAAAAATCTTTAAAACTAATCCTAACGTTGCCAGTCACTCGAATCCGAGGTAATTTAATATAAGTCTGCTTAATCTGCAATGTATCGAGACCTTACCATCTATCCCAGAGATTCCCATCGCCGGTAGATGGCGCACTTGACATTTGTAGGAAAAAATAAAAGTAGCAACGTATATATATATAGTTTTTTTTGATTGGATCGTTGCTGTGTTATTTTTTTTTCTAGATCTCCAGCGTCTTACAGGATATTATGTTGGGTCAAATCCCGGAGGGCGTAAAAGTGCGGTGTCCCCAGACACTGCCATCGTCAACAACATCACCATCGTCAACAACATCACCATCATCATACGTGGTTCCGGCTGCTGTCGATCGCGCCGACTGCGGCGTCTCGTGGCCGAAAAGGGTCATTCTCGGCGCTTTGTGGAATCGTCCTGGCGACCTCGCCGCACCTCGGCCCGATGAGGACGGTGGTGGTCTGATGGGCGTCTTGTTACGTCGACGCTTTGGAAAGCTTCTCCACTTCTACGTACTTTGCGTTCTGGTGGCCGTTTGCCTCGCACTGGCAGCGCTTTGTATCGTCCGCGACGCTCTTGCAGGCCTGTCGCGCTGGATCTATCGAGTTACCGTCTTCTGGCTGTACCCTTCTGTGCGAGCGGTCGTCTGCGCCCCGTATCGAATCCTACGGCTTGGCTACCGAATTACGGCCGTATGCGTTTTGTTCGCGCTCACATTGTGCTCGAATCAAACAGCTGGCGTCTACCGATTCGCACTGTCCATTCTCTGAACGGACGTTTGATATCGTAAGTTGCAAAAGTAACGCACTCGAGCGACTCCCATCATCCCATTGTTCGAACTCCGCTCGGGACTCGGTCTGCTCGTGGAATCTCACGTTATGCATTGATGGTGCATGAGGAGGCTACCCTCCCTGGGCAAACGCCATCAGAAATCGCCGGCCACGTTGCGATTATTCTAGACTAGGCCTATCTAAACAGCAGCAGCAGCAGACAGAGCTCACCAAACGTTTTTTGTTTGTCATTTATCGAATGGCGGCGAAATATCGTAAACAATGGTGATACGTTTTGTTCTAACGTGTGTTTGTATGGTTGTTGTATGGGGAATATGACGTCGGCGTATATATGTATGTGTATATATATATATATATATAATTTGTCCTTAATCTAAGCACAATATTTTGTTCTAAGGTGTGTCTATATGGTTATTGTACGGGGAATATGACGTCGGCGTATATATATACAATCTGTCCTTAATCTAAGCACAATCAGAGCCGACACCTGTGGAATCTAATAATCACTCGTACACTAACTGTTCGAGTGAGACATGTCGGCCATCTTGCTATCTCGTATTGTTCAGGCTTGTTTTTGTAGATGATGAGCAAGACCATATTGTATAGCGCTCGTGTGTAGTTGTGCTTGCAAACAAATAATAATAATAAATCGACTACTGGTGCTGTGTGAATCGTCCGAGAAAGGGAAGACTATTACGCTGTTGTTTGTTCGCAAATTGACTTCGGTACATAAATGAAGCACTTTTCGCTGTCGTAGCGGTTTCCTCTTAATAAATCATAATATTTAAGTAAAATCAAAAAGTATAAAAGTAGCAACGTCAAACTGAAGCTGAAGTTCCAGGTTCATCCATCACACGTTTGTTGGTATTCAGGTCGAGAGAACATGATCGCAATGTTATCACTAACCAAGTCTAGCTTTTGCGAGATGCCAACAAGTAAGTGCAGCAGTGCGCGGCGTGATTTTGCACAAGTAATATCACGAACAGCTTTTGCGCAAGCTGCAGCGTGGGGTAACAGAATCTCATCAATCAACGTACCGATAGGCAATTAAGTCCGACTTTGGTTCTCCTGCCAAATAACATTGCACCCAAACTCAACTGATTCAACCTTGAATCAAACCATGATCGAACTACCGCCGCAACTGACATGCTTTACTGTGCAAAATTACGTAAGCTACTCTCCTTGTCGTCGGTGCATCATTTTATTTGCCTATCGTTGCTATACAGGAAAGTCCTGGTGTTGAATCAGCGAATAGAGCGGCCAGCCATTCGTCAACAATTCCATTTCAATTATCTCGAGCGAAATGGACATCGTGCTTGTCTGTTAAGGATGTGCCGTCTGTAGGGCCTAAAATGTATTCCATGCTCTATATTACTACCGTACTAAGAACTATTAAGGACGCAGCACTACAAAACTGCTGTTATAGTTGATAACAAAAGGTCAGGATTTTGCAAGTTATTCAATAAAGGAAGCAGTCGTCCTTATTTTGTGTAGCTCGAACTTGTCCGAACCCGCTCGCCGGTGAAATCTACCGGTAAGTTGATATCGTTGCTAACCCCTGTTTATATATTTTCATGGCTCTCTGGCGTGGTATTTTCCATTTCTCAGACCATTCGTTTTTGGCTCTTTTACTCAATTATGTAACTGGCAGACTGAGACGAAACATTCATTGCTAGCACGGACGCGGCTGAGCCGAGGTCGCACACCCGATCGTGTTTGTAGTAATAGGGTTAGGAATGAGACGTATCGCTTCAACATTCTAGTTGTTTTTAAAGTAATTCTCTTTGGAATTGTGTAGTTACAATATTTAGCTTTCCTATCTAGAGTGCAAAATATGACTAACGTCAAATGTGAGGATTGATGCATTTTTTTGTTGTTCAGAAGTGTGTATAAAGACTTACACATTGATGCCAACGAACATATGAGGTATTATTAATACAAGACAGGCTAATTGTTTAAATGCTAAATTTTTCTCAGTATTTCGTTAGCCCAACCGAAAAGTGATACAACCAGCCAATGTTGTCTCTCAGTATCGTCAGTGGCGGTCCTCCCGGCCGTCGGTTATCGCAAGCGTTTAAAGTGGCAAACAATTGTGGTAGTTGTTAGGTTCTATGCTTAAGTGCGAAATTTCTTCTCCCCCCGATCGCCTTAAATATGGGCGTATGTTGTTAGTGTCTGAAGGCAGCAGTGACAATTTTGTGGCTTAGTTTTGGGGGTAACAAAATGATCGGTCGGTCATTTAATAATATCATTTGACAATCCAGATCAAGGCTTCTATAAAAGTGAGGAAAATCCAAAACGTTTGGACGTACCTTTTCTATATATATATATATATATATATATATATATCAAAGCCGGCTCACAATGTGACTTCCAGCTTACTCGCCCTGTCAGTTTCGAGTAAGAAGGTAATTTGATAACAACATTACAAACTCGCTTAGGCATATAAAACAATCGAATTATAAAGGGACGCAGTATGCTTAATATTATATATAACGTATCTTATCAATGCGTTATAATTAAAGTTAAACAGCTAATATTTGTAGTCAAGATACACATGCAGTGGTTAACGTTAACCGCAGTTTCCTCCCATCCGAAATTAAAAAAGAATAGTACTTTTTAATTGCTCACTATGGATGGATGGATTTATTATTGTATCATATATTCTCAATGAGCATCGCTAAAAGAACATTCGATCGACAACAGGGACCGAATCGACGACACCCCGGTTGATGACAACCATAAATGGCGCACAAGCCTTTACACATTGACTTGTTGCCGAAAACGTTCGATACCCTTAACGAACGTTGGAAATAGAACCCTCTAATGTTTAGAAAGTTGCAAAAAGTACACAAATAACGAGTCTGTTAACTGACAAATATAGCTTGATCGGCTCGTATTGCACCACATCAAAATTCGACCTACCATAGTTATTGTAGTAGTCGATGAGCGCACCCCAGCTACCAAAAATGTCGATCTGTTAATTATTTTGCGGAAAATAGAAATCTTCAGTTGTGTTTATAAGCTTGTCTGTTAAGGCGGTCTGATCTCGTGAACTGTTACGCTTAGTAGTGAGGTCGAGTTGAAGTAACATTAAAGAGCGGTTCCAGCTCCTCGCCTCTTCCTGAGGTCATTTAGGTGAGAGGTTTTTGCGATTTATGCCAAAAACATCGACATCGAGTCCCACACTACCCGTTTCGGGTGTGCGTAAAAGCATTTTTCCCTCTCACCACAAAAAAATGAGGTCGAGGCTGTATACATTGATTAGGTTCTGCGCCTACCTTGAGCGATGTTTCAGCGACACATATCGATGATCTAGGGTCGGCATTTAAAATTTGTATTTAACTCGAAAATCGCAATGCCAAACAACCATATGACATTACTATATATATATATATATATATATATATATATATATATATATATATATATATATATATATATATATATATATATATATAATACTATATATATATATATATATATATTGGCAAGCAAACGCAAGAAAAAGATCAAATCTATGTAGGTAAATACAAACGTTTTACTTAGGCGCTATTTAACAGCGGCAGACATTGAATCAAACAAAGGCCTCATAAGTAACATGACTGACATCGTAGCGTTCATCATTTAAGAGGTTTACTAAGTCTCTTTTAATTGACGGCGACGATAATCACGATTACGCTTGTCTGAGGCTCCATTGAAGGCTTCCTTCCTCTGCCAAATCACCTCAGCGGTCTCTAGTCAACACGCAACGACTGAGCCAGCAGTCATCAAGCACACGCTGGGTCGTGCGCACGGGCGGGGCTCAATCAGCGTCGGAAACATCCAGGTCTTCTAGCTCGTCTTCCAATCCTTCAAGATCCTCCTCGTTAAAAAGTTCTTCGTTGATCGGCACCTCTTCCTGCTAAACGGCAAGAAAAACAGCAGAGCTACTAAGTGCGTTCTGAAGTGAACAAACTACCTTTGCGTATACGTACATATATACAAGCGTGTGGGTAGGCATAGACGCGCTTAGCCTCCTCCCATATATATATATATATATATATATATATGATATTCAGTATTGTATAGTACAGAGCAATGTGTATTGGTTACAAGTATAAATAAAATAAATGTTCGACATTTTTCCGTATCGTATTAATACGCGTATTATCGACGGTCAAGGGACACGAGCCAAAACATCTCGGATAAACGCCAAAGGAAGACACATGCATATGAGTCTGCTAATGAGCTCTCACGGGTAACAGAGGTTCAAAATTTAAGTCTATGTGTATAGCTTGCAATTACCTTTTTAGGGGGTACAACCTCCCAATGTCTTTTGTCAGCAACAGTCACTTCCGACGGCAATCGGGTGTCGAGATCTCCGCTGGCAGACGCCGCTTTGCTGAGCTCCTCGAGGTTGATTTCCTTTGCCACAGCCGTCTGCTCGTCCGAATCCTCACGTTGCCTGATATCGAACGTTTCGCCTAACGAGCAAAGTCAAGATTACAGTACAGTGAGACCTTATAGACATATGCGCATCGTGTGGATATTTGTGGACTAACTGCAATTGTCCACAAATATCGCATCCATATTCAGAAACGAACAGTAAATTATCCAAATACGTAGTAAGCGTTTAGGTACATATGATAATTTGATAGTCTTAGCCTACGTTGTGCGACCTCGTAGGGCAGCAAACTATCTGCTCAACGACGAACAGGAAACGAGTCACCTGACCGATCTTTTATACAACAGCAAAACGGTATGCATGGTTCGCAAGAAGAAGTAAGTCAGGTATTTTTGTACACTCTCGGGAGGAAAGAGTGCGGAGCCAGATTAGGTGTACCACAAACAGTAGGTGCAGTCTGAGCCGCTCTTGCTAAACTATGCTTGGTGATCTCTTCAACGAGATCATGAGGAGAGAACACATGCCAGAAGTCTGGCCTTCGACCAAGCACCTTGAGTTGTTCACCAAGTCAACCCTTGGGATTTGTCAACTATTTCCGGCATCTGACACTTCAGCTCCACTATACTAGAACTATCTTCACTGTCCGCATCGTCGAGGCAGTGCGCACAATTGTAGTATCTCTTGTATATCTTAATGGAAAGGTGGCGGATCTTCCATTTCATGTGGCAATCGCCACGTTTACACTAGATACATAGTTCATAGCTATTATCATCTAATTTGTTCGAATACAAACTTCCACGAAAAGTACACAGACTGCATCTGTCGACTGTGCTTTTCAGCGTCTACGCAGTATCATGTGTCTGCCTGCCTGGCCCATACGAAAAGATCGCTGCACTACCCCTCTTGAAAAACATACCGCGAGCAGCTGACAACAGTCTATAAGTATCAATGTTCAACGTGATGATGCTACCGATAAAATGTATAGTTCTGTTCAGACTACCATATATATATATATATATATATATATATATATTGTAATTTTTAGCATGAGTCTCCAAGTGGTGGCGGCAACGCTATCTGCATTATATATTATTCAGTGGTTTTTCATGTTTTTTGCAATTTACAACCATTATTATTATTAATATTATCAAAATACAACAAATAATGTTAATAATAATATAGGAAAGCGTAATACAACGGCAGAACGCAAACGTGTGTCTGTAAATACCATCTTCGCCATCTTCGTCGTCTTCCGCGAGCTCGGGGTTAAACGTGAACATGTCCCGTCCGGAAAGTCCCATGCGGTTACCGGCCTTAAATTCAGCTTTCTTCTTTTCGGCTTCCTTAAGCTCTGACTCCTTTTTCTCCTCGATCTATAAAAAAAACGTGGACGACAACGAGATGACACATCGGATGGAAAATCTATCATGAGGCGAACAAATGATAACATACCATAGTGGAAACCACCAGTAAATCCGCTCAGCAGTTATTGATCAGTATAACCATGATGTTTGCGTCGTTAATATACTTACTGTTATAAATAATTATGCTAAGATATATGCTTGTAGATAATTATTCAAAATAGCGGTTTTTTACTATGTAATTTAAAAATAAATTAGCATCTTAGAGAGTGTGAACGAGAAGAGGAAGTCAAGGAGAGGACAATTAAAATGTGCTTAGTGTGCATTATCAGATATTGAATACAAACTCGACTTTTAGCCATTTACTATATGCAAAATAAATAATATAAGAAAAATCGAAATATTTTTTTAAATATTTTTCTTTCATTATGTAGCATTGCGAGAATGGATCAAGATCGTGAGGTAGAATTTCACTGCCAAAAATGTTAGAACATGAAAGAGGGAGACAACAAACTGATAAGAAAACAAATTCATTAAAAGTGCAACCGAAAGATATTTCTAATCAAACTACTTTCGGAAATTTCAGCAGAAATAATAGAATTGTGTGCTTCTAGCATGTACATCAACAGCGGCATATGTGCTATCGTCATTCAATCAATCATTTAATCGAATGTATATTTTTTTAATAAACAGTAATAAACTTTATTAAACTCTATATATATATATATATATATATATATTTATGACTTTTTAGAAATAGAGAAATGTCATTAATGATTAATCAAAAATTTCACGACGATATTTTTTTAGTAATCAGCATATCAATTTTCATATTGAATAGTTAAATATATATATATATATATATATATATATATATATAATGCTTAGGAAAATTAGAATTTAGTACAAAATAGATTTTCTCATGTATGAACTTGCAAGCAGCCTTTGAAGTAGTAATAAAGCGAAGTAAAACGAAAATAGTTCCGATCGAAATGGTTTTAGTAGTCACAGTACACTATAACTAGTGAGAATACTAGTACGTCTAAAAACTGCTGAAAATATAAGTTCATCACGAAACTACGAAAAATACCAGTCTAGTGGGTAACGTGTGGATAAATCACCTTGCGACGTTTCCAGGCGAGGAAGGTTTCTAGCGTGATCTTGGTCTGATACGGTCCCAATGCTGCTCGCTGCGTTTCAACAAGTTCCTCAATCGAAATTTGGTCCTCCTTCTCCTCCTTCTTGCGGTCCTTTTTCAGGACAAAACCTGGCGGCAGGGCATGTCGGTAGTGACACTTGGTACCACCATTTGGACACTCCCAGAACCAACCGTACTTTGCGGTTTCCAACGCTTCGAGGAAATGTTTGCAGATCTACAAGGTATGAAAATTCAACACGCCGATGCACGTGGCACACCATCAATATTGACGACGCCAACAACAACAACAACGGCAGAAAGGTATTAGCATACATAGAACACATTTAGGGATGAGACGGACCAGTTCGGATGCTGTTACAAAAACAACTAAATGTTTCATAAGTTAGTAGTCTTTAGTAGTATAATAACAAGAACATAAAACACCTTTCCTAAAATAACTAATGACGCAAAATCCTAATTCAAGGTTTCACTTCTGTAGATGTACATTGAATACAGAGCAGGTGACTTTGTGGGTGACTTTAAAACGTTTATATAATATATTGTATAACACGGGTTTCGAACTTCTAAGGAATTGTTGCTAAAAAATCGAACTAATAGGAATTGTTGGCGAGCGGCTTGTAAGCCTAGCCTACAACACTGTTTGTATTTGGTCACCTTCATATAGGAATAGATACAGAATGATACAAATACAAGCTAATTATACATAGTAACAATTAAAGTTCCTTAATTTGATCTGTCATAATCGTAATGTGGCCTAAAATTACTACCACGACAACCTAACGCGTACCATGGCAAGTAACGCCTGCCTTTGTTAGCGATGTTTCCTTGCAAACGTACATATTTATATCTTAAACGGCAAGCAAATTAAGCCGGTTACTATATCGCCTGTCACTTAAAAAAGTCAAGTCTAATTTATACTCGTTTTCGCTGACAAAAGTATACAATAGCTAAGAATGTCTCGCACTCTAATAATAATAATAAGCAACTTCCAATTCGCTAATTCGAAAATATTGTTTTACTTTGTTAAGTAGCACACCGTTAATTTCACTGTCATAAGAAAGAGAGTAAGTTCCCGTTTTTATAATCCTGAAGTGCCCTCCTCATTTACATACAAGATAATGCATCGGTTGACCTGAAGAGAACCGGTTTTTAAGAAGCCGACGGCTAGTCGTATGCTAATATAATTGTGTCCTGGACAAGACCGTAGTGAAGGTAAAACGTACGATATCTGTCTTGGGCATAGCTTTCTCGGCCGCCCCGTGTTTCTTTTCGACGACCTCACGAAGCTTCTCCTCATCCCAATCCTCCATAGTCTCTTCTCGCCCATCGTGGTACATGTTCTTCTTCTCCGCTCTACGCTCCTGGGCAAGGTCGTGAGAGAATTTGCACTTTGCTCCTTTCGTGCAGACGCCCTGCTTGAAAAACGGGCATACAATGGATTTGGGGTCGGCATCTGGAAATGAAAGAGGTTCACGATTCCACCATTATTTGTTATTGGCATATCATATCTGGGACTCAACATGGCGCAATCATGACCCCGACGCTGGTAGAGCCGTATACGTTGACGTTGTTCAGAAACTATGTTTTTGAAAGAACAAACGCCGATATCGAGCTCAGTAAGATACTAGATCGTCTTCCGTAGAGGTGTTTAAAACGGGAAATATTTCTTGCCCATACGCCCAAAATTGTATTATCACCATTTTCACACTCACTGCAGTTACAGCAGTAGATAAAGGTATATATATATATATATATATATATACTTGGTATGGAAGTGGGGGACAAGAGTTGACCCTTATGTAATCAATGTCCTCTCCCAATTCCATATTAAATATATATACCTAAACATACATACGTACATACATACAAAAATGCATACGTACATATACATACACACCATAATATAAATATTATAATGCATATATGTGGATGAATTTATTCATATAGGGTTTTCCCAACAGTCCTTGTGGTAGCATGATCGCTGACTTCCAACGGTAGGATTTATCATATACTCTCAATGAGCATCGGTCAAAGACAGTACGATCAACAACAAGGCCAGATCGAACCAGCGACACCTGGCCGGTACAGGATTACCATGATTAGCGCACCAACCAGCCCCGTAGAATACGATTATATATACATGTACATTATGTATAGACAAGCATAAAATACGCATATTGTGCCTAACAAACAATTCGAAATCACATTGGCACGCAAAATGTGCATGCGTGCACATGTGCGCTTAGGCGCGTTTAAGCACAGACGTTTAGCGATGCACACATGTAAGATAAATGTGAGATCAAATATCGTATAAGGTGTTGTTGACGTGATGAAAACAGTGCAAGCAACGTACCCTTGGGAGCTTTCTGAACGACGGGCCGGAAGATTGCGTTAAGTTCGGCAAGTTCCGCTTCCTTCTTCTTTTTCTCGTCCTTCTTATCGACAGCCTTTGGCTGAATGACCTGCTTCTGGACCTGCTGGATGAACTTTTGATTCTTCGCACCCTTTTTATTTTTCAGACCAAACGTCTTGTCCTGAAATCATGACCAGACATCCGTATTGGCAGAGCACATACATAGTAGTAAGGACTAGCTGTGCTCGTCCCTAATCGTCTGCGTTATCGCCGAAACTACGATACCATACGCAATGAACTATTCGAATCTCAAAGGCTATTTCGTTGGATCACATCAAAAGCTAAACGATAATGTTACTCTTTCTGCACGAAATAGGCCATAGATTATATGTTTACGGTCTCTGTCTTCCGTTGTACAGTCGATAGTTTTATCACACGTGTACACACATACACTGCTGTTTGTTTGGTGTCACATCATTTGTTTATTTACGGAGGGGTCATGTACGATTGGGGGTGATCTCATAAAGAAGAATAGATCTTCAGCGAGATAGGCTGTCATCAGCAATTATTCGCTTTTCTGCCAGCAATTGCACTACGACTATCACGCCAAAATGTGCGTTCGTTATTTCAGTTGCAACGAGAGGGCGGTGGAGACACGAAAAACGCTTCCAACCTGTTTTCCTGTCAATACCGTTTACTTAATTCGCCGTATCTTCTGTTTTGGACCCAAAACAACCCCTCTGCACAAACAAAGGTTCATATATATATACACTTCGAAACGAACATATATATATATATATGTATCTACATATAAAACACAACGATAACAACCACCACTGACTTTTGATTAATTATCGGCAACGCTTCAACATCATTATCATCCTGGAGGCCAGATGTCGTCGCCAATAGGACAGTAGGGAATCATCAAATCATCATAGCAGAAGAGAGTATCAATAGCTTAGCTCATCAAGACCACTAGCCCACATCTGTTTAGATTGGTGCTTTGACATATTTCGAACGTTCCACCGCATTATAGACGGACAGAGAGACAAACATATGAACATATCTGTGGCTCATTGCGTTTATATATATATATATATATATATATATATATATATATATATATATATATAAAGAATAGTGTGATTTGGTCGCCTTTATCGGGGAGAGCCGTAGCACCAAACCGGCGAGAATATCAGGCACATTATACTTTGCTCTGTAACTGTACTAAAACTAGTCGTCTCTCTCGAGAGCTCAGCCACCCGTGATGGTCGGTTCGATGTGCCACATAGTGATGGTATGCCCATATATATATATATTCTTTGTTTAGTCAGCCATGTGCTTCAGACAGCCATGTGCATCAAGACAGCCATGTGCTTCACGACGGCCAAGTGCTTTAGACAGCCGTGAGCTTGCTTCGTGTAGTAGAGCCCTGCTGCTGCTGCTGCTGTTGCTTAGAGGCTAATCGTTTAAGACGCATGGTCTGTTCGTATTGTTGGCGTCGCCAGCTCAGCTTAGCTAAGGATCTGATCGCCGGACAGTACAAATGATAACGGACGACACCCATAGACCCGGCTGGTGGGCCGGCAGGCAGACAACACTCGACGAAGTAACTCATTCAAGATTCACATCATTCGTGAACTACTAAGCAAGCAATCACGCAAGAAAGTAAGCAAAATCACGCAAGCAGCCAAGTAACATTAAGGCAAATGGTCCAACCCAAGCCATACAGTACGAATGAGCCAGCCAGCCAGCCACGCAGCCAACCAGACAACGAACCTCGATGACTTTTTCCTTCTTCTTCTGTTCGGTCTTCTTCGATGGTCCGGGAGGTGCTTTTTTTGGCGGCATCGTTCACGCGACTCGAGCCTCCACTCCACACTGAGCGTAGCACCACCACCCGACAAATCTACCACCCGAACCACCACCACGACCACCACCACGACCACACAATCTTCTCGTGCGTGCCACCTCGCCTGTCCGGCTTCTAATACTGGCGCTGCTCCACACGGCAGCAGCAGCAGCAGCAGCAACACCACTTGCGAGAACACAGCAATCACAACAACACAACAACAATAACCAGCGCAACACACCAACAGTAGCAACAACAACAACAACAACTAGTAATAATAATAGTGCTGCAAGTTAGGGAGCAAACAGCCAGCAGGCAGCAACTATATTAGTTCACGGCCGGTGATCGGCTGTCGTCGTTGTTCCTGTTCATGGGCGCCGCCATCTTGGATATTCGAATTTGGCGCGCTTTCCCGAATACGTCGTCTGCAACAAAACACGTTCTCGTTCCACGACGTTCCACGACCAGCAGACAGACGTCCGATGTCCAGACGTCAGCCGGCCGAAAACTCCACACGGCAACGGCGCCTTCGTCAGTCGTCGATTTTCTTCCCTTCTTTGCCCGGAATGAAAGCGAACGGAATGAAAGCGAATTTGGCGAGTTGTCTGTTTCAGCTCGCGCGCCTGTTGTTTTGGCGGGCATTTTGAATTTCGACAGGCGACGGGATCGGATTCAAATCGAGTAATAGTTTAACGTTAATCAAAGCGGTGGCCTTTATTTCTATACATTTACAAGTGTGACATATATATATATATATATATATGTGTGTATATATAGATATATATATATACGTATATATATGTATATATATATATATATACGTATATATATGTATATATATGTATATATATGTAGTAGCCACTAAGCTCGTATTTTTTTCTCAACTCTCCAGTCCAGGTTTAGGATTGCAAGAAATGTCTTAAAAAATTAGTACACACACACACATATATATATATATATATATAAGTCACTGAGTTCGTATTTCCTCCTCGCTCCCCAGCAAGGCACATTCTTCAAAACTCCAGTAACTTCCTCTAGGTACCTTCGTTGATTGAGCCGAGTATCGTTGATTGAGGAGGGCCCGGATTTGTTCTGCGGTGCCTTTTTTTATTTATATATTGGACTTCTGTCCTGGTCGCTGGCACGCGGGCGCTCTCAACACTTAGGACGTCGTATTGACATAACTTCTGTCGTTTGCTCACGCATAAAGTGCTTTCGGCCGTCAACGATTATTTTCTTGTCGTCTGTAATCAGCCCGGCATTTCGTGTTCGTGGTCGTAAATCGAGCAGTGATGTATTCAGCCAGTGTGTTCGTGTCGTCGTGACTATTCTATGATGATGATTATTCTTTGACGACGATAGATTCTTTCTGGCCGCATATCGTCATCGTGGTTATCGTTAGTGTAATTTTTGATTGATTGATCATTTTCGTTTTTTCGTAAGTTAATGTCGTGGGACGACAACCGGTAAACATCACATGCTGCTGATGATGGTGATTTATGCCTGCGCCATGATCCATGATCAATATCCACATCATTGGCGGCGGCGTTCTGCCCGCCACGAAATTTTCAACTGTTGCCGTTTTTGAGTACATGGTACATTCTGTCCATGGGTACACATAGACATGCAACCAAAAGACACATCCAGAAACACACACACACACACTCGAAAATTGTTGTTGTTGTTGTTGTTGTTGTTATTGACATTATTGAAGAGTAGCAACACATAAGCAGTACAGAATGTCTAGTAAGATGGCTTTGAGTAGCTGTGCACTTCTGTACAAATGTACCCCACTCATTAGAATAATAAAACCTATCTATCTAGTTCCTATGATGATGATGATGGTGTTGACAATGGGAATCACCATCAGCATCATCATCACCCTCACCATCATGCTCTCTCCAGCGGTTGGATAGTCTGCTGTTGTCTGATGTACGTTTTTTTTTTGCCCGCGTCTGTCGTCATCGTTGTTATCGTTAGTGTAATTTTGTTTATTTTTTTTTTCGTAATTTAATGTCGTGGGACAACAGGTAAACATCAATACTGCTGCTGCCGATGATAATGATGATGATTTATATCACTACGACGACGATAAGCCGAATAGGGCGGTGGACAACGTTATGAGAGAGGGCGACATGGAGCAGCGAGGAGGGGAAAGGCAGAGGCGGAGCAGAATTCTCTGTCCCTGTAGTTGTAGTAGTAGTAGTAGTAGTAATAATAGTAGTCGTAGTCGTTAGAAGGACTCAGTCATCAGCAGCTGTAGCAGCAGCTGCAGCAGCAGAGCCACTGCCGAAGTCGTTGAAGTGCACAGTGTTGCTACTACTAGGGGGGACCGCCGATCGCAGGGACACTGCTTAGATAACCGCCCTGCTCTGCTCTGCTCTGATAACAACGGTGGTGGATGCTGGTGAACTTGGGCGGGCGGGCAGGCGGATTGAGTATCTATCTGCGTGCAGTAGAAGGAGAGTAGCATGTTGTTGTAGTAAGGTTTTGGCAGTATGGCCCTTCGGCTGGCCAAATGGGGGCCTGAGCCCTTCGTCTCACACATCGAGTGGCTGGCAATACGATGTCCGTCATGGTCCGCCGGGCCTGGTAACGGCGGAATGAATCTTCTGTATTACTCACACCTGCGCTCTGCTCTATGCTGAGCCGTTGTTGATGTTGCTGCAGTTGTTGTTGTTGTCGTCGTCGTTGTTGCACCGTGCAAATGTCCACGCAGGTGCAGATGCGTGGCCAACGCGTGTGGAAGAAAAAAGAGCCAGTCGTGTAAAGTGGTGGCAGTAGGTTAGTAATAATAATAATAATAATAATAATAATAATAAGAAGAATAGTGGTGTTTGCGAACAGGTCAATGTAGCTCGTGGTTGGAGCAGTTTGGTGTCATTGTGTTGTTTTTTGTTGTTGTCGTTGTCGTTGGTGTTGTGATATTGGTGCTGCCGTTGCTGTTGTTAATGTTGTTGTTGTGTTGTTGTTGCTGCTTCTTTTGCGATTATTGTTCCCTGATATTGGATAAATGACGCCAGCGACGTGCTACGCAATTTGCTTGTGAATGCACAACGATCCAGAAATTTGTACACCTAGCAAACAACAGCAGCAGCAGCAACAACAACAACAACAACAACAACAGCTGCAACAACATCGTCGTCATCGAACAAACTGTTGTATCAATCAGCGTTGTTATTGTTTTAGTGTGTCTCTGGCGCGGAGAGTGAGAGAAGAGCTGAATTGTTGGAATAATCCTCAGTGGTGTACTGTGAACTGTCGGGTTGGTGTGTTGTGGGGGTGGTGGGGGGTGGTTTGACATGTGTTGCGATTGATGACATCATCTGTCTCATCAGGATCTCATCAGATCATGTCTGAGATGTGTGTGTGTGTGTTTCGGCACGATCATATGTGCCGTCAATGTGAGTTCAAGTTTGTCGTCACTTGAACGTTGTTTCTGTGCGTGTGGGTGTGGATGCCTGTGAATGTGATGACTCTCTCGATGTGTTTCTGTGTGAGTGTGCATAGATAAACTGGATCAGAATAGGAGGAAGAAGAAGAAGAACAAGATTACTAATAATAATAATAATAATAATAATAATGCAAATCATAATAACGATGACATGTGATCGGAGCATGCAGAAACGTGGACGGATCTGTGACGGATTCGGTTGTGTACGTGAGACTGGTTGAGTGTGAGTTCTCATGGGGGTGTGGGTTGTTGTGTGTGAGTGAGTTGATGCATGCTGGCGTGATGGCCAGCTGAGTGTCCAGTGTGCAATCGCATTCGCATTAGCATTCTTGTGCATTGGCTGTCAAATCGTGCTATGATGCTCTATCTCTCAATCGGCCTGTCTACAACCATCAAGTATTGTGCGCGATTGTCCTCTCACATTCATCATTCCTGGTCACGGTCAACACGTCGGATGGTGTTGGCATTGTTGTTGTTGTTGTTGTTGTTGCTGCTGTTCTTGTTGTCATCGTCGTAGACCGCATTGTCTAATTAATTGGCTGCTTAATTACCAAGCGAGCGACACCGAAGTGTCCGCCCGGGGTGTCGGCTACACGCGCCAGTTACCAGTTGCTGCCATCGTGAATCATCGCTAACCACGACGACAAGAAGAATCATAACGACAAAAGTAATAATAGTAGCGGTACTAATACGAATAAGAACAAATGCGTCGCTGACCGATGAAGATCAGCTGAGTTCTGAATGAGGTGAGTACAGGCGAGAGAGGACTTGATTGAGTTTGGCGCTTTTTTTTCCTGTTCAGTCTAATTATGAATTGTTGTTTCGATGTCTTTCGTAGCAGTAGTATGGTGGTGCAGTAGTATACTCGTTATACTAGTTGTTAGTAGCAGACATTAGCTGTGATTTTGAACTTAATTCAATTACAAAATAAGCCATTTCGAACACACTTGATAAGTTGTCAAGCGGGAAAGGGGGGGGGGGGCAAGGCAGGGGATCAAGGCAGCACGAGCAAATCACCTTCAAACCTGTCCAATGGACATCATCAAATTAAACGGCGATAAGATGGCCGGAGTGCATCTATTCTCATTTGATTTAATGATACAAGTGCGTGGCGTAAGGAATACCGCACGGTTCGCATTCCTGCAAACGTACGAGTCTTATAAGAGATGACGACGTGCAAAACGGCCAGGTTGAAGCTGGACTGGTCAAACTTTCGTCGAATTGTCGTCGGAATCCAGGTTCTTAAGTTTGCCTTTACCCATCGATGAACCCTTGGCAAAGGGAAGACGCACCAGCATCGAACGATGAGGACGACGATCGGGTATCAACAAGGAACCCCTCTGCCCCGCACGGCGATGATTCCGAGTTCTGACCTCGCGTCCATAGACTTTGCGAACAGAAGAAGAACGAACAAGGAGAATACACCCAGAGAGGGGAGAGGGGCAAGCAAGAACACAGAGGACATGCATGCACGCAGAAGCATTGAGGAGCATTCATTCAGTGCTGCACGTGTGCATTGGCAACTAGTGCTTTTTTTTGTACGTAGAACTTTCATACACTTCAGTAGTTGACCGCGTTTCTTACACCTCAGCGTCTTAGCTCGACTAGCGGACCCTGTAGAAGGGTCTAATAACTTTTTACCTATTTATGTATTTACTGATTCTCATAAGCTTAGCTTGCCCAATTGTAGTTGCAACTACTCTCTTAAAAAGGATCGCGTCAAAGTGGTATGTGTCGTTCAACAGCTCCCTTGGCAATTTCGCCACCCTGGACACCAATTGTGGGCGCTGAGCTTTTTTTTCTTCTTCGTCGAATACGATAATGTATGGCCATGAAGTTGCACGCAGCAGTATAGCTTGCAGGCTGTTTGTTGGCCGATTCTGTATTGACTTCTGTAAGTGGCGGGCTAGCGTTGGGCAAGCACGGATGAATCACGGCTTCGGATGACGACGAGAAATGGCCCGCCAGGACCGTGGAGGGTGGGTCGCTATTGCGGCAAGTGCCGTAATCATAGGCTATAACCAATGGTTGAAGCTTGCTCTTACTATGTTGCGGTTATTGTTGGTGCTGTTGTTGGAGGTATTGTTGTTGTTGTTGCTGCTGCTGCTGCTGTTGTTGTTGTTGGTGGCGGTACAACGGACGAATAATTGATCTGTTGCCAGCAGGCAGACACTCCAACGGTCAACGGCTCTCATGAGATCAAAGGCGTTTTTCTTCTCATTCTATTCGCATCTATAGTGAAGCATAGCTGCCGTACTAGTACTATAGTAGTAGTAGTAGTAGTAGTAGTACTCTTTATGGTATGTTTTTAGTACTCGAGGTTCTAGAATCGTTCCCAGGTCCCAGATATTTTCAGTATTAACCGACCTCCGAATCTTTAATCATAGATCAATCATTAGATGGCTGGGTACTGTGTATGTGTGTCTGTACACATGTTTGTGGTGTCGAACACTCAGCGTGTATTTGCGGTAGTGGCGTTCTGTTTTTATACATTATTTGTGTCACTGTTGGAACAATACAACGATATCGTAGCGATCGACATGCTGCCATGCTGATGATGTTGATGCTAATGATGATAATCACGTCGCTGGATAGACGCTGCGCTAATTGTGATCCGAATCAGCGCGACAATTAAGCATCAATCAAACGGCCAGTTTTGGGAGAGAGTCCTAGACTACAGTGAGGTAGTGTTTTAGAGGTAGGCAGACCTCTTAGAGGAAAACTCAAATGAAACTCACATACTATGATTTAACCAATTAGCCGAGACAATGTAAAACATAGTTGTGATATGTGTCGACCCGCACGTCAAATTGCGATGAATCGCGACAGAGTGGTTTCTGTCTTGTCTATATATATATATATATATATGACACGGGTGATCGCTTTTTCTGCAAAATGCCCTAAATTGTTACAATTGTTTGAATTTGTGTAATTATGGAAATTTCAAGCTCAGTAAATAATTGTTGAACTTAAATAAATTCGCCGTCCGGAGAAGACGGTCCTATAAATATATATATATATATATATATATATATATATATTGATGGACAGCGAATGTTTCCTTAACCTATTTATATAATAATCCTCACAATACGGGGTAGCGTTTTGACTAATTGGTTACCGTTGCTGCCAATTACGCCGTCGCTGTTAATGGTGACTTGTACACGCCGCTGTATTATGGACACTCGTGCAACTTATTTATAATTTTTGTTATATATTTTGATGTATGGATTAAATTTTATGCGTGCGCATAGATATGTTGCTATATAGAATCAAAGCTGCGCGCTCTGTTTTGGGCTGGAATATAATAGCAACCCCGTAGAAGGGCATTGAAAAATGACTCAGCCTCACATTGTTTTGTCTATCTCGACATCTAGACAGCTAGGCAAAATATCATTCATCGTTTCAGTACAAGCGACGGTTTTAGGGTTACTGGAAAGCGACTTGTCAAATGTTTAGCTAGGATGTCAAAGTAGTGATGAGGCATATTGGCATGCTGGCTCTACGATATGATCGCAACCACTAGGCATGTTAATACAAAAACAAAAAACACGGGGTGAGTTGCACGCCGTCTCGTTACATGGAACATTTCCGGCCTAGAGTCTGTCGTACGAAGAAGAACATCTGAACGAACACCAAGCTCTCTGGCTAGATGAATTTGTGCTCATTTAAGCCCAAGTCTGCCAGGGGCTTGGGCAACGCTCTTGAGGCTAAAGAGCGTTAGCTCTTCTCGTGTTGCTTGCTATATATCGTGTGGGTATCAAGCGCGCTTAACACTTTTGTAGTCGAGGCGTTTCATGCACTGATGCCTATCCCCGGCTGGGTGCGTCACTCGTTGCTCCTTACATCCAGATAGCTGGAGTTGCCAGATACGCTTTTTGTCGAGAGGGACAGAGAGAGAGACTCTGTACGGTGGCGCTACGCAACAAAAGTAGGATGCTGGCGATGATACAGCAACATGTTATACGGTCATGTTCTACTATTGCACGTTCTACGCATTTATTTGGAGGACTGCCTGGCTAAGTGCCGACTTGGTCGCTTTTTTTCTGTGTTTGTATATATATATATATATATATATATATACAAACACTCTATATTCTAAATATCTTGTGTTTGTAGATATGTGTAAAAGGATTAGAGGAACATATATATATATATATATATATTTTTTTTTTTTTTGGTATTTATTGATACAACAACGGGAGCTGCTCATAAGGTAGGGTTTAGGTTACAGTGTATAGCGCTTGGCATCTTACAAAGTAGGAAGGGTGTGGCGTCTAGCTTGTTAAATTACTCTGGTTGATTCGGTATACGTTAGTTTTCTTATTTAGAGTACACTCACGCTGTCTTTGTGCGAATTTATTGGGCTTTAGCCTTGTTTGCGGAAATTTGTATCTTTATCCTTTTAACCAGTTGTAGGCATCTGTATTTTTATCTTAGTCATCGGTAGTTTTCAACTGCATATCTGCTATTAAAAAAAAACGCATTTTGCCTATCATACCTGTTGCCGGCCATCGACCAATTCAGTTCACCAGGTATGAAATGTTTCTTGTTTCTTTTTAATAGTTTTTTTAAAAATATTTTGTATGGGCCCTTTGTTTACGCCGCTAGGCGTGTATTCGACGGGAGTGATTCGATACCGAGAGCGATCTATTTACCGACGCGCTCGGTATCCAGGCAGACCTGCAAGGCTAAAGTTCAGAGCAACAATGGTAGTACTGCGGCAGCAGCAGCAGCATGGTCACGAGTTATATTTGCCACTCTGTGATCCCTGTGGCGGTGGTTGCGGCAGTGGGTGGCAGTTTCTTGCGCACGTTGAACGTGGATGCCAACCAAACACGTGAGTGTGCTCGGATGGTGCAACCGAGTCGGGTCCGTGCTTCGTTCGAAGCAGATCCTCCCCTCCGCTGTCATTGGCCCAATGTGTGCGTCTTCGGGGAATCGCGCCAGAAGTGGACGGGGGAACAGAGAGTTGATGGTGGCTTCGGATGCGCAGGTACCAGCTGCTACACCACGCGCTATATAAATATATATATATATATATATTTTTTTTTTTTTTAAATATTTTCCGTAAGGCAATTGCCCGTGTACGGTTTTTTCATGTCATGGCTAATTTTAATCCACTCCGGCAGTTACCTTGTCTAAATTGATAACCATGCAAACCCGTTTAAGAGTGGCCGGTCTTGGTCTCGAACCCAGTCCTCCCGAGTGCAAGGCAAAGACTCTGCCACTAAGCCATCTTACTCGGTATATATATATATATATATACATATGATGCATCGGTCGCACGTTACATATTGAATGTATGCTATATACGCAACGCCACGTATATACTATGTAAAGCGAATCGTTATACGTATATTGATGATATCGATCCAATGTATATGTTTCCGAATGCACGCACGCGCCTGTGGGCTGATATTGATTGTGTATACATGGTTCTATATGTGTATACATACAGTATCGTATATATGCGCAATCATTGTATTCATGCACAGACATACGTAGTCTCGTCGGGGGTGGTGTCTCTCTGGCCATCCTGCCATAAATAAGTGGCTGTCATGCTGGCGCCGCTCGTAAAGTTAATACGTCGAAGGAAGTTAGCATGATAAAACTAGGTGTTACTAACGGGATGCATTATTAACCAAAGATCTGACCAGTGAACGCTCCCCATCCCATTGGAAAAAAATATTTTTTGAACATGTTCTATCACCCTCCAAAAGGACGCATTTTACACCCTGTATATATATATATATATATATATATATATATATATATATATATATATATATATATATATATATATATATATATATATATATATATGTGCTTTCAAGTGAGTACCGTGTTAATGTAAAAACAGGAACCATTTTTTGAATCTTTATTTTTATATACATGAAATTTTGAACATAGATTCCACCTATGTTATATACAGGTAGAGTATATGTATTTTATAGAGCGAGACCTAGCCTCAAATGATTAGAATTTGTTCTTGCACTTGAAGGATCATCTTGGCGGTTAGTGCTCCGAAGATGATAACGACGTCAAAATGGCCATGCTAGAGTGGGTAGCAAAGGAGTCGGCAGATTTTTATGCGGATGGACTCTGTAAACGTAAGGATAATACATGATCACGAGGCAGTCCTTGTTGATGTTCCAGATTTATGTGGCGTCCAAGAGTGTCTGTGGCATTTGTTTGCATATCACAGGTAGTTTCCACTAGAAATAGGTGCGCTCGGTGAAAGGGCCAAGAATGAATTTTGAGAAATGGATACCCCGTCAGAGAGAGAGCCGTACATATTGTTGCTTTGTTTGAGCTTTTGTTTTTTAGGATGTTTAGGGCTTAAAATACATTTAAGTACGACTGAGTAAAATGATACTTGGGATTGGCTGGCCCCTTAACATGCTCATACTCAGGCAGTGTATGACTCAGAAAGCACCAAACAGCAAATCTCGGCTGCAGTCAACGGTCTGTAGCTTGTTTCTATTGAATATGAACTTATCAATCGTTTGCAGAGATAGGCTACCAACGCTATACCAACTCAAATGCAACGTCAGCTTCGAAGGGCGGGGCTGAGCTGGAGTTACAACCAATTAGGATGATCGCTTCTTTTTATTGAATGTTTAGCGAAATCGCCAACTGACTGTTGTACAGTTAAGCCAACTACTCCGTAGTGCTCTCCAAGTAGCTGCTGGTACGCGTGCTATGAGGCGAAGACTGTAAAAGATAAACATTAGGTCCTACAGGTCGGGTGTATGTTCACAACTGGCTGCAGCCCACCTATATATTAGCCGGCTTGCGCGGAATCACGGAAATGGGACCGTTGACCAATGACAGGCCGTTCTATTCTCAGATGAGTGTAGGATGTCCTTCTACGGAAGCGATCGACGTCAAAGAGCGTACCGAGGAGCGGACCTTACAAGTCACCCAGGAGACCCCCCAAGTCAACAACAATATCATGGGGGCAGAAAAATGCTTAACTGCCGACATCTTCATGTACGACAATGCTATGCTGTGCACAGCTACGTTTGTTCCAGCTTCAGCAACACTTTCGATGCTCATGAAGGCTATGTGCGACGAGCGGAATAATAATGTTCCACCACAATTGATTGATGAATTAATTAGACCAATACAAAATCGCATGGCGATTGTTATTAGAGTACGTGGGATGTATTAAATGACATTAAATTGTCCAACCATACATTTGTCTTAGAACGAAAATAAGTTTTGTTATGATATAGCTATATTTTTCGTGCGACTATTGTGGCTACAAATTAAGCCTAAAGTTGAATAGAGCGAAGGATGAAGCGATTTTTTGTCTCGAAGTTGATGGAGATATAGGCGCGCACGTGCACTATTCAGGCGAAAGGAAAAGCAGAGAAGCAGAAAATAAAATCCGAGAGGGAGACAGGAATCCGAATTTTTAGGCTCCGTTTTGCCCTTTTTTCTGACAAGTAGTCATTATAAATTAATTACTAGCACGTCCACATTCACGTCGACATAAATATATATATATATATATATATATATATATATATATATATATATATATATATATATATATATATATATAATATATGTATATATATACTAAAGAGAGAAATACTTACACTCCCGCCGCCCGCGATTTAATACGCGCGAGCCTATGACGGGAGTGCCCGCCAGCCCGAATAGACAGGCCAGCAGCTCCCCCACCCTCCCCCCTATCGAGGTTCGGAATGGGGGTACCACACTACTCCACCGTACCGATTAGACGCGTTCACCTCGCGATTCCGCGTTACACACCAGAATATTACGCGCCCCCCCGAAGGGGAGTTTGACCCACTCCAGCGCAGGGGTTCCCCGCAAATACGGGGCCAGAAGGTCCTCTCGACCGGTGGTCTGCTTTCATGTGGCCACTTCTCACTCCTTTTGCCTATTAAGCCAAGGCAGCAGGCGTCCCGGACGGTACCACCGGGTGTCACCCGGGGCATTAACCGTCCAGCCCGGGGGTCCTCGTGCAGCACGGTCCCCCCGTATTGGCAATAGCCATAACAGCCCTCGAATGGGCCACGACAGGATGACAATATAAATTCGTTGCCAACCAATCTCTATCGTATGCCTTGCCCCCCGTTAGATGTTAATATATAAATATATATATATATATATATATATATATATATATATATATACTGAGCTAGGACTTACAGGGCGTTTGTCAGAAGCGTTGCTTACTTACAGGAGCACGCATTGTCTCCATGTCGTTTTACTCTGAGCCTTGCTTTGGTCACTCTCTCCATGTGCACCATTATTGGAGTACCATTTACTTCCTCTCTACTTTTCTAATTACTACCCAATTATTGACTTGTTGACTGACTTGTACGTCTACACTTCAAGGGAATTGCGGTCAGATAATTTCTACTTAAAGCTCTTTTTGGCCACCGCGGAAGGCCTGCGGAGTCACCGTCGCCCCTAGGGAGGTGGCACGATACGTGCATCTTCATCTCTAGCTTGGTGCTTCAGTCGTCAAGCGTCAAGGTTGTTTGTTGGACCCTGACACAGAGACAGGATTATAGGCAGGTCATCAGCAGTTACGTTAACTACTTCTTCCCTAACTAGTTTCCTAGCGGTCTAACTGGCTTGTCATACGTGCAAGGACAAGACCGCCACTGCCACTTGCGATATTGACATCGATAATCATGACGATTGACTCCACGTCTTCTATTATTAATATGATTATACGAGCAGCCGGATATACAGTAAACATCTAGCTACGGCGTTTGCAGCCCACGGGTTTCATCACGTGTCATGCAGCACGGAAGAATTCCTCGATCCTCAGGAGTGTTGTCCAGTAGTTCAGTCAGTAGCTGAACTAGCAAGCTGAGAGAAGACCCAGAGATGTGAAAGAAGCACTAGTTGTGTCTGATAACCTTGTTTATAATTTACCAACCTGGGCGTTAATAAACCATAATAATACAATTATTTTTATTGTAATTTTTGTCACCATTCGTGTGCTAACAGATGGAACTTGAGCTTTAACGGGCAAATACAGTGTTGATGTACAGGACAACATCAGTGTTACAAAAACTACTAATGTACTTGTTATTTATAATAAAAAAAACATATATATATATATATATATATATATATATATATATATATATATATATATATAAACGAGTATTATGAATCTTCTATGCGTTTTTCGGCTTCGTTTAAATGTTTCGCTGTTCGTATGCTGATGGGGCCGAGTGTCTCCAATGTAATAGGTACAATGTGGTACCTCCTTGATAGCTTGAGGCACTTTTTCCGCTCTTCCGAAGCCGGGCGTTCCGCAACCCATCCAGGTGCAACTCACTGTAGCGTAGATACGACAAGGCCGCCGTGCATATAACGGTTATCAACCGCTTTATCATGCACTTCTTTTCCATGTCACCATAGCGGAATGGTGACCTCGTCAGGTCGTAGCTACGAGTAAGACCCTTCGGCTCGGGTGTGGATGGTATACCTGCCCTTCTGAGGGCACTTCTTACTATAGCGGTGAGCTTTGCGTATAATAATAATAATTACTACTACTAGTTCTACTAGTATTATTTGAGCTTTACATACCTATTGTTTTGTTTTGCAACAACTTTGTATTTCAAGATGGTACATAATTACAATACAGTCGTCATTATATACTATTTGAACACTTCAGCGACCGTCCCACCGGACGAAAACTTCCGGGCACACATGGAGGTACAGTGGAGGAATGTTGTCGAAGAAGGAAAGCCTGTACGCGTCACTTTTCCGTACTCTTCTGCTCGACCACTCGAAGCCATTCGTCGTAGCACGATGGAATGGAGCGAGGTTGGGTTGTGCCGGGCTCACACCTCGGGGGTGTCCTGGTGCCTATGTTCAATTATCTGATATTGAGCCCTACTGCCACTGCTGCTACGGACGACGCACACGTATGTAGAAGCCGCGAAGCGAGAAGAAGCGCTGCGACTAGCTGCTGCTATACGTCTAGTGTAAACCAAACTATGCCTCAGAAGGGCAGGTATACCATCCTCGCTCACAGGCACCCACACTCGAGCCGAAAGGTTTTACCATGCAAGGCTCTTCCGAGTCACCATAACGGAACGGTGACCTCGTCAGGTCTTACCGGTAGCTACGACCTGACGAGGTCACCGTTCCGTTATGGTGACTCGGAAAAGCCTTGCATGGTAAAACGTTCGGTAGCCGTTTTATGTACGGCTACCTTGTCGTCTATCTACGTCACAGTGAGTTGCATCTCTAGGGCCGTGTGGCAAAATGGTCGCAAAGGCCATTTCCGCATTTTCAACTTTTCTATATACCTTTTCTGTATACTGAACAGCTAAGCGTTTCTTTCTCTCTCTCTCTCTCTCTCTCTCTCCTACTCTGTAAATGACTCAGTAACTTATCGTCGCTATTACTTACGGTGCCACAATGAAGTGCATGCAGTTGTATCCACAAACAAATCCTTACCTTTTTACTTTTTTCCACAACTACCCGTGCAAGTGTGCAGCGTTTCTGGAAGTAGGTTTATGGGTGGGAATGATTATACGATTACGACTAATTTAGAAGAAATTTTGTTTAAAAAAATTATATATATATATATATATATAATATATATATATATATATATATGAAAACGATTCGATGTGTCAGATATTTATTAGATATATATATATATTACTATATTACATTCGTCTTTCAGTTTGAGGCCGTATATAAATACGTATAACTAACGCAGCGAGTTGCCAGACGCATCGGCGGTCTTTGCATTTTTCAATTCAATTTTCATTCAGCGACAATCGTTGAAGTGTTAAAAAATTATAAAATGACGACTGTATTGTAATTATGTACCTTGAGATGCAAAGTTATTGCAAAATAAACAATATGAATGTATAAATACGTAGAATGGATTTACTGCAATAATGCATCGTACAATATAGTGGAGATCACCCTCTGCTTATCACGATCTAGTGTGCATGTTGCCGCAATACGGAAGGCAACCATATATATAGATATATATATTTTGCTGCGAAATAAGGTCACTTGCGTTTACTTTTCTGCATGCGGATGGGAAGGCGAAATACGCATCCTTGTCATTTTGGATAGCTGTCGCAACTTTATTTACAATGGAATTTAGGACACGTTTCGGGTTTGCCTCAAAGGACGGGTCAAGGGCCTTTGAGCGTTGTTCGCTGAATTGTTTCCCAGCAAAGGCTCAGCAAAAGCCTTTCCTTCCCCCAGAACGTCGTGATGGTCGCGGTCGTAGTAGTAGTAGTTGTAGTAATAGTAGCTGGAGCAGCACCCTCCCTCATTGGCCTTGAGAAGTGATGCCCTCGTTTCAACGGGTCTTCCTACGGCATGCTTCTTTCCCTCGCGGGACGTAGGTCCCTAGGACGAACTTTCGTACGACGTCCTATGAATCGTACACTCCCACGTATTCCCACACCCGCATGTGTACACTGTAGGTGGGCCCAGCTGTGCCGCTGTCACATTGGCGCGGCCTTGGCCACTCCTGCTGAGGGAAAAGTGTTGTCCTGATTAGGAAAGGCGCACGCACATCGGTGCGGGCAGGGAAAGAGCTGTCGAGGAAGGGAAACGAGAGGCCCGTTCTCATGTCGTGGCCGGCCTTGATCCTCGTCCTGGTGGTGGCAGCTTGCATATTGAACCAGTCCTTCTCTCTCTCTCTCTCTCTCTCTCTTCTTGCCCCGTTTCGAATGGCGACGGTGAGCAGTTTCCGACACACTACCCGCGTTTTCGTTCGCACTCTGCGTCGGCCAATTACTATGTCGGGACCAGAACAGCCACGAGCGGCCTGTTGTTCTTGCAGGCCCGGATAGCAGGAGATGGGTTTGGAAAACGGCCTTGTCCTCCTTGGGAGACTACGCACGCAGTTGGGCGAGTAGCGGCTTCGGGATGGAAAGGACACCTGAAAGATATCGACAGCCCATGACCGTGGCCCTGGAAAAGCGGTGACCTTGAGAGTGGTTTTTCGACTTGAAGATCTGGAACCTGCCAAGGTAACTCGTTGTCGCGCCACGTGGAGACGTGAGAGCATTTGGCGGAATCGGGGGAGGACGGGGAACACTTCGAAGATCGACTGTACTCGAAGTCGTGTATAAAATGCCCGCCCCTTCGCCGTCTTGATGAGGCGAGTGGGGCTGAGTTCCCTAACTCGACTGGGGTGACTGGAGATAATGGGGGTAGCGCCACAGGTTGCGCAGGTCGAATGTGCCAACTATAGTATATAGCTTATACAGCCAACGTCGATGGCGTCTAGATTGTATCCAAGCCTGTATTGTTCGATTTCTGGTTCTGCAGAGATTATAGCATTTGTCTTCATACTGAACTGAGAAGGTATGCCAATATATAATTGTTAATATTAATATTATGATATGAAGGTGTTACGCCCAACTTGTCTAAATCTATCAATAGCTTGACATTAGTTGATCAACTGGGTCCCCTGGAAGACTCACTTTCATAATATTATATATACCTTCATAATATTCAGCATATAGTAGAGTATTAAACTCACCTTCATAACAAGTTTTCACTGGTGACGGACTCTATATACCATCGAAATAGAATTGGAATGACTATAGTCATACGAAATAGAAATAATACATACTCGTGTATGCAAAAACCTGTCGTTTTCTCTAGTGAGTGTTATCACAACCTCAAGCTCACTCTTGTTATGATAAAAGAGCCAAGGTTATACTTTAAAATGCCTACCAGCATGGCGACTATATCTGATACAAAATGTATATATATATATATATATATATATATATAATATTGTTTCCTTGTTTTATTTAGAACTAGAATATTTGCTCTACATTGTATGATAGCCTTTTTGCAAGTATATCGAGGATTTTGTTGGGCTAAACATTTCTAGGCAGAAGATGTGTCGAATGAGTACGACGAGAGGCAGCGGTGTCAAACCGTCACGTGCTGGTTCGTAGTCATCGTTGTCTATGTTTAGCTGCTGTTGGGGATCGGGTCGATGTGCGTCGTTGGATACCTACCTACCTGGCTTGCTCTGCCCTGAAGTTTTATATCGTAACAGCGTAGGCTGCTGTTAATGTTGAAGCAGGCTTTGTTGCCGTCGTCGTGGTTGATGCTGTTGTTGCTGATACTGTTTTGTTGTTGTAGCGTTATTGTTGATGTGTTGTTGTGTTGTTGTAGCTGTACTGTTGTTGTTGTTGTTGTTGTAGCTGTTGTGTTGAAGCTGTTGTTGTTGTACTCTGCGGACTGGCGGGCGAGCGGCCAGTCATAACAGACATCGTGATGGCAGTCCAAGCGCCATCGAATAATAACAACGACAGCAAAATATCTGTGTATATCTACGGACTTGCAGTTGTTAACTTCCTTTCAAGTTCCTGTTAGCTAAGCCGACCAGGTGTCCATTACATTGCACTCTTTCTACTATTGCTGCTTCAGACACATGCATTTTCTCTCGTTGTGTATCTTTCCTTCTATTTCGCCCTTCACTTTATTTTTAGGTGCTGTTCCTCTGTGTCGGTGCTTTGCATCTATTTTTCTCGTTCTCTCCCTTTCTTGTTTATATGTTTTGATAACTCAACGTATGGTATTCATAAACGGTAGGTATTGCTTATTATTCTATGTTTCCCCTAGAAATATATAATAATAATCAAATTGCATACGTTCTATAAGACCTATACATATACCTTAAATGCACAACGCAAAACAAGTGAATAGGTTATATATATATATATATATATATATATATATATATATATATATATGTATAATTTTCCCTTCCCAGAAGCTTCTTTCCTAAGATTGGCAGGTTTCGGCTCAAGTATTATAAGTACATATATATTAGTAGTTTTCCATATATGCTGCCACTTTACAAACATGACAAGGCAGAACGGAACTGCATGCGTACGCATGACCAGGCCAGGTAACGATAGTAGTTCAGCGGGATGCTAAACATATGCGCCCGGGCATCCGAACGAGCATACACTGTCTGCCGGACTGTCCGCATTGATGCTTTTGTGCTGCTCTGGTATATAAATTCTTCACATGCAAAGCATGAGAGTAGCTATTTTTGTGGCAGTGAACTTCCGCCCTAAAGCTAGAGAGCTTTAGAGTTCCAGCAGATTAGCAAGACACAATGGGACACCCAGCGCGATTATAATGCTGATGATTTTTTTATTTTTATTTGAAAACGTTCTCTGAGAGGCAGTGCTGACAGCCACATTTGAACTGAAGGAGCTTAGTCTCACTAAGGATGGAACATCATGTATCTACAGCATGTCCGTGTGTGTCTGAAAATACGGACCAGTACGGCATATCCTTCTATATATATATATATATATATATATCTATATATATATATATATATATATATTAAATATATACTCAACCACCAGGCTGTGCGACGGATTGAGAAGTAGGAAAATGGCGTACATACTCTAAACTACTACTACACAACTGCTGTTGTGTGCTTATTGTTATAAACGACATAAAACTAGGTCAGATCCGCAAAGACGTTAAATATATGATTTGCCGCATAGATATGCCACGGAGGTAGTGTTGAAGCTAACTATCTAAAGTAACTTTTGTCTCAAACAACATGCAGGAGAAACGCTGTGCTTATAACTGGCACGATGATATCAGTGCAAAGGGACAGGCATTATGTGTTATAGGTTCAGACCTTCAAGATTTGATCTGGAGATATAATAATAACTAAAATATATATATATATATATATATATATAACGACGACATGAATCTATATGGCTCCTATGTCACGGTTTCCTGATATTTATTCGTGTATATTAATTGGGACGATAAACTAATGAAGTTAAAATATATCACTGTCTCCCCATCCGTGCACTAATCTTCGTACGCCTCTTATAGACGTGCCGTCTCAACCCCCTTTCCCACGAGGGGTTGGTATACTCACTCCTCCATTACTTGCCGTAGGGGCTGCTTAATGTGACAAGCAATGACTTCTTTAAGAAATCATGCTGGGCAACCTTTGTTTACTAATGATGATACTACTATTAGCAGTGATGGGGCGCGTAAACTGGCGTAATAGTGTGACATTGACGAATTGAGGCAATGAAGTGACGGCCTCGAACAGTTGGACGATCGCAGACCACC
>QVRM01002232.1:0-33057 GCA_003439945.1 Dermanyssus gallinae
TACGCTTTGCACGTCAGAAAGAAAGGCACTAGATTTGTTCGACTCGAGTTTCGGCGTTGTTAAATTGCATGCGAGAATCTTGGTATGACGCGCGGCCAACCTACATGGATAGGTCCCTGTACGTTCCAAACGCAGTGCACCACCATTTAATAAACAACTTCTTTCTTGGCTGTTTTTTCGTCAGAATCTACTCATTTTTGTTCCCCCAGAAAAGAACAATGAATTGAATTCGTTTATAAATCACATCACATGGTTCGTATAGACAATAACATAAATAACATTACAGGTCGAAAGAGATGCAGGCATTTGTGTTCGCTATTCAGGATTACACTCGCTACACGGGTGTACAACATTGACGCTGCTAGGCTGTACTGTGGGTTATAAATGGCTGCAGTCGGCCTGTGGGTGCCGCCTAGGTGCAGTTTGAGCGTTTTGTATTTGTTTGCTCTTGTTGTTGCTGCTGCTGTTTTAGTTAGAGTTAATATGCTTACTACCTTAACTTCGAATTTTACCCAAACAAATCGAATCTGTGTAGTATGACTTTTCTAAACGAAAATGTATGCCAGATAGGAGGCTTTGCGAGGTGCCCCTAGTCAAAGAGATGAGCGAAGTGCTATTAACGTCCTTGACGAATGAACGCAATCCATCATTACACAGCCGGTTTTACTTATTCAGGTTGCGCGCAGTGTTTGAGCACCGACTGTGTTCCATCTCGCACCCTCCGACTCAAGCAGCCCGTGACGTATACAGCATGAGCCAGACTAATTCGAGGGAACCCATCGACGCTACAATGCCCGTACCTGGACGCCGGAAACGCCAGCGGAAATTTTGCTTTCTGTACAGGTGGGCTCGACACACCCAAATTGATTCCTCCGGCGTTTGACTGCGCGCAAGGGAACTTATATGGTAGTCGACGCTGGCGTCTCTTGCCCCGTCCAGAATCGATCGGCAGGCAGCACAAAAACGTCTTGAAACCGGCTCGGCAACCAAGCCATCTGACGACGTCGGTCAGTGCGGTGACTGAGGACTGCGGAATTCCCTACTGTCCTTCGGGTAGCTAGCTACCAGCTGCCTGATATCGGCAATCACATAGCCGACCTGTAGAAGCCGCCCGCCTGCGGCGTGGCCCGTTTCCGTGTGTGATGCAATATCGCAGTGCCCATCGCTCATCCAACGCCGACTGCTCGGATAGGCCCTGCCAAGTTTCAAGGTGTATTCGCTTTGTCAGAGCATTTCTACAAGCAGATGCCGAAGTACAACTGAGGTAGGTACGCATGAGCCCGTTCGAAACGCGAGGTAACAGCAGCAGCAGCAGTAGCCGAAGTACGAGCAACAGTAACAGCAACTGCAGCATTGCGAACAGAGTGGTGGGGTCTCTGACACAGCTGGTTTGGCCTACCTTCGCCACCTCGGCGCGGTCGTCTACCTGCCAAAAGTGATGGGCTCAGGGGAAAATGAAACGCCGGTGAAATATTTACCCGCAATTGTTGCCGCTACTTTATACGGAGGCGAGGCGCAAGTAGCGCAGTGGCAATATATAACACCTGCAAGGAGAGAGGTATACGAGGGACCAGACAACCGCGTTCGCCACCACCGTTTTGGAGAATTAGGAAGAGCCCCGAAATAGAGACGACAAGGCGAAATACTGGAGAGAAAATGAAATGATGAAACACAGCGAGAGAATGCATGAGGAACATAGAAGGAATGACAAGATCAGAAAAAGAAAGAAAAGCAGAAGGAGAGGGAAGGGCAAGTGAAATAAACAAATTGACAAAGGAATCACTAGGATGGCGTACAAATGGTTGATCGGAATCCTCCAAGGTAAGGATCCCAAGTAATTAAGGGTCTCCAGAAAGATTTCCTCGTCAAGAAGTTGCTGGTAGTAGTGGCTAGCTTGTCATTCCCAGCATTGTCGACTTAGCATCTATTATCCATACAACAAAGCGCGTGCACGCTTGCCTACGTGTAAGAAAGGTCGGTACAAGGAAAGAACATTAGAAAGGAATCGCTTTAAAACAATAAAGAAGAAACGCCAACATTTCGGTTGTTTTACTAGCTCAATAAAGCATGGGTAGCTTCCCATTTACTGAACGGCTCAGACGGCACTCGTATACTTTGAAATAACGGTGCAGAGAAAATGACGACGACGACGAAGAATAAGAGAAGTCAATAGAAGAACAAAGAGTTGTTTCCACCGCCTATCCATGTCAATTGAAGTAATATTTATCACTCTGAAAGCTTTGATGTTTTGGCTTATGCCGCGTTTATATCGCCGGAAATCGGTGCCCGTGAAGTAGCTAAACGTCCATTCCATTTTTGAGAACAGCCTGTTTAAACGTCACCACAAAAGAAAACGAAAAACCTTAGATTCCGTAAGAAGAGTACCAGACAATAGTGTACAACTCCTAGATAGTGCGAGACATGCGGCAGTTAACTTTAGTGGAGTGAGTGTTTAGATCCCCCAAAACACGTATTAATTAAAGGCTTATCACTCGCTTGACATGTACACCTAAATACATACGTCATAATTTTATATTAAGGGCGCTAATACGTTACCTAAGCATTCATAGCGCTAGTCCATAATCTTCTCTAGCACACATTGAGTCAGTCCCTTCTATTGGAACAACCTCTTCTTTGTATATACAGAACGTTTCTTCCCTCATGACCTCATTGACCTCATCCAGTCACCGTCACACAGCGGTCACCTTGTTGGCCTTTAGCTAAATGGATTGCCAAATTATTTAATTGTAACACATGATTACTACTAATACTGCTACTCGTACTATATGTGCTATACCAAATACTGGGTATGGCTCGTAATTTCGTACCAGTCGTGGTACATTGGCTTTGAATACTGTTGCTCTCGGTGATGGCTTGGTTGCCTCACGATATATACAAAAAAACTCACTGTTTTTTGGGTATACTGGTTCAATACAAATGATGTTTTTACATATCGATTTGTCGTAGAGCAGAGAGAAATATTTTGTGTACGACATAAAGATGTCGCCGTTCCCAAATTATAAATTGTTTACTCGCCGGGCGGGCTTATGCAAGACCCGCGGGATGGTCGAGCCGGTGGGGCAAGCAATCTAATGTTTACCTACATCGCGTGCCTACAACGCTAACAACTTCTTTAAATGCGTCTAGGTGAATACTCGCATCTCAACGCATACAATTACATTAGGGAATCTATAGGCAACAACGACAACAACCTTGAGTGCTTTCGCGGCAAGTCTCCTCAGCGAAGCAGACCAGCTGCCATAGGATTTTGCAGTATCACCCGCTTCTATCGATTTTAGGGTAGCCGTGCCTGCACTGCTGGCGAAGCGACGCGTAGGAAAGAGGGGAGTAGCAGAAGTGCTATAATCCGGCGCGTATTTTGATGATTTGTATAGTTACAGCGTTAGTTTCCTACTTGCAGCGGCAGCAGTTTCTTTGCCGTCGCCGCCCGCACAGCAGTCGTCATCTTGTCTGAATGCGACATTGTCCTCTGCGTATGCATCGCGTGGGAGCGGGGCGCTCCGGTGGTCAGCGTCGTTGTTGTGACCACGTGGACAACATCGCGCGCTTCGCAAGCACGGTAGGTGGTAGAGTAATAGTGCCTACTTCGACAGGGCTAGCTATACATAAACACCCACAAAATGGTGGGCTTGCTCGGCCATTCGGGCGGGCGGGCTCGGGTCGGGTCGGGTCGACCGTATCAGACCGCTCGGCCAAAATTCAATTGTCCCTAAATAAACAACATTCGCAAGCATAGCCAGAGAATGCCAGGGAGACAGCAGAGAGACTTTATTGAGGGACAGGGAGAAAACGACAGATGGAAACAGACCGTGTACAGCCGGCAGGGAAAGAGAGAAAAAGGAAACGTGAGAGGAAGACACAGAGCTGAAGGAAAACTAGACCTTTGGCCAGTTCTCCCGCAGAACAGTTTCGTTCGTTTGTTACGGTCGGGCAGGTCCCACCTAGCGTTGCGGGTTAGAGCGCACACAAACGAACGGATATACTCAAGACGACCCGTATCGGATGCCTGGCTATTGCGTGCAAGTAAGACCAACAAAGAGAGGTAAATAGGTAGGTAGATACCCCATTACGGCATCGGTGGCAACAAATGTTGTCCGCTGATGTGTGTATATATATATGTATATATATGTGTGTGTTTATGTAGTCATATCTAGAGTCGATGTATTCCACGATGGATATATATATATATATATATATATATATATAATATATATATATATATATATATAATAAATAGGTATGATTAGGTCCAAGCGGGCTGGAAAGTCAGTCGTTTTCAGACGACAACGCGGTTGTGACGGTAGTCGTAGTGGCGACGGTTTGTTTCATCGTGACGGTGCTACGGTAGATGAGTAGCTACAGCCGTCGCGGCGTAAAGACACGCGGCACGCAGAAGAAACCATAGGTGTCGAACCGGCCTGCCGCTATCAGGGCCAGCTATCGGCTTACTATTAGATCATGACCGAGTCAGAGGAGGAAGGGGGTTGGGGACAGGGGCTTCGAATGGGCTTAGGGATAGGGCTTTAAACGGGCTTATGGATAGCCGTTAAATGGGGTGAGATATATGGGTCCGATTGGGTTAGAAGACAGTGTGGGTTTGAGTGCAGGGGGTTAGAGGAATCTGAATAAAGTAGGTGACGACAGAAAACTAAACCGGATGAGTTCGGGAATAAGAGTTCGAATGGGTTAGGGATACAAGGGCTCGACCGGGGTAAAGGACAGGGGTCCGGCAAATAGGGCAGGGACGAAGAGTGTGGTGCAAGCATGGGGGTAATGGGGTGTGGGCAGCGGCCGGTGGCGGCTGGCGGGATATGCTGAATGGAGTACGCGTTGTGTTGCCTGTGATAGCTTTCGACTCGAGAGACTTGAACCAAGTTGGGTTACTACTACTACTACTGGTGCTAACGCGGCAACGATAGCAGCATCGGCCGTATTGGTGCCGTGGTCGTTGTCGTTGCAGCCGGCACACTCCCGTTATCACTCGAGTAGAGAAGTGAGCTGGAGGTGGAGCATTATGGGTTTCCGTTATGGCAATTCGACTTACAGCGCATCAACGCGCGTGTAGTGGTGGTCGTCGCTGTCATCGCTGCCCTGCTCGTTCTCCTTTTCATCGACGTCGTCGTCGTCATTGTCGTCATCATCATCGTCATCATCGTCGTTGTCGTCGTCGATTCATCCATCGCGATATGATTGTGAAAATAGGGCCCGCTATCCTGGGGACGGGGAGGAGGTGGCCGGACGAGCTGTAGCGTGCGCGTGAGCATGCCGAGGTGCTCAGCGAGCGAGCAGCTAGCTCCTTCATTTGATATGGCGTAGAAGACACGGATGATGACAATGACACGATGTCGGTGTTCATGATGTCTGTCGGTTGGAGGACCTGGTACTGGGACTGAAGGAGGGCTACGAGGAGATGGCGGGGGCCGGATCCGCAGTGAGACTCGGCGCATCGTCCGCGTCCAATATTGGCGCGTGTACGCGAGCCTATGCGTAGATACGTTGTACGCACGATCGGTGGCGTTCATAGCGATGGCAACGAGCAGCAGCAGCAGCCACCTAGAAGGGCAAGGACTCGTTTGAACAAATACACGCTCGAATGCACACACACACACACTTCGAGATTCACACTCACAGTTCCAGTCGTCACGAATCGCACACGCGCCCACCTTATTGGACTGGGGGGGTTCTCTCTGTGTCGGAGGACCGCTTTATGCGGTGAGAGTCCAGACCGCACTTACGGTAAAAGACAGACTCGCACAGAAGAAAGCCGCTCAAACGGCTCGCCCGCAGCAGGGCTGATAGCAGCTCTATTGGAAATGTAATGACAGATAGACGGAGCAGCATACACATGTGGTTGGCTGGGTGTAGTCGGCAGTCACCATTCGGCATCGTCCTCATTTATTCGCCTCGACGGGTATTCATGACCATATCACACGTTTATTCGCCGAAGATCGTCAGTCGGGTGGTGTTGGGTCTTGGCTAACGAACGCGCGACGCAGGACAAATTAAAGACATGTCAATGACGTTGTTCTTACGCGAATTAGACGGAGCGGAATATGTATGAGCTTAATGGCAAACTGTAGGCGTGAACTGATGTCGATGACAAACAATGACAGCGAGCTCACTGCCGAATGTAGACGCTAGGCGACAACAGATGAGACAATATTAACCTCAAACTAAATTTGGAGTCGTTCGGAAGTCAGGGACTTTGTTATCTGAAATTTAGTTCTTGTGATCAGCCCTAGCTATACAGTTTGACTACGGGGTTTACAGCCGAATCTTGAGCGCGGCAAGGTACGGCGTTGATATTTATGAGGCAAGCGTAATTAGAGAGTGTTTGAAAAGTACACTTGTTGTGTACATACGGCTCTTATAAGGATAATCCATTGCTTGTTGAAAGGTCTCTTAAAGCGTGAGCACAGGACCTAAAGATAACGAACATCTACCATATTCTAATATGCGGCGGGCTTAGTCACATTACACCTACACTTAGTCACACGCCGATCTAAAATTTTGTACTTGTCTTACTGAAACTTAAATCTAGAGTGACATTTTACTACGCACAACCAGCAATTTGTATTTAGTTTCTGTGCCCTTAACAGTACCCTTAACAGCTGTTCTTGAGGCAATCTATGCCACTTTGTTAGTGCTTGAAGTTGGGCAATGCAGAAATATCTCTCTCTCTCTCTCTCTCTCTATATATATATAAATATATATTCCACATTATTCCATATGTATGTGTGTAATCGGCGCCCGACCAACCGACGGGTTGACGGCCTGCGGCGGCCGGCTGCATTTGCCGGGACAAGAAACTGAGTAGATGGAATACGTTGCTCGGCGTGGATCTGTCTGTACGACAGACATTAGTTCAGTCGGGCGGGGCTGGCCGAAAGTTGCCTGGCGAGACTGGTTGTCGGCACGTTAAACGTGGCCACGACCGTCACCGCTTACCGCTGCGACCGACGGACTTGAAGAAATCCGATCCTAGTCATAACTGCTACTGCTACTACTACTACTACTAAAGCTTTTCGGGCTGACCCTTAGCCAAGATTTAACGTCCACGGGACAGCTTTTCGCGGATTGCTTCATAGACGAACTACCCCCATAAATGCAAATGTGCAACGGTGGGGCTCAAACCCGTGCACCTGCTATGTGTCTCCTCCGGTCGCGAGGCGCAGGCGAATGCACCGAAAGGTTCGACTTTGCTACTATTACTACTACTACTGAAACATAAACTATGGAGTGTAGAAAATGTAGAACTCAACTAGCAGAAGAAGAGCACTGTGAGGGGTGGATTGGAACGCACTGGAACGAAACGCTAGAGTAGCGGCCAGACACGTATTGTTTAGACGTGCTAGCCCCTATCGTGGCGCTCCTTTGGCTCTTGCGTGCACTCTACCTCTTCTTCCCTTCTCTCCTACTTTATATTACAAGCCTGTGTAAGTGAACGTGTTAAGTTTCAGCCTATAACAGCCCTGGTGTGCACCATTCGGCAAGCGATCCCAAAACTGAGATCGCGTTGCCCCGCTGGACGTCAATGGAAAGTCTTTGGCGCAAAAATTGTGCGGCTCTCTTGTCCCCAGTAGTTATCTTTAATCGTTCGCCCCAATTTAGTAAGTATTCTTTCAGTCAAGGGGCCCGGTGGTCCCAAGGTTTCGAAGGCCACTGGGCTGAAGTTATGGGCTCTTGCCAGTTCGGCATATTTGTTCATCTTGGTCGTTTCTGCTTGGGTCGCGGCGTGACCGGCTCTAAGTGAACCGAAACCGACCATTGAGGGTGAAAGTGAGTCGGTTACGGTGGCATCCCATATGAGGGTACGGCCTCGTTCAAAGGGAATGAGAGTCATCCCGTCGGGACGCTTGCCGTCGTTTCTGGTTAGTCCAGTTGGTTCCAGCGTACTTGGGTAGCCTGCCGTCCTCAAGGCCCTTGCTATTGTGTCGTTGATAGCCGCGTGACGTGGTCGACGACCTTCACTGAGGGCGCAGGGTAGAGCGTGGTGAGCTCTAATGCCCACTGGCTCCCCGCATCGGCATTCTCTCCTACTGTAGGCACTTCGAGCGTGTTTTTTTAGTTCTTCTCGCCTTGCTCTAAAACTAGGTATCTAGTACGGGTTGGTTGACTGATCAAACAGGCGTCAGCAAGAGAGTCGGCAGGCGACTAATTCGTATCACCGTATGCGGTTCGTAGTGGTAAGTGTTTTATGTTTAGCTTATTTCTTTAGTTAGTGACTATCGCTAGTATTCAATCAGCCAGTATATATATTTATATATATATATATATATATATTGAGGAGACCAAGCATACCGTCGCATTCCAGAGAAAATTCTACATCGTCTGAAATATGATTGATCTTAGCTAGAGCAGGAAGTCTGTATACAACAAATTAATTTCGCGAACTCTTCGTAATATTACAATAGATATTGCTCTAACTAAACCCAGGTATACTTCAGAAAATGTAAAATTTTCGCCTTTATGCCGATATGGTTTTTTCAATTGAGAAATTTTGCAATCGTGCATTCTGTAAACGTATGTATAATAGCCACCCTAAAATATTTTATCCACAGTTTAGAAAATTATTTTCTCACCAAGCTTGAGCATACTCCAGAGTCTTAGACGAGATTATTCGGACACCCTGTATATATATATATATATATATATATAGTTATGACTTTCTAGTATTTGAATCTTTTATATATTATCGGGCGTACGTTCATTTTGACAATGTGCACATGTGCCTATTTGAACAAAATATGACAGATTGCTAAAGTGTTGGGCATGTTAACAAAATCTTGAATGATTGATTGAATACGACCATGCATTTTGACACACTCGCCGCAAAGACATCCATGCATTTTGATACACTTGCCGCAAAGACATCTGCACATAGCCTAATTATAATAGGCGTTTCAGGCTGACCCTCAGCCACGATTTAACGTCCACGAGACTGTTTTTCGCATTGCTTCATAGACGGAGTTCCATAAATACAAATCTGTGCAACGGTGGGGGTCGAACCCGCGCACCTATGTGTCTCCTTCGGTTGCGAGGCGAAGACGAATCGACCACGCCACCGGGCTCGACTTCATTTGCTCTATCTGCAAAGGCATCGCTCTAAAACTATCGCAAACTAGCAGGCAAGCCACGTCGAGTCAAACCTGTTGAAGCGAGCCCGGCGCACAGCAGATTGGAATGATTCTTTGTTCGCCATAGTTTCGTACTACTGCTGTTACAGCAACGACAACAATCACAATAACCAAAACAACATCAAGTGTCACAAAGCCATATCTGCTATGAGCGACTTGCCTTCTCTGTCGTTCAGCTGACCCCGCTGCGATTTCATCGCAAAAGAAGCAACAGCACTCACCATAATTAGAACGAGGCGCATATATATATATATATATATATATATATACTATCTATGGCGCACCCTTACAAGGCACATTTATATATATATATATATATATATATATATATATATATATGCACTACCTTTTATTTGAAAGTATAGCTCTCTTTCAACTTTCCACTCGCGATGACTGCTGTTGTCGCTCTGAAACGAGAATGTCATCCAATTTAGCCACTTTAATTAATTGGCGCACTCGCTTGAATGCGAGTTGCCATAGTTGTTTACAGCAAAGTTGGTTTGTCTGTCTGTATTGGTGTCTGAGCAAACATTGTGCCTAATGGTATGCTCAGAGAGTGAGTGTGATGGTGATGATGACGATGATAATGACCACTTTGATGTTGATTGTTGGCGATGTTTACTATGCTTTTGTGTATGATCAGAACTAATCTGAGCATTATTGTTTGTTTGGGAGATTTCGAAAGACGCTAGGAGGAAACTAGACAACAACAATAGAAGAATGCTGTCATTCGCGGTGTTACTGGGCGATTGGTCTATCTGTGTGCGCTATTGTTACTGGAAAGATCTTAGAACAGAGCGTACAATGCACGCTGTCAAGAACTACGTCTATCTTTGCGTTCGCCCTACACGTGCCATTTAGTTGTGTGCTGAAACTGTATGTAAATGCATGCCCTATGAGTAATAGCTACTTATACAACTACCCCATAGCTACTACTCATCGTGTACACTATTTGCCTAGTATAAATTCGTTTTGCGTCCGTAGGCCAACACCAGTGCAGATAGAGAGAGGTGGAAAGAACGGGCAAGAGAGAAACAGAGAGAGAAAGCGCGCGCGGAACAGAGGTAGCAAAAGAATAAAGGGGTGTGCCTAGTCACAATTGCTTACGCTCTTCTCTTTTGGTTTGCCGGCGATTGGTTGAGCCGCCAACCGCGCTTTTTAATCAGCCCGGCAAAACGAAATGTGTCTAGTGAGCCACGTCTACGAGGAGCTCAATCATCACCAGCCCCAGCAACAGTCACGACGGCAATAACAACAACAACATCTATAGCAACAGCAACAACATTTATGGCACCAGCCGCAGCAGCAACAGCAACAACGACGACATCTATAACAGTAACAACAGCAACAATATCAATAACAGCAATTATAGCAGTAGCAACAGCAACAACAATAATTATAGCAGCAACAATACATACAACAACAGCGATAGTAAGAGCAACATATATAGCAACAGCAACAACAACAACAACAACTACAAAAACATGTATAGCAGTAACTAAGGCAACAGCAACACCAACAACAACAATATAATCATCAAAATCATGTTTAGCAAAAAAAAAAAAAGACCGACCAAACGGCCACCCCATTATATGTATAGTTCTCGTAGTTAGTTCTAGCCACCGGGCAGGAGGGGGCTTGGCATTCGATAGCTAGTAGCAAGCAGACAGGCAAGCAGCAACAACAACAACAACAACAACAACAACAACAACAACAACAACAACAACAACAACAACAACAACAACAACAACAACAACAACAACAACAACAACAACAACAACAACAACAACAACAACAACCGACGACGACGACGACGACGACAACAACAACACCAACACCAACAACAACGACAACAACAACAACAACAATCGACATCAACAATAGCAACAACAACAACAACAACAACAACAGAAGCAGCAACAACAACAACCGACAACAACAATAACAACAACAGCAGCAACAGCAACCGACAACAACAAGAACAACAACAGCAGGCGCAGACGAGTATGTGGAGGTGGACGCTGCTCGACCCGGCTCCGAGCCTCTCTGCTCTACACAAACTGCACTGCATACACAAAAATGGAAAAACGGGCTCATTTTGCCGCAGATGGTGTGACTCGACGGCCGAGCGACCAAACAACCAACCCACAGACCAGTTGCCGAGATAGAGTACAGTCAGTATACATTTATGCCTGCCTGACTGACTGCCTGCCTGCCTGTGTGTATGTGGCGAGTGGGTGCATACACACGTGCATAAATGCATGTATGTATGTATGTATATAAAGCACATGCACTCATGATGAACCACTAGAGCGACTACTGCTGGTGCGTATGCGCTGTTGCCGCCGCCGCACCTCACGCCATTCTTCGTGGACCACCTTAATCAGTACACCCCGTAGACAATCAGCAGCAGCAACAGCAGCAGCAGCAGCTGCTGAAGCGCTCGCCCGGGACCACGGTGCTGTGGGCGTACGAGCGGCCGAGTGGGAGAGCGGCCGGCCGGGGGAGCGTGCCTTTGGGCCGGCAACCACCAACCCCGGGGCGGTAGCGCTGAAGGAAACTAGCCATTCCCGTTGGGAGCTTCGTGCGCGCGGCTACGCGGAGATAGCTTTGCGCCGCCGCCGCGTTACAGCAACAGCTCCCTTACCTATGGAGGCTGCATGAGCGACAACGACGACGACGACAACAACAACAGCAACGATGACAACCGCAACAACGACAACCACGACCACAACAGCATATCTTCAGCGTCAGAACTCCATTGATAGAAAAGCTACTTTGAAGGCATTGCCGTGGTTGTTCATATATATATATATATATATATATATATAGGGTATCTTCTAAAATTTGAAGAAAGTTTAGCCTTTTGAAAAAACTGTATAAAGCATTGCCGTGGTCGTTCATATATATATATATATATATATATATATATATATATATATATATATATAAAGTCTCCCCAAAAATGTTAATAACGTTTAGGCAATTGTGGAGCTCGTTAAAGTAAAAAATTTTTTTTGCCAATGAAACATAGTTTCTGAGAAGTCTTGCTTCGAAGTGAGAGTGAAATTACTAAAATCCGTGACTCTCTTGTTTTGCCCGACATACGAGCGCAAAACGTGAAATTTCAAGACAATCAGTCCTCATATAGAGAAACTAAGCTTTTACGTGCATTACCTCAAAATCATAACCCTAAGATCATTTACAGCGCTCAATCATACGTTTCTCGGCGATCATTTCGGTACCAAATCTACTGCGACGCAATCCGTGATTGCGGAATAGTTAAGGTTTTCGTGCGGTCATGTTGAGATTAAATGCATGTATAAATTACCTCGCCTATCAGATAAATCTTTCTAAGTCTTTTATGCACGCACCCAATCTCGACATGCCCGCCGAAAATCCGAAATTGCTTCGCAATCACGCTTCGCCTTGCCATAGATTTGATACCAACATCGTCGTGAAATGTGCATTTGTCTAAAGGTGGCGCTGTGAATGGCTGTAGAGCTATGATTTTGAGGTATTGGACGTGAAAGATTTGCGAATTCTCTTATACGTTCTTCAAAAGCAGAATTTTCTCACAAATACGACGATGTTCCATCATAGCTGATCAGTTGATTAAGTGCGTAGTGTGCATCTGATAACTACTTCAAAAGATACCGCTTTAAACTTCTATGGAGCTCTGGCAAACAAGTTTTAGTTAATTCGAGCGTTTCCCGATCTGTCTAGTTCGACGAAATACAACCTGGCGATACGAGTTTTCAATGCATGAGCTAGCGACTGTTACACAGGCGCTCTGTCGGCGCCGTATTGTGCTTTGTGTATTGGCGGTCAACGTGTGGTGGTGGTTCGTACGGGCTAGATTTCGACGAGCTGGTACGTGCTTTGGTTTTGCCACAATAACCAGATCTGTTGCTTGCAAATTTACTAACCTCGAACTTTCATCGAGAAGCGGGTAGATACTGATAATAAGGATGCTACCTAGGCTATAACTGGCTTTAGGGAGGACAACGGGAAACTGACGCATAAGAGAGAGAGAGAGAGAGAGATGGAAAGTAAACAACAAAAGAGAGTCTCGCGTGTAACTCAACTATATACTACTAATTGCATATCGGCGTTCCTGTGTGGGTAAACGCAACTATGTGGGTCTGCGGTCTCACTCTTTCTGCTTCTGCTGCTGTTGTGGTTGTTGTTGTTGTTGGTAGTGGTGTTGCTGTTGTTGTTGTGGTTGTTGTTGTTGTTGTTGTTGTTGCTGTTGCTGTTGTTGTTGTTGTTAGTGGTGTTGCTGTTGTTGTTGTTGTTGCTGTTGCTGTTGTTGGTAGTGGTGTTGTTGTTGTTGTTGTTGTTGTTGTTGTTGTTGTTGTTGTTGTTGTTGTTGTTGTTGTTGTGTTGTTGTTGTTGTTGTTGTTGTTGTGTTGTTGTTGTTGTTGTTGTTGTTGTTGTTGTTGTTGTTGTTGTTGTTGTTGTTGTTGTTGTTGTTGTTGTTGTTGTTGTTGTTGTTGTTGTTGTTGTTGTTGTTGTTGTTGTTGTTGTTGTTGTTGTTGTTGTTGTTGTTGTTGTTGTTGTTGTTGTTGTTGTTGTTGTTGTCGTTGTTGTTGTTGTTGTTGTCGTCGTCGTTGTTGTGTTGTTGTTGTCGTCGTCGTTGTTGTCGTTGTTGTTGTTGTTGTTGTTGTTGCTGTTGGTGTTGTTGTTTGTGGTTGTTGTTGTTGGTGTTGTCTTTGTTGTAGTTGTTGTTGTCGTTGTATTATTAACAGTAAGGTCTGGTTTGCCGCTGTCTGCCGCCGGCCTGTGCTAGCAATCAGCAGCAGTAGCAGCAGCAACAATAGGGTTAACAGAGGTGGTCTGATCTCGACCAGCCTACGCACGTATGTACATGTATGTACGTAGACATGTGGGTTTAGTGTCATGTGGGTATGGATGCATGTAGGTATGCGTGTGTGTGTCTGTCTCCATGTCTCCTCTGTATGCCTGTATGTCTCTATGTATGTCTGTATGTCTCTATGCATGCGCCGACCCAGATGGCATGCGTGAGATGTATGCGCGCTATGTTGTCAAACAATATGCCAGACCGCATCCGTGGTGCACCGACCAACCGATAGACCCATCTGTCCGCTGTTCTGCTGCTGCCGAGACCGACCTGAGCCCGCCACAATGGGGTAATAGCGACCGTTTCCAATCGTTTTCAAGCAAGCGCTTAGTTGAGCTTTCGCTGCAAGCTTTAGGTAGTGTCGCTCGTTGTTTGTGCTCTAACTCCAGCTAGTACTACTGTTGTTGTTGTTGTTGCTGCTGTTGCCGCCGCCGCTTCCGCCGGACTTCTGTTAGGAATACCAGAGTAGGAAAGTAGGCTCGTAGCCTCTTGAAGTTGCAGCGGGTCGGGTTGTGTGGCGGGTGGCGGTGTCGGACGCTATGAGGTCCGTTGTTGGTGTCAAAACAATGCCTTTCCTATCCTCGGCTTTCCCAGTTCCCCTTCTCTTCCCGTTCGTACACGCGTCACGCGCCGATCCATATGCACAGTATGCATCTCCCCCCGCCCGGCCCGACGGGCCCTTCTTTGCTGGTGAGCTGGACTAGTGACGACTGGCGCTTTGTTTAAGCACACGCACGCGTTCACCATCAGTAGTTTCGCTATTCTCCTTCCTCCGACCGTATTCGGCCATGGTTCTGTCCGTATTCGGTCATGGCTCTGTCCGTATTCGGCCATGGCTCTGCCCGTATTCGGTCATGGCTCTGTCTGTGCTTACTCTGTCATGGCGTTCGTTCTTGCTTATGATCTCGTCTTCTCCCCTCGTGCCGAGCTTGTTACGAAACGGTCAACAGCAACAAAGGTAAACTATCTAGGAGATAGACCACGTATTCGTCAACAACGGCCCAACCTTCGTCGACCCGTTTGTGGGGGAAGGAGGAAGCTGGGAAGCTGCCCGAGGTCGAATCGATAATTCAATTACGTTCCTCCTCCATTACATGACGTCAAGCGGACGATGAAAATTTGCTTAGTGCCACCCGAGTGTGACGTAGCGTACACAGATGGACACACATCTGCGGTGTCATGCAGACCTAGCAGAAATGCTGCAGGAAATGGCGGCTGCAGGAAATGGCGGCTGAGGACACTGAGTTGCGTGCTCGATCGGAGGCCAACGTCGTAGGTAATTAGTCGTCTTTCTAATGTGGCCTAAACAATTGAAGCGATCAAAGAAGCTGGGTCAACTTCCAACATAAGTATAAATGGCCTGCGGCATTGGTGCATCCGAACGCAGAGCAAAGCAGAATAAGAAATTTGTTCAACAAAAGCCACATCCTGTATACTGAAATAGCCGCGGTTCAGCACCAGGAAACAACCAGGAGATTGAACACTAAACGCACGATTGGCTCAGGCATATTATAATGTCCCGACGGTTCTTGGCCATCTACTGTTTACGTTTTGTCCCAGAATTCGGTATACTGATTGTAAGAAACCGCAGGTGAACTAGGAGTTGCGCTTGATCCGTCCTAATCGTTGCTAAGCTTAATTTGCTGAGAGAAAGAATTGCACAGAGATGACTGCTGATCGAAAGAAAACTACTGGACGCTAGAAATCTCGTTGTGAGAACAACAGTCGAAGAGAGCGCCAAAACGCAAAAAGTTCAGATAGTGAAAATGGCGCAAGTATATATATATATATATATATATATTTATATATTATTTTGTATATTTATGTTTGAATTTCGTATTTACTATTAACGTCACGAAAAGTAACAATTTCCACATCCTACGGAAAAACAGAAGTAAGGCAAGCAGTTGTACTAGCAGTAGAAATCAAGTCATTAATGAGAGAAGTGGCTGGTAAAGAACTACACGGGACACGTGCAGAAGCACGATTTCTGTAGAACCAAAGAGAATTTGGAGACAAACATTACTGTGGTAGTCGTTATTGGAACAATGCGATTACTGTGGTGGTCGTTATTTAAACAATGCGAATCACAATGCTGAAAAGCTCGAAAACTCTAATTGTGTCGACATCGACTGGGACAGCGCTGTGCAATGTCATCGTTAGCGATAACGACACCAGAGTCTAGCGTATAACTGAAATAATGGCCTGTGTCAGGGTGAACACGCTAGAAACAGGCAAAGCCTATTATTCAGTAACCGATTCTATAAAATTGTATATGCGTTGAGGCGTGCAAGTTTTATATATGGGTAAGCTTATAAGTACGATATTTTAGAATGATATGCTGAAAATCATACTATACAAACTATAGCACGTACCTAAAACCACCCAGCAGAACAGAGTACGAGCACGGAACTGTTTAAGGATGCCTGTCATAAGACTCAATTTATTTCTATGAAATTTATCAGAAAGCTATGAATAATTCCAGGAGAAGTGTAATTTCACATAAGCCCGTTCTTAGCGGACGCAAGCACTAATTTGTTAAGAAATAAAATATGTTTTAACGTGTATCTAGAGCCATAGTCATACGAGTTCTATCGCTACTTTTAAACTTTTAAAATCTAAAAGAGTGGGGTTAATTATAAGAAGAATAATAGTAATGGAGTGGCTGAACGCTGAGAGTCATTTTATAAACTGGTTGAAATAGAGTTCATTGCAGACCCAGAAAAAGTTAAAGTTAAACTGTCTATTTAAGCTGTGCATAGCAGTTTAATAATGTACATTCTGTCTAGACAACCAAAAACGTTGCGTTCAATTACCGCAAAACTTAGCACCGTGGATTCGTTTTTTAATTTTCTCCGGCGTAACGAATGTTTCGTATGTCTGTTTGGGAGATGATGCTTAGAAGGGTAAACTGAATGAAAACAAAAATAAAAGCACTGGCCTAAAGGACTGAATGCAACTTAGATCCTTGCGAGATTGAACGAACTAAGTTGATACTGACTAAAGACTAAAGAATCGGGCGAAGAGGGTGATACTGAAGTAACGGCCGGGAGATTTGAACGAACGCTCTGGATATAAAGTGATTTGCAAGATGTACGCAGTTAGAAATCTACAAATAGTAATACATATGTAGTGCCTAGTAGTACGAATTTCAACTTAAAATAACCTATTTGTAGAGTGGCCGACGTATCATGCAAATGGGAACGAATATGACACGACAGAATAAACGTGCTGCGGTTATGATCACGGAATTTATGTTGTAATGTCTAAGCCAAAACGAAGCGGGTTAGTTGCCGAGCAAGCGACGTCTAAATGTGGTTAAATAGAGGCACACAATATTTACCAGAAATAGCCCATGTTATTTAGAGAGCGAATACTAGAACGAAGGAAACGTTGTAAACACGATAGGCTTGCAAAGCAAATCAGTTACACAGTGTTACATAAAATTATGTAACAACCTCGAATTATAGACATATTTTCGGGTTGTTTGCTTATTCCGGCAAAGCCGCTATTCCGACAACACGCTTCCATGAGAATAGACCATGTCAGCACTTATGTATCGTTTGGAATAACATTCCTCATGCAATTTCCGACCTGTTCTGCCTTCAGTAGTAGCCTTAGAAGGTTTGTTTTTTCTCGTAGTTCGTTTTTCACCGGCGTCCGCTTTTGTTTACAATTTCAGTTTTAAATTGTATTTATTTTATTCTATTCAAAATTACTGCACCAACATATAATTCAGTTTGCAACGAGCACACGATATCTGATCTGGCTTCTGGGCAACCCTCTCAGTACAGAGGCTGTATGCTTTCGAGCGCATTTGCAAGTATTCATAAATAGAGCTATGTGTTGTTAAAAAACACATTGACCATAAGTTTACCTGCACGTCAATCTTCGTCTAAATTACAAAGGATAAATAATTATGAACTAATTAACATACGGTATTCATAACATACTTGGCTATGAACATTAGCTTACACAAATAAGTGTCTGATCTAACCTAAAGGAGGCACGCAGGCCCCTTACGCGATCCTGTAACTCTTCCTTCAACCCGTTTTATAAACGTTTAATTTGCAAAAATGTCATTATGTTCTAAAACGTACGTTGTTGTCACGTGCAAGATTACAGCAGATATATGCAGTACACTGCTAGACCATATGTACAGTACATTTGGTTATCTTGACGCAGTTATTTCTATTGAATCGTCCGTTATCTTTTTGATTAGCCGGTGCTGAGTACAACCCAGCTCTACAGCTTCATCAACGGGCAGGAATACTTTCCTCGTCTGAACCAACGCATCGTGTAGGCTGCGTTGTTTTGCCTGCGTCCCAGCTCAATTAAGTCTGCATGGATGGCAGAACACGTGGACTCGTAGAAGCGACAAATATGTTTCTAGTTGCCAGGTTATTACTGTTGTTGTTCGTGTATTATACCCCCCCCCCCCCTAGAGGCATTTGACGCTAGCCCTGCATAGAGACACATAAATTCCTCTATTTATAGGTGTCGTCCCAGTTATTTGTTGAGGGCTTGCAGTAGATGCACGTTCTACTGTAGGAAACGGTAGTCTTTAACGAGCGTAGGTCTGGATGAAAAAAAAAAGGTGACAGGCCCGCTATTTTATGTAACCCTGGCAGCGACGACGGCAGTTCGTGGAAGCGCTGCTGTTATGAGAAGAGGCACCTGCTCACGCGATTTGCTGTACATGGCTTCCACATGAAGATCTGTCTTCGAGAGAAATTCCATGAAGACCCCTCGGGGTGTCCGTTTACTCGCCGTTTAGAGCCGTGGTGAGTAACGAGATGTGTGAACGTGTGTTTTCCCTTGACGCGCAATATGTAAACCAAGCATTTAGAATTGTTAATAACGCGTTCCCCTCATATAGATAATGAAGCCTTCGCTTCATATGGGTGCCGTTTTCCTCATATGGATGATATCACTTGGGGTGATGTTAGGGCGCATATGGCTGCGAATGTGTAGTGTACTTTGCTGGCATTGTACAACGCGACTAGAGCAGTACGCACCGTCGTAGGATTTGCTTCGCTCGAGGTCCATCGCCAACCTAATGCCCGTCAACGGTACGTCAAAGCGTACGGCAGAAGTAACACCTACTTGCAAACTCGCAAGCGTCGTCAACTACGCGTCGACGGTATCGAAGGAAATGGCGGCAGTTCTTTAGCAGACAAAATATTAATATTAATATATCACCGATCAAGCGGTGGCGGCGGCGGCGACGACAACTCGAACCGGGATGAGTCAAATAGTATACGAGGGTTTCAAAGTAACCGGATATATATAGTAGCAACAACTATATATATATATATATATATATATATGCAGCGTGCATGCATGCATTCTCGCACGACTGGCTTTCGTATCACCATTACTGCCCTGTTGGTCGCTCAAAAATCTTCCGGCCGGCTAGTTGGAATTTGACCCGTCAAAGCTGGGAATTAGCCCGCCATCAGAGGACAGCCTTGGGCGAGTCTAATGGGCGAATGCAGTACTACTACGACTATTTATACTGTTGTTTCTGCTGCTACGAGGTAACCGTAGTTCTAGGCCAGTGAATTTCGCGTCCGGTCGACTGGAGCGTGCCACGTGAAGCAGGTAGAGCCAGCTGAATGCTGAAAAATATAATAATAATAATAATAATAATAATAATAATAATAATAATAATAATAATAATAATTATTATTATTATTATTATTATTATTATTATTATTACTATTACTATTACTATTATTATTGACTTCAAACGCTGCTTCTGGCCTACGGCTGAATTCCGTCTCGCATTAGTCTAGTTTGAGAACATATGTGCAACGTAACTGTATAAAAAGGTATCTGACAAAGTACACTGTTTATCTATTTCCCAATTGGTCTGTAGATTATAACTATATTATTGAACATTTAGTAAACAAGTTGTTTTTAATCTAGACCATCATCCGTCCCCTACGGGTTTGGAATTAATCCTTAGGCATATCTTCAAGGCACCGAAACAGGACATGTTGAGATATCTAGGCTTTCCCTAACAGTCCTTGTGGCGGCATGACTTTCAGCTGTATATGGTTTATCATCTCAAATAGAGTTCAATAACAAATAACAGACAAATTCATCCGGCGACACACCGGTACATGGCAACCATGACTAGCGTGCTAGTTCTCTAGACCACGTCGCTACTGTACAAAACTCGCCTAAAGTAAAATATGTTAAGCTACGCAGAGACACTCACGCATGAGCGCGAACACAAAATATAAATGTATATGTGTAGTCATCAGTTTACCAATGGGTTTGTAGATAAGAATGGCTTCGTTTAAAATTATATATATATATATATATATAGCTTCCTGGGTCTGATTCTAGCTAAGGTTCTTACAGGAACACCTCACATGCGCTATGTGGCAAAAAAACTGCCAAAGTCTCAGCGGATCTGCAAAAAATTCTCCAGCGGACTAGTGGAGCAGCCCATTTTCGGCGCCGTTTTTGGCATCAGTAGTAGATAGTATCATGCTATATGCTGCACTCCTCTTGAAGCGTTCACCTATCAACTTGCGTAACTGCTAACGGGCCACGGTAGCTGATTTTAGTTATACCTATACCGCATTGCTGTAAAGCCGACTCCGCCTTATGCCGTATGTGTGACTCAGGAGGCGCTAATGATGTAAGGCACTGTTACGAGCGCTGTAACTTTTTCAACATTGAGCGAATACGACTAAACTTTATTAGTGAGTCCTGCATCGCAATGGCTTTAACTACGACACACGGCGTCAAAGAATTTATATATATATATACAGGTAGTTCAATAAGTTCTTAGAATGAAAACCGAGAATTTTCCAAATCATGTTTTTAAATTTTTCTTATTCTATATACTCCCCGAGAAGCTCAATACACTTTTCCCACCGAGATTTCAGAGCTTTCATACCTCTTGAGTAGAATTCCGCGTCGTTAGACTGAAAATAGGCATTGACAGCAGCCTTAACCTCTTCATTGCTGGAAAAACGCTTTCCACCGAGACTATTCTTCAAATGTCCGAAGAGGAAATAATCATAGGGGGCCAGGTCTGGAGAATAGGAGGGTTGTTCAATAAGTTCGAACCTTAGTTGGGCCAGTTTTGCCGATGCTTGCCGGGACTTGTGTGCAGGAGCATTGCCCTGGTGAAACGGGACAACCTTCTTCTGCAAAGCGGGCCGTTTCACGATGAGTTCTTGCTAACGGCAGTCCAACAGTCTTGCATAATATTCTCCTGTGATCGTTTTACAGCTCTCAAGGTAGTCGACCAGCATTATTCTACGTTGGTCTTAAAAAACTGTAGCCATTACCTTTCCGGTCAATGCCGTTGTCCGCACCCTCTGCGGAGGTCCTTCATCAGGTGCACACCATTGGCAAGATGCTTCTTGGGTCTCGGGAGTGTAGTGATAAACCCGGCTTTCATCGACGGTCATGAATCTGCACCAAAAATCCGACAGATTGTTCGACATCTTGGCCAAATTTCGCTGTAAAGCCAAAACAGGCGCGTCTTTTTGGCCTTGGTTGAGCAAATGCGGCAGCCATTTTGCTCTAAGCTCTTTCATCTTCAAGTTTTCGTGTAGGATAAAATGCACACTGCCTAAACTAATCCCTAATGCCTCCGCTATTTCCTTAATGTTCATTCGCTTATCTGTGCCAAGAATTTTTCGCACTTTCTCTACGTTTTCCTCATCAGTTGCCGTTTTTTGGCCTCCTGGACGTAGTTCATTTCGGTGCTCCTGCGACCTCTTTTTAACACATTAATCCAGTTGGAAACAGTGGCAAAACATGGCGCAGAGTCACTGTACGTCTCGTCTAACTCAATTTTTACTTGGGTCGCATTCCAACCTTTGAAATAAAAATGCTTGATAACTACTCGAAACTCTTTTTTCTCCATTTTTAAAAATCACGCCGATACGTTGCACGGGAAAAGCTATCAAACGAAATCGCAACGGCCAATCACCATAATATATTGAGTGCTAGCAGTTGAAAAGTTGCGGTTCCTATTAGCGGTGAAAGCGTGCCAAAATTCGAATTCTAAAAAGCTTATTCTAAGAACTTATTGAACTACCTGTATATATATAAAGGTTGCCACTCCTTTGGCCATAAGGTGTCCTGCAGCTCATATTTTCAATTTGCCACCAAGATAGCTTGCGTGAATCAATTCCTACTAAACATTTGAAGAGCTAGACATAGTAACTGTTCACAAATTCAATTGTCTTTTGTCGGCCGCTAAATGAGCTGGAGCTGGGGTCTGGAGCACAACTGATTGCGATGGGCTAAAGAGTGGTCGAGACTTGTGGCGCCATCTGTGGCGAACTCTGCAACGTTTGTTCTCTCTTTCCGCAAATAATATACGTCTATCGGGACGTTGGAGCTTGTGTGATGAATGAATACCCGCGATATATGCCGAAAAATTATAAATCGGTCGCATTGCAGCTCGGTAATTACTCTTCTAATATCGAGTGAGTAGCGTTTCCGAGCGATTAATAACACTGTCGCTACCATAAATGGTAATTACCGGCTACTTTTCAAATAGATGCTGAATAGTTGTCACATGAGAGCCGTAGAAGGGTGCCACCTTCTAGCGATTGCATCGGGTGCATCGCAGCTACATGAGGGCAATAAAACTGGCGCATTGTGCCGTTTTGTGAGCGGCTGCTGGTCGCCGCTGGTTGTCTCTGCGAATTGTGGCGAAACAGCCGCAGTCATAAGAGACTGCTGTGCATGTAATTATAGCTGCGCCACGGTCCTCTTGTAACGTTTTCTAGCATCTTAATTAATTTAAGTTTTTCCAAAGCGTCTAGTGCGTGTAGCAGACACGCGGATTTGGAACTCTAAAGGTGAGAGTTCTAGAGTCTCTTGGTTTTAATGTCCTCGTGTACAAAGCTTATTGGCAACACACCCCTGGCCTCTCCCCCCCCCCCCCCCCCCCCGACCTTTCCCCGAAGTAGCTTGTCTTTAGGTCTACTCGGACAGCGAGTGTTCTCCACTTGCCTATCCCCATAAAGAGAGCATGATAGAGAATGAAAAAGGGGAAAGGGCCAGCTTTCAACTAAGCCTTTCGTGTTGTTAAGCAAGATTGTAGACTACAGCTGAATGTAGGCAGGTGGCGTTATTTGACCATAGAGCGTCAAGCGTATTCAGCGTGCGAACTTGTTTAAGTTGCTTTACTTAGCCACCTAATTAGTTAGAAAAATATGTTGTTTTAAAAGTAAGCCGAGTCTAAAGAAATTGTGAATTAGGTCAAATTCCTACACGAAGTGTGATGCCAACATGAAGGTGTCGTTCTTGAATTTTGTCGTCATCCGTAAAGTAGCTGCACACAAAGATTCAAATAGGAACAGACAAGTTCTAAAACTGTTCATGTAATTGAGTTTGGATGGAACTCTTAATGGAATGGTGGAACTCCCGTGACCCACTTAATCTTTAACAGGAAATAATCAAGACAGCTAAATTTTACGAGGCCAATGACGACCGTGTGTCGCCTATATATAACACAAATAGCACCTGCAATACTGTCAAGTTCGATATATTTGCGTATCAGCCTATCGTAACTACTTGACTCAGAAGCCCCAAGACTTCCCGGCGTTTTGGGTAGCAGGCTTGTGTAAAAAGGTTTTATATCCGGTTGTAACTTTTCCGCCTGAACCCCGTGTGTAACTACTACTCTCGACCACACGACCGTGGCTATTTTTTCAAGGTTCGCCAAAGGCTTCTAGGCGTAATCAAACTACTTTCGTCCTTACGCTGGCTAGTAGGAAATCACTATATGCCATAGTTTCCACTCTACCCATAGCCTGACCATAGTGCGTTTGTACTAGATTTTTCTGGGCCCTCTAATCAGGGTCTGTATAAACACAAAAGCTATAAATGTCAGCACTGTCCTGCTGCTAAACACTAAAATTATGTAGCAGCAGGACAATGCTCAAGTAAATATAGGCAACTAAGGAAGAAGAGAGAAGTCGGCCCGAGCAGAATTCGATGTTACGCATGCGGTTCACTACGATCCAATTGTCAATTACTGGCCACTATTGCTAATAGGTTGATACACTGGCTACAGTGAACCGTGTAATGATTCCGGCACTATAGTTTGCTGTAGTGATGTACCCAGTGATGCAAAACTGAGCAATGCTGACTAAAAGCCAAAAAATGTCTCGTGCATTTCTACTAGTTAAAAGAGCGCTTTGTCAGTCACACTAGTTAGAAGAGACTGTGTTGCCCACTTTCTCTTCCTTCAGAGATGCAACGGCTGGGTATTGAATTAAATTGAAACGTCTTGATTGAATTGCTTTTTTATTGATTCTAGAAGAGGGCCATAATAACATTCACATTCATACATGAATAGTGACGATTATACAATGATGTCGTTTAGCACACATTTCAATACATTTGCATCATTGTCATCCAGAACAGGCATGTCAAGTTTGATATCATCGGCGTATATTACATATTTAACCGATTTGAGTTTGACGTGTTTGACCTGATCGATAAAAATGTAAACAAGAAGCTACCTAGTACAGTACCTTGAGGACACCAGTAAGAACACTACCCTCTCTCGATAATGTCACCCCGACTTTCATTCTGAATTTTCAATCTATCACAAAATCAGAAATTCATTGGATGATTTTAGGGCCAACTTCTTTAGATGGCAGTACGGAAATGAGTAGATTGTAGAGCATAGTTTCAAAGACATTCTTGAAGTCACAGTAGATAACGTCCACGGGGTGTCCTTCACTGATCCGTCGACTTACGTCGCTGAAGAACACAAGCAGACAACCGGCGGTTGACCGCCCGTTGCGATCGACAAACTAGGTGCTGTTCAGCAGATTCTGTTGCTCTGCACTGCTTATAATTGCATAGCATACAATCCTCTCCGGAACCTTGTATGTCACTGCTGTTAGGAAGACATGGCGCTTGTTGGCCGGGTCTGTCTTGGTCTCACTATTGTGAACAGGAGCAACCCAAGCCCTACGATAGAACGATGGTATAGGTCCCTTCTCTGGTGAACTTCGGAAAAACTTGCTTAGCGGATTTACTACGCCTACTGTTGCCCTCTTAAAGAACACACCGCGGAGCAATTTGGGGCAGAGACTGTGCTTCAGATCAAGGTTTTGAAGCTTCTTGAAGACCCCTTATTTCTGACACATTAACATCGGTGACTTGTTGGATGTTAGCAGGGCATAGGACAGAAGAGAGCGGTGTGATGGGAGTAATCGAACTGGTCACACAGCAGGTCAGCTTTTCGTCAATCATTAGAGATCCGTTGGCCTGAATCAATGAGAAAAGACAGATCATCTTTTAGCTTAAAACGAGCTGAATATCAACATATTTCTGATATGTTGACGTATGCTGCATTTTGCTTTCAAGTGAGTCGCGATAATGTGCGGAGCGGAAAGTATGACATCATTTTACTTAGAGGAGCTATCTTAGCGCGAAATTTAGCTTTAGTCAACTAGTCAAGAACTCATCGTTACTTGTAAACACAACCTTTCGTTGTTGTATTATCAATAGCCCCGAGATCAACATGCGTTTAGATAGATCACTTATAGTTTTCACACGCATGTATTGCTCTCCGGTCTGGAAGGTCTAGCCGAAAAACTACCAGACGTGACTGAGGCATTATAGCAAACGTTATCTAAATACAACTGCAAAGATTTTTCGTCCTTTAAGCTCCCATTTTGAGCAATGTAACTTGAGTGCTCTACTCTACTTCAGGCGAGTTGACATTTAGAGTACTTCTTATTGCAACCCCCTATGGCCCGAGGGTCGTTATTGATTCATTCGCATGGCGGATGGTCATATGGGCACATAAAAACCTAGTTTGCCGCAGCCCATGTGATTGCTAAGCACAAATCCCTACTAGAGAATGAAACAATCCCATGTATGACACACACTTCTGCGAGATGCATACATATGCATTTATATTACGTTGTATAACGGTTATACTCAATATCAATTGTTGCAAAACAAAAGAGTTCTGTTTTATGTAAAAGTGCCTGTGACACGAAAATTGTTGCAGTGTTTTGTTTATAAAACATAAACAAAACAGTTTTCAATATTTTCTCTCGCGCCGGTTTGCACCCCCGTTGAACAGGGTCCGCAAGTTGTAATTTCCACTATTACGATAATAACCTAATATTAATTGATTAACACCGTATATCTTATGAGCGTGAGCTAAAAGGACAGGTTCACTATTCTAAGAGTTGATCTTATCCGAGCAACCACGCATTAATGGTTTTTAAAAAACGATCGATCCTTTTTTGACGGCACGCTGTCATCCTCGTTATACTTTAATAGGCCTCAGTGGTGACGCGAAGTTTTGCTATTGCCGCCCGACTTTCAGCAAATTGAAATCCGCCATGTTTTCTTAGGCAACTATAGCGCGTGCTTGTGTGGATAACGGCACTCAGTCGTATGGGTAGCGGAAATGTTTTGAAATTGAGGATGTGGATTGATTGTCAGGCGTTAACAGAAACGATGGAAGTATTCGACAGGTTTTTGGTGATACTGAAGCGGCAAGAGCTCCATGTTCCGAAGCCGAATTGGGAGTGCGCCTTAAGATGCTGCAGACGGCTGCTTGGAGCTTCGCAATGGCACCAAGCAACCGCGCATCTGCCATTTTCGCCTCAAGTGGTTGTGCGTTCGTGAGGCCTCAAGCAAAGCTATGTAAAAGGTTAGTATAATTAGGTATCTAATTAGATTGAAGGCTTTCCGTGGTGGCTAAACATCTTAATTTGAAGCTTCGCTCACAGCGTCTGGCTAACGAACGTTAGCAACGCACAAAAGAAACGACATTAGTTGTTGTCGGAGTGCACTCTCATGACCCTGTCTCGCCTACGGATGGAAGTCGGTAGGCGCTCCTGGAGCTGCAGCCGTCGGCGGGGGTGCGAGTAGGGCATTTGAAAAGCATTCTACCCACAGCCGCCGGCTATACAGTTCAGTTTCCGTGCCGTCTGCAGGAATGTACTGAGACAGGTAGTAACTATGTTTCACCATGATATATTTGACACATATATTAGATCCTTATCCCTCCTAATATACTTAACGTATTTATGACATTTCCTTATCCCTCCTAATATGCTTAACGTATTTATAGACATTTCCTTATCTCTTCTAATACACTTAACGTATTTATAGACATTTTGTTTTATTACTACAGCTCTAGACGGATCGACATACGTGGCTCACACTAATAGCAATATACGTGTTTTTCCTGCCTTTCGCATTCCGTCGTTTTGAGACGGTTCTCACCGATATCTTACCCCTATAATAACTAGAGTAACGTATACCGTTTCCTAAGGCAACGGAAGTACGAAAAGTGATAGAATTTACTAACGCCGCGTATTTTAATGTCTAATTTCACACCACTAAGACGACAAACTAGGCTGCCTGGGGGTGCTGCAGTTGACAAGTGATTCGGCTCTAGTGTCAGCCATAATGCCGCTCCAGGTCAGAGTCTTTCCGCTATAGTAAAATATGAAAGTCACGCATGTGTGAAATTTAGCCATGATCTGCGTATAGACTAGTAAATTTTCCGGTGCATAAAACTTTAGTTCCACATAACGCTTTGAGTGTTCTGGCACATGTGACATTAAACAGTAAATTGAATTAAAGTTGGCCTACGCTCAGCCAAAATCATCGTCAATGATGGGAGTATCGATTGGCCCACCTATATACCGTATTGAGTAGTGTGTTTTGAAACGAAGTGGAAACCCAAACAAGAGAGGTTGCGTTAATCCGCATGCTAGTACCATCTGGTCTACCAGCTCGGTGGCGTGGTGCATTCGCCTGTGCCTCGCGACCGGAGGAGACACATAGGTGGGCGGGTTCGAGCCCCACCGTTGCACATTTGAATTTATGGGAGTCGGTCTGTGAAGCAATGCGAAAAGCAGTCCTATATACGTTAATTTTTGGCTGCAGGTCAGCCCGAAAAGTTTAATTTAATGGTACCATCTAGCCAAGTGATCGTATTAGCTGGGGTCGAACTTACCCTTCCGCTTCAACATGGGTAGCTGCTAGTGGGATATTCCACTAGTTTTTGAATTGCGTTTGTAGCACGTTGCCTAACCGTAACATGTCAAACCCTTCAGTGGCAATCAAGCAGAACGAGTACGATGCTGTAATTAAACGTCTGTTAAAGACTTTTTTTTTCTGGGAGGTTTCGGGAATGCATGATGCACATGCGCCACTAGCAGCCTGCGTGACTAGTGTGAGACTCGCAAACCCACTAAATCCGGATTCCTCCCCACCCCCCCAGGCTCGGTATTACTTTGGCCTTACATCGAAATGTTGAAGACTTAACCGCAATCAAAACGAAAGGCCTCCTACCACTGAGGTAGAGAGGAACATCTCGACCGGAAAAGCTTTATCAATCGTTTTCTGAGATGCAAGAGGTGTTCTATTAATTGACTGCCTTTCTATGGGAAGATCGATAACTGAGGAGTACTACGCAACAGTTTTGGACCAGTTGAAAAAACGCCTTTTAGCACTACGGGCCACGATGTCAATAAGAACTTTACTGTTTTACCATGACAATGCGTCTGCTCACACGTCTATCTTTGCCACGGCCAAATTACGTAAACTTAAGTTATAAATCGTCAAGTATTTCCAATATTGCCCGTAACTGACCTGTGCGATAATTATCCTTAGCCATAATTATTGGAAACCTGAAAAAGTATCTTCCCGGAAAGAAATATCAAAGCAACAATGATGCGATATGCACCGTAGACGAGTATTTTAGGTCTAAATATCCTGAATATTTGACTGTGGTATGTAGGCTATTCGATCGTTAGACTAGATATGCTGAGCTTGGGGGTCTGTACTGAACAGTAAATGATACGTACTCTTTGTCCGTCTATTGCATATTTTCCATGCTATGAACATTTTGATCCAGCTAGTATAAGCATTCGTTTTTCCAGGCTTCCCCTTTTGGGCGCGCGCCAAGAGTCATTCTTGCGTTGGCGCGCTTAACTTCTAAGGCGATGCGCTGTCTCAGGAACGGTGCCTCAGAAACGGTGTCTCAGGAACATTTGTCTCCGCTTAACTTCTCAATGACCTGGCGTTATGGCCATGACATCTCGTTCCCACGCGCCTGATGTCTCAATAATGAAAGGACAAAGGTGTGCTCGTTTCTAAAGCATCCTAATGACGAATCTTGTTCCTCTCCGCTCTGACTGCAACGCCGCCTAACGTGCAAGAGAAAATCGTCGTACAGATCGCCAAATAATCGTCGCACCACACATCAGCAGTTTCATGGGGTTAGGGCTATGGCCCAGGGGGTTATGGTCATGCCGTCTAGTTTAATGTTTTTATCATCATGCATATGTGTTGCCTCGGCACACTCGGCAAAGCCTTTCCGTCTTTCCGAAGGCTCTACTGAGCACATTATGTTTGGCATTGTAGCGTGCCTGTTTCATGACGACCACCTACTTCTACCTCAGCTTATGGTGACTTCCTGCATCATCCATGTTCATGTCATCAGAACACGGTTAAGCGGCGAAAACATAAGTCGCCAGGCGGAGGCTGCACACAACTCTAAACTCGACCAAAATCCGTTTTCCGGTTTTGGCGTATGAGCGAAAAAGATCGAGTTCGTCAGGGTTGCGGCAGGTGAGCCTTCGAATTCAAACTAGTGTTCACACACACACATATACGCACATACTAGTCATATTAAAGCAGCTGATTTCCTCATAGTTCGGAGATCCCTGGAGACCACATTCAGGGCCAGGGTCGGCCAAGGTGAGGTTGTCTATATGATACAGTCGGTATGATACGACGAGGCTATTCTTTAGCCCAAGAAGGATTGACTGGAGGAACAAGCTGAAACACAGTAGTGCACCTGGATTTCCCTGTTGAAAACCGGACGCCAACGCGATGTGTCTGTTTTTAAAGCAGAGCGGAATGGGTCTTGCATAGGAAAAACTGGCAACGTTGTAAAGCTGAGAAATTTGCTCCCATACTTGACGAAGCATCGTGCCTCGGAGGTGAGAGTTACGGGCGTTCTTAAACTCAGCCTTGATAGCTGTGCATCTTGGCGCGATCTGGAGGAAGCCGCGCATAGTGTGGATGGCAGCATCGGCTCCTAACATCGTGCCATAACCCAACTGACGAGGTCGTAGCTGTTCTCTAAGGAGGCTTTGGATGCGCTGGATGATAATTTATATTTTTACCTACGATGACGGATCGTATAGCGATGGGTCTTAAGCCACCAGAAAAAGGCAGCCGACAAATAGACATGGGCGTTTGGCAACGGACACCGCGATTTTGTGGACAAACCGTCGAACAGACATCACACCCCGCGATAACTGCCACCGAAAGGGGTTCACCTAAATACAGGTCGACGGAGGCGCGGTATTCTATAGCAGTCACTTCTCGCTTAATAGACACTAAGATAAATTTGCCGAAATAAATTACCTTGAGACACTGGACTTTAGCTTCAAAACGCGGGACCATCAGACCCAGATTACCATGGGGGACGTCAACGCAACATCTGTGTTTTGGGGGGTACACTAAATTTCTGGGCCAATCATTGATGGGGTGGTTGGCGAAACTGAACCTTCTGGTGATAAACAACCCGAAAGAGGTAGCGAAGTTCGTCCGCAGAAGCCAGAAAGCCTTTATCGACCTAACGAATAGCGCCGCAGACAAAACCTACGGAGTAGTGGACTCGAAAACAAGGAGAACCTTAGTGATCACCGATATATTACATTAACGGTGGAAAACCAAAAATTATTTAAGAGCACGGTGTTGCTGAGAGCCGCAGACCCGAATGGTCGGCTTGCAGGATGAGAAAGCAGACGCTTAAATAGAAAATAGTTGGGAGAACGAACTGGGAAAGACCTTCAAAAGGAAAATCTCAGACAAGATCCTTCTAAGTGCATGCACGACGGCAACGCCATCTTCAGTGCACCCGCGTCAAAGAAACGGCGCACTAAAGTTTTGGCGGTTGCCCGAGGTGACTGGTGCACGGAGATGGTACATTAGAGCTTGGCACCAAAACACTAGAGCCCGCGGGCAGGCCAAAATGGCGAGAATGGAATTGGCCAAGGAAAAGCGGTGTGAAAAACAGATGATATCTGATCTGAATACAAGACAACACGCTCGAATTTGAAGACTACCATTAGCAAGAATTAACTTGGATGTAACTTATTAATTACTAAAACCGAGGAGAAGAGACAACAAGTCCCAGAGCTCGAGATCTTGTGAGAGATGTGTTATGACGGCAACGAGTCTGCTCTGGAACCTAGAGTATGACAGCGGGCTAGAGATAAGCAGGCCTCGCGTAGTTGAGTTCGTCGCCTATGACGACGACCTAGAACTCTTAGCCACCGCAAGGGATGTGGATCTGTTGGAGGACCTAACAAACATGAAAGACATAAAAAAAAAAAGCGCAGAAGGATCATAATTGTCACCAGAGCGTACAGGACAGACGCTGTGCTGATAATTGCTTGTATGATACCTTGGCGAGAGGCTGAGTGGACAGGAGCGGAACCAGAGGCACCAGGGTCGTGAGCAAGGCCAATAATATCAGATCTCATAAAATAGTACCAATGGGAGTACGCGGAAACTACGTACTACCTAACCTAAGTCCTCCACCGGTCATAGCAGCTTCCAGAGCTATATGGTGAAGATCGGGAAAACTAAGGTAGACATAAACCGCCGGCGAGACCGATGACGTGAATCACACGCTTGTCGCGTACAGGGTTACGGATATCACTAGGCAGACAGTCCGATCTCAACAAAACGTGTAAACTAGTACGACAAAAATCTACTCTCAGGGATACTCAGCTCGAAACAAAGCTGGGACGCGAGATCTGACTTTGTGGCGATTGCTATGAGAGAAAATATAAAGATGACGGAAGAGAGGCGGCAACGCATGGAGATGTAGGTTAGAAAACTACCAGGTAATTGTGGATTAAGAGTCACACACTACTCAGACCAAAGGATGTGCATTACGCATTTTTGACCCTGCCTCCCTGCCAAAAAACGTTTTAGATGTTCCGCAAGCATTTATAACCGAGGTTGCAAGCACGAAGAGTGATTTGCGTTTATTGACTTGTGTCGCGAGCACGAAGTGTGATATGCGTTTCTTGACTTAAGTCGCAAACTTTAATCCTGCTAGTTTCATTGTCAACATTCTTCGTCGTGTTAAGCGGCTATGTCCGTCAAAAGCAGATTAAAGAGCTTTCTAGATGGCATTCTGGTACCCTTAGATATATTTTAAAGTATTTCATAGGCTAGTTCAGACTTTAACGTATCCCATAGGCTGCGGTTTTTCTTTTTGCATCATACATCCTTTTTGTGCGTTGTGGCTATGACATGTTATAGTAAAAATAACTGAATGGTTAATGGTAATACAGTTAATGTATGCGAAGCTAGCCAGAATTGTACTAGTGAGATGGTGTTATTCATTCGGCGGAGACAACTTAATCCGCCAGCACCATTTCGCTAATGATGACAACACAACCTTCACGGTGATATCTTAATGGCACAAAAAACGTCAACAGCTATCGTGCCACTTTTTATTACTTTGCCACTCATCTTCATACCGCTTCGTTTATCCATATCTGCATCTGCCTGTATAAACATATCTATCTGTATGTGCATATACGAATACACCGAAGGACGGAGATATCTATGAACCTATAATATATACATATAGTAAGATGCTACTCATAGATTAGCATAGCAAAGGAAAAACAATGTCCCCAAGGAAACGTGTGCATCTGATTTGTATACATGACATGACGTATTCTCCGACGCTATACCTAAAGCCTATATATATATATATATTATATACATCTATGTGCATACTGAGCACACATAATACATATCGTGTATCCATTGTAGTCGAACTGCCCCGAACTGATAGCCTCCCATACCGGACCGATAATAATGCTGCCGTTGTTACGCAAGATCGACGTAGGGACGCCGCTGCGTCGCGGTCATCGCAACTGCTCTGTAAACGCACAGCAAATAAAAAAATAAATCCAGCTTGGACATTACACCGATTACAACGGAGTTATGATTATT
>QVRM01002233.1:0-59197 GCA_003439945.1 Dermanyssus gallinae
GCCTCTCTAACTAATCAAAGTTTGCAGTCGAGAGATGCGTGCACACTTTAGCGCGGCTTGTAACTTAGCATTAGCGTGACAGTCTCCAAACGTCCATCATCTTCCAATACATGGAAGAGATTGCCGCCCGGCGCTTCATCAATGTAATGTGTGAAGATCGTGCCCATAAGGAATAGAAGCTCTTTATTCACGAAATTAAGGGTGAGGAGCAACTTGTTGTAGGAGGGACCTGCCTTGTCGCCCTGCTGAATATTCCGGGCTATGCGCTGGCCGTAAAAATAACTGATGTGCTCTCGTTTTGCAACGCATCTGGACACATTATATGGATTCTGCAACTGTTCGGCCACACTTTCAAAAAGTGATCAATATGGTTTGCACCCACAAGTTAAGCTTCAACTCGTTAATAAGCATTACTGAGTGTGTTCATTAAGGGCGGTAAAACAATGTCGTTTCGATTCAAAGTGATGTCGCATCTTATGCGAAGTCTCTTTAAGAATATTTTTTTCTTCTCTATATATTTATACAAATGTGGGTGCGTCCTTGAAACTATTCATAGAATACACTAGACTAGGGGTGTCGTCCGCGTGCAGAACGACAACAACATTTCTGAGTTCGGCACGCACATGGCGAACTAAGTCAGCGACACGTGCAGCAAGCACTGCATATGTCCAATTCTAGACAGTCCTCTTCAGAAGCTGGAACGCACTCACATAAGAGAACAGCCTGCTCCAGCGTACAAATTAAGTCGACTCGTGAGTGACGGGGAAGTTTGTCAAAAGCTTCGGGAAGTTGAGCGGTCCTATCAACGACCGCTCAACTTCCGACTGGAGTACGTGGAAAGTGTCCCATGTACCTCGGCCCTACTTGGACTTCCTGAATTGTTCCAGTGGTAGAACTTTCTCGACAGTTGAAACCACGTTTACCGGTGATCCACCTTGCGAAAATCCTCTTAAGTGTGCGTTTCGATGCGATGCCCCGACATATTGCGGCGACAGGTCTGAGTATATCTGGTTGAGCAGCGTAGCCAGCTAACCTATCAGAACATTTGAAGGTTTTGCCCAATGCTTGTAGTAGCTCTTTCCGCTTTGGAAAATCGCTCAATATTTTTGCTTGGTTTTCCTATTCGATAGGAGAATTAATGAGGTGCTAATCCAGGGCAAGTGTATACTCAACCGCCGGTCTATGCGTAGGAGCAATTGGGTCAAACAGAAGCGAAATGAAATGCTGACTCATTTCTCCTAGGACATGTTCCTCTTTCGCTGAAGTATATGCAGATACGCGGCTCCACTTCCGCTTCTCCTAGAGGTCGAGAAGTCTACGTTTTGCAGTTGTCTGAAAGTAGCAGTAATGGGCCCTTGCTGAGCGCAGGGACTCCAAGGCCTCGAATGTTTCCGGTCGGCGGTCTTGCCCGCTTCTGTCGAGAGTTTTGTTTTACTATCGCTGCCTTGACGGCAGCTCCTAAGATGTGATTTTCCTGGCCTAAGTTAAATGGCTGCCCCGTCTGTATGGACCGTGTTTAGGTGAATACAAAATAATTTCTAGAGACGTACTCCTTCGAAACAACATGTGTAGCGCGCTGCGTTCTAATACTAGCTGCATAGTTGCAGTGGAGAATATACAACTTCACAGTATTCTAAAGCAACAGCTTGCAGACATGCCGATCCTGCGTGGCAAAGGTTGTTCTTGCAGAACGGGTAAATCCTGCCTTTCAGTGAACTTTCGCTATTGCCTTTCCAGGTGGCCTGGAACACATTCTCATTGACCAAAACAAAAGCTTAAAAACCTTGCTGTGATCGTTGTCATGTCTAACGCATGTCTAACGAAAAAGCCGAGTCCAGCCCGGTACACTTCGGTTTCCATACAGCCGAGATACCAACACTTCTGGCGAACAGCCAATCAATCATGCTAGGGTTTCACAGGGCTGCCTCACAGTGTAGGCTTATCCACATCCAGATCACACTACCTCTTAGGTCGACTAGTAGTAGGTCGTAATAAATTATTGAATTTAAATAACGGCTCTTATCCACCTTAGACTTCCCTTCGCCCACTTGCCCGCCGCCGCTTCTCATGGTTACAAGGTTGCATCGTAAGCCGTTATGTATTTTGAGTTTCCTGGATACATCTCTCGTGGCGGCGTGGTTTATGGGACTTAGTCATTGTTGTCATCCGCCAGGGTATTACAGGTTCGATTTCTATTGTTGATCGAATGTTCTTTAAGCAATGCTCATGGGAAAATAGATGATAAACCATAGCGCCGAGTCGGACGGAATGCTCGTGGAAAATAGATGATAAACCATACTGCCGAGTTCATCAGCATCACCACTACAATGGCCAGTGAGCAGCAGCAGATCGCACCGTTGTCGCGTTGCCCTGTTGTTGTGTCGTTGTTGCTGCTGCTGTTGATGTTGTTGTTGCGTTGTTGTTGTTGTTGTTGTTGCTGCTGCTGTCGTGGTCGTCATCGTCGTCGCTGAGGCCGTTGTCTTCCGTCAAGAGGAATGGCTGTGCAGGAACCCACTGGCCCACGACTCTGTACTTGATTCACAGGTGGCTGATTCGTCGAGTGCAGGCAGGTACGGCTGGCAAACAGGCGGACATGCCAAACGGGACAGACAGGCAGAACAACAGAATGCGTCTCTGTGCGGCCATCATCCCGGACGACGACGACGACGACGACCAGGACCAGGACCAGCCACTTCGAATGTACTCGCGTCGTGCGCAACAAAGGCGTGCACTCTGCGAACTTGTTGAGCACCACCTTAAGTAGAGGAAGAAGAGGTACTTGTCCCCGAACGCCGCAGTGGCACCAGCCGGACAAGGAGGGAATTTATTCGCCTCCTTTCGTGCAATAGCTGTTGAGTTGTTGAGTCGTCCTGCTCCTGCTCGAGTCCAGTCCGATTGAGTCGAACAAACAGCGAGCGAGCGAGCGGCGAACATGTGTGCGAGCGCGCGCGCGCTTTTCTTGTAACGTTGCTGGCATATTAATAATCCCTCACACGACAAAGACACATAGTTTAATAGATGCTGTGTGTGCAAATATATATATGTATATATATATACATATCTTAAGTTTTGTTGCTAGAGAAATCTAATAACATACCACTGCGGCTGCTACTAGTAACACACTTGTACAACACTTCAAATGTGTGCCATTCAGACATTTGTATGTAAGCGCAAATAGTAGCTGCAGGGCAACACGAACAAGGCAAATAATGCAAATTGTCTCTTCATTACATGCTTGTGCTTACGCACTGTAGTCACTACGAACGCACGCGGCAAAGTGGTGCGAGTTGTCTATGTGTGTACGTTCGATCGATCAAAGCGACTAGACAACCGCTCATTTATTGAAGGTCACATAAATTACACAAGGAAAAGAGAGACAATTACTATCCGAGACGGCATTCATGATTGCTTTTAGAGCAGTAACTATCTTCATTTCTGTTTTTCGTCTTCTTCGCCGTGACAACCAACCTTCGGCTGTGAAGACTGGCACTGTCTCGTCAAGCTTCGAATAATAAACAACAGTAACATAGCAATCGTTATGTTACCGCAAGCACAGTTCTACACATGGAATAGCAACCAAATTGCAAACACATAGAGAGACGAGAGGGAAAAAGGGAGAGAGCGAGAGAGAGATGGAGGGAGAGAAAAAGAGACATAGACAATAAGAAGGGATAAAACGCAGGAATTTTGACGCTTCCGAAATGCGTCGGGTGTTGAGCCCGGTCTAGTCCTGTATGGTTGCAACACGATGTCAGAGTCTTGGTTGTTAGTCGTCACTGCCTGATTTGTTCACCCGAATCGTCGTACCCACAGTTGGTGGTGGAGGTGAAGATGGTGTTGATGGTGGTAAGGCCGGCAATGTCGATAGCCGGACCGCACCGGCGGAAAAAAGTGCAAACATTCCGCAGTAGCAGCAGCAGCAGCAAAAAATAAGTGCAAAAATTCGTTTCCAGAGTCGCTTTTGTTGGCGTTGTTTTCATTTTTTCAACACCTGCATGCTGCATAGTTACTGCAGTCTAGAATGCACTCTACAGAATATAATCTCACGACCTCACAGACTATAGTCATCGAAAAGTATGCGCTTAATATATATATATATATAGTATATATATATATATATATATATATATATATATATGTGTCGCAAGGATACATCGGGATAAAACGCATGCCCGGCGAAAGTGAACCATGAATGAAGACATAACAAGAGAAATAAGGAAAGAGAGAGAGAAAGGGAGCGTAACACAAAAAGAGAGACAATGGACGCTAAAAATTAGTAGCCCAGTGCCCGATGTTCGACGGTTCACTTACAATAAGCTTTTATGGGTCGGGCTTTTCAGCTGTTTGCTGGCAAAAATTGGCCAGGAAATAGTTGCCGTAATAGTTCTCCTTCTACACTAGTTTTATCTTGTTCTACTGCTAAAAAGAAATAGCGTATAGCAGATACGGCCGAATAGTTGATTGGCAAGGCAAACTTTTCTCGCCGACAGCTGCCGCTTAGCGTCACCGCGACCAATTGCCCCACTCATCATTGTCGTCCTGGTTGTTGTTATTGTTGTTTTCATTGTTAGTTATGTTAATGCTGTTGTCACTGTTGTTGTTGTTAATGTTGTTGTCACGGTTGTAATTGGTGGTGGTGTGACCATATCTTGCAGCGTTTCCGCTATCGTTGAGAGACAGCCGAAAGGCCTTACTGCAGTTGAGTCGTTTGTCGAGACATTTGTGGCGCCTAGCCCATATGCAGCTCATCATAGATCAAAAATATCACCCTTGTCAACGACGTCATTATGATTTAGCTCTTAGATTAGGATGAAGGTAAATCGTGGTGGGGTGGTGTATTGCTTGCTTTTCTCTATCAATAGAATTGCTGCTCTATCCAAAGCTGGATCAAAGTCCGAGTAGCCGTTCGCTTTCCATCTAGCTTATTATTATTATTATTGTACACGAAACTGACAAGCTTGTTGAGCAGGCTCCCAATCTCGAACCATACTTCCGCAATTAAGCAACTGTTTCGAATGAAGAATAACGGGATTGGAACGGCAAGTATCACGGTGTAGTCGACCTAAAGCACGTACAATGATCGTGCGTCTAATCGCCTCTAAACAACCATTAATATCAAACAGCGTTTTCCATTCCCAATTGCGTTCATTACAAATGCCATAACGCGCTTCACATTTGAGCTGCCTACGACTAAAACGCCTTGGGGCAGTAATTGCTCCATTTGCTGTAGCTGGTATGCGCCGTTAGAATTGGGCATTTGATACTCATTCATTTTGTTCCTTTTCGGTTCTCTTCGTTCTGTTTTGTTATTGTTTCGATGCACTGTTCCTCAGCCTATTCTTCGTCATGCGTTCACTTGTTGTTCCCTTACTATATACTTTTTCAACTCTCTCGTTGTCGTCTGGAGCTTTCCTTTCCTACCCCTCGCTCGCTTTTCTCCACGATCTCTCCACCAGCACCGTTTTCAGCAGCCGCCGTAGGCAGCGACGGGGGCTTGCCTGTTATGCCGCCCTCGCGCAATGTCGCTCGTGTCAAGGAAAGGGTAGAGAGTTGGGAGCTACTTGATGCCATTGCTGCTGCTGCTGCTGCTGCTGTTGCAGGTTCGTGATCGATTGTGACAGGACTCTAAACAAAAGCCAAAGCTAAACTCTCCACACTGGGTGACATCTCGTCGCTGAGGGGGGGGGGGAGGGGGCAGCTGTGTTCGTATTACAGCAAGCAGTAAGGCTGTCAAATTTAATAAATATGGCGCAAACATTTTGGCGGGATTGTCGTCAGTGTTCTTTTAGTTGTTCCGTAAGGCTAATGCCTGTTTTTTTCATGTCATGGCCGATTTGTAATCTACTCCGGCATTTACCTTGTCTAAAATGGGATCCATGGGAACCAATTTAAGAGTGGCCGGTCTGGGCCACGAACCCAAGCCTCCCGAATGCAAGGCAAAGACTTTGTCACTAAGCCATCTTGCTCGGTTCCTTTTTTTTATCATCAAGAGCATTTTTGAAAACACACAACGTTTTTACAAGATTTACACAGTACGTCTTACCACAACTGTCCTGATTCGGTCGGCTGTCCACAATGCTACCACAGAGATTCGTTTCCACCGTTTTACTTTTGATTTTCCCTTCGCAAAGAATGCACACGAGTGCATCGCACATAGGGCCTTACAGACTAAAAGAGCCAGCGCAGTAGATACATGCGATGGCTGGAGCAATAACGAATAGCGGTTGTGCTGATGGCGTTGAAAACGGTTGCCGCCGTTGCTGCATAGCCATGCTGAATGGTAAGCTGGACAGTAGGAGTTTCAAAGTTAAAGCTCCGCTCCCAGGAGGAAGGGGTATTTCTGGCATTGCATCCAACCTCGATTGACACATGATTAATACAAAAATATCTCAAAAACACAAGTTCTCACAAAGGCGCAAATTTGAACAAGAAAATAATAAACATTTAAAATTAATAAGGATTTGAAGGCTAGCACCTGCAGCAACTGCAAGGTATACGCTTCCACCAGCAATTTCTTGAGCAATACTTACATTTAAGAAAAGTCCCGACACTGCCACTCAGAATGGCCGAAACTCGATCAGAGCGTCAGCGACTATGCAAACCCGTCGAAATAGAAATGAGAAATGTTTTTGTTATATGTATAAATATATGCACGTTTTTAACTTTGTGTATACTATGTATAACGTGATCCTGCTCTACTCACAGCGCAGTAGTTATGTATCGACGCTTCTCGGCTAATTTTTAAAATTTGCTTTTTTTTTCAGCTTTGCCGGTAGCCAACACTACCCACGGCCACTGAGTGCGACCAGAAATAGTTCTTTCATCAAATCTGAGATCAGCAGGCGAAGCCCAAGAGAATTAACACCGGATAGCTTTACGCTAGAGAGATGAAAACACACGTAGTTTCTTTGGCTAGCCATGTGTTAGCTTATGCACGTCGCCGCACTTCGGCCGTAATGTAGACAAATATTTGCTTAGGCGTACATTCAAACGCGGAGGCGGGCACATCTACACAACGCAACGCAGAAGCAGGCGCATAGACAACCAGAGATGACCAGAGTTCACGCTTACCAAACCATTCAAATCACACTGATTATAATGGTGATGAGGATGATAGGCGCGCCGTGCGCCTAAGATGTTGGTTGCAGGTTGGTTGTAAGACGCGATGATAATGATACTATTAATACACCGGCGCCTTGATACAGGCAGCCTCGGCGCCATTACATCGGTACTATGGACAATATTTGTTTTGTCGGTTTAATATTCGTTTCTAATATGGGCGGCAGCGCAGACGGATCAACAAGCGGAGCTTTGGTTAGTCGAGCGGTTGGTTGGGCAAGCAAGGTTGAGTCCGGGGGGGTGGGGGGGTGGCAAAGATAAATATGCACACTTCTCGTTTATATATATATGTATATATACGTTAAAGTTTGTCGCGACGCTACGCCGGCATTATTTGGTGTTTGAATGTTGGTTTGATCATGTTGAAATATGACCTTGCAGTGCAGCACTCAGGGGCTCAGGGGATAATGTGCAGTAGCCCGAGCGGCGGTCTTTCATTGACTCTGCCTTGGAACTCTCGGGAAACAGTCAGTTCAGTTGATCCCGCGGCCGTCATACCTATCTATTTCTGTCTCTCTCTTTTGTTCTCTGTCTTGTTAAATAAACATACCAGGACTTTGGGTCGCCGACGACTTCGGTTGTAGCGAATCATCGAGGCGAAAAACTGCGCGTTCAACCTGATGCGTTCCATTATGTTGTGAAGCGCGGATGAGGTTCAAAAGCTCGTGTCCGAGAGTTTCAACTCATTATTGGAAAAGCAGATTCACCCAAAGTGACTTAATACATGTGATGTCAAATCGTTCGTTGTGCACACTTTAATGCTGAGTATACACTCCGTGAAAAATGTCCAACTATAGCCATTGGGCATACAAAAATATGATCTTTGTAGGGCGCATGATCTAGAACATATACGACCACCATATAAGACATATACGAAAATGTAAGTGCTACGCATGCGTCGCGAAAGAAAACACTGGACCTGGATGCTCACTTGGATCACCGTGGACTCAGAGTAAAAAATGCTCATTGATATATATATATATATATATTGTTTTTGTATAAATACATACATTTATAAACATGTTTCATTATGTTATTCTAAATACGTAAAAATCACCTTCCCTTTGTTTCTCGTGCACTAATCTCGCGCAGTGCTACACACCGTTATCGCACATTGACAAATATGTACCTGTTACGCATTTGAGGGAGACCACAAAACTTGCAAACAGAAAAATAAATGAATCGAAATTACCTAGAGAGGCTGGCTGCGTCTCGCGAGTCTGGTCCAAGTATCGGTCTAGCGGATCCTTTTATATGATCTTACCCAGTTATGATCCTATATGACAAGGGCAAAGACATCTTGAGCTTTCGCAACATGCAAGCAACTGGTAAAGTACACGCAACAGCGCTTAAATTCTCGACAGACAAATTAAAAGTAATTAAGCAAATTAAAAGTCCTTCACTATATTTCTTGCTCAGGATATAACGCTTACAGCAGATTGCCTGTCAAGTCGAACTGGGAACGTTCGATGTCCAGACAGCCAAAGAATAGACTGAAAGCAACTTACACCATCGACGTCAGCCTTGCTGTCTTTTAGGCAGGTGGGATTTAGTAGGCAAAAGCCTTACATCATAACTGAACAACGAAGTGTTCCTAATGCACCTTTTCGTCTAGAACACACACATATATATATATATATATATATATATATATATATACATATATATATATATATATATATATATATATATATATATATATATATATATATATATATAATATATATATATATAATAAAGACAACGGTTTTCGCTTGATTGAAGGTACTCGCATTTTTGATTCGCCGATTCGCCCATATTGACTAAGGGCTCCCTACAGGCGTAGCCCTAAGCAGTAGTAGCAGTAAAAGTGGCCAGAAGTAAACTGTTGTTAACTAAACAAGTTGTTCAGCGCGCTTCCGAGAATTCGAAGGTGTATATATATATATATATATGATTTTTTTACACTAATATTGGAGGATAGTAGTCTATCATATATTTTTTGTTAAGACATCAGTCTTCCCCATTCTATTTTTCTTCTTGTCTGATCATGGCTGATTATATTCCAACGCAAAACAAGCAAGACTTCCGGCATCTCTCCGCTCTGACAATGCATCGTTTAGTGACAGGTTAACATCTATTCTATCTGCGTAATAGTTGTACACAGTATGAACTGTCTAGACACTAATTGACGAGCTCCAAGCGATAACAGATCATTCTCCCGCAACCACTTATGGGAGTGCTGGTTCACTAGGTTCATGAACTCTAATGACCACGAGTTCACTACACACGATACCCACAAAGCAGCTCTTTTTGGCAGCAAGGTCGGCGTTAAATTTTCCAGATATAAACTTGTGCTGGAAAGCTGGCTCTAGCTCGTCGTTCCAGCGAATCCTAGGCATGTTTGATGGGATTGCACACACCGCTCTCTTAGCCCGCTTACGCTCTTTCCCGTCTATCGTTACGTTGGCCTGGTCGTATCCAATTTTTCAGGTCTCACATAAACCATAGGCATTGTGCGTGTCGATGGGCGATATTGTCAGTCGTGGAAGTACGGCGGGCCGTGTAGAGCCTGACATTCATGTTATGCACTACGTAGCTGTTGGTTTAACTGGACAGCCGTAGGCCTGGCGATTTTGCAAACTACTCATTAGAAATACAGCTTTTTTAATTGCCTTTTGAATTGTGTACTTAGTTTTAGCATTACCACTACAGCGACATACTCGTTGTACTTGTAATGTGAAATATATCTTAAGTTAATTGTAATAGGCAATGCAATTGTTATGTCCCTAAGAGCGTTTATATATATATATATATATATATATATGTTGCGAGTAAAATGAAGTTAAGCTAAGAAGTCTATTGTCTTTTTTACTATTTGGTTTTATATGTGCAAACATGTAAGAACATACATCTAAGTACGCACACACACATATATATATATATATCGTGTATGTATATGTTTGTATACACACGTCTATCTGTACACATAAGTCCTCGTTTATATATATATATATATATATATATATAACTAAACGTGTATGCATATGTTTGTGTACACATGTCTATCTGTACATAAAAGTCCTCGTTGCGGGCGCCGACCGTGTGCGCACGCTTCGATTTGTTAAATAGAAAAAAGATCCTACTCAATATCTGATTGTGGCATCATTAGGAGAGCGTTGTGTTTCGAAACACGGTACGTAACAGCCGACCGGTCGATCGATCGGCCCAGCTATTAGCGTTTGGCCACGAACGGAGACGAGGGGGGGGGGGGGCTAATGGTGCACCTATTTATCTGTCTGTCAATTTGTTTGAGCTTCTGTCCTTATGCGATAATAGTGGTGGTGGTGGTGGTGGCGGTGGGGGAGGCGGCGGTCCGTGAGGGGGCAGCGATCGAATATAACTAACCAATTGCCGTACTAGTTGTAGCATTAAAGAACGGCAGTAGTAGTAACAGTTGTGGGAGTAAAAGTCGGTCAGCTGTTAGCACTCCTAACCCAAGTGGTCGAGTGTGAACTTTGCACTACGGATGAGCGGTGAAAATTGCGAAAATTCAAGGCCCACGGCGGACTGGCCTATGGACTGGAACTCATAAAAGTGCCCGATTAAGCAGCTCAATACGCACGGCAAACACCCTGAAGGTACTAAGTGCAGACAAATAACTGCATTCAAACGTTGCGTGTTGACATTCGTGCAAATCGAACGACTGCGTCATGGCAATGCGTTTTATTTTCTGCAGCGTCATCACCCCAATAGTTTTAAAATTCGACCGCCGTTTGTCCGGCAACTCTATTTGTTTACAAACGGCAAATCGAACAATTCGGGTAGCTGTTTCGAATACTAGCAGTCCGGCAGGGCCGTTGCATTTACAGGCAGAGTTTCCAGCAATTCTTATGTTTTGAATGCACACGCAGAGGTGCATATATATATATATATATATATACAGACAGTTACCAGCGTCCCCCGTATACCGCTGCCTATACCTACCCGCTTCTTTCCCCTCCTCATAACCCCCGCTTCTCCCAATGCCACACCACCCTATCGCACTGCTCCTAATAAATAAATTCTTAAGAATGAGCCTTCAATAAGGAATCGCTTCTCTAGTTTCAGTTGATTGTGCTTCAGGCCATGGCTGGCAAGCTGGTCTCTACGTTCAGCAAATTCCCTGGTACGCTCAGGACACTGCCCTAGGCAACTAGTGCTGGTGTGGCTGAAACGCACGTTTCGACTACATAATGATATATCAGCACAGGTCTCGTACTGATGGCACTCGATTCCCGTCTCCTGCAAAGCTGTGTATATCTCGACGAGCAGTATAGGCGCTGCACCATCTTTGTGCAATTTATGATCCACAAATAATGTGCGAAAGTGTTCTGAAATACTATGAGGCCCTATTGATATTAGGTTATTTTAAATATTACTAAATGCAGTATGTAAATGATATCGTGGCCGCTCATTGCGACCTAGCTTGCCATCAAGTGCATTGCCTTTATGATAGAAGCGTTCGTTGTCTCGAAGGGACTTGAGATAAACACCAGGAAGACCAAAGCCTATGAAATTCAGGCGTGGAGGTCATTGGCTGCCAGAGACGGTATACGTTGTTTCGGCCAACCATTGGAGTTTGTTAACTTATTCCATGCGTACAGTACCTTACGAATGTTTTATTTTGGAATGGGAAGCTAAAATCGAACAGGCCAGGCGGGAAGTCGGTGGTCTGGCCCTGCATGTGGCAGTCGCCACGTATACACCAGGTACATAGTGCATAGTAATCACTACCTGGTATGTTCAAACGCAGCTTTCCACGAGGAGTACGCGTTGTGCACTTGTCGAGTCTGGCTGCAGAGGTGTGCCAAATACCATGCAGTGGAATGCACAGCGCTGGATCAAAGATCGTTGCACTATTTTTCTCGCCGGAAGTTTGAAGGAAAATAGAGCTTTATAAAGAGACATTTTTGAATTGTATATTATATTGAAAAAATACCTAATAAGCCCGCTTCAGTCCTTACACTTGGCGCTCTAATTTGCCTCTTCTGAAATATAAAGTATACCTCGGAGCCCTTAAATACGGTCTATACGCTGCTGCTGTGCAAGCCTTTAGCGGCTCATTAGCCATATACAAACGCTCCTCGTTTTTTCAACCGACTTAAATTGACTGCGGTGTGCGCCATTTTGTATCCTCAACAATGGGTGACCATTGACTTACAACCATATATATTTCTCCCAATATATATGTCAAACATTATAACCATTTCTTGGGCGATCTTGTATTATTAATATCGGCACAAAATTACCTTTATATTATATTCTGGGCGCTGCTGCTTCCCGGAAGTTGTTTGCCATTGAAAATTAACCTTGAAACACTGCTTGAAAAGATTAGCCACGTTGCCTATTAAGATGCCTCACATTGCTGATGTTTCTCAGGGATTCACATATTCTTGGTTAGCCTCATAGTGCACATCAAAATCCTCCATATTCCTCATCCTCCAATTGCCAAGTGCACAGCCTATGCGAACGACGTACAGTAGCGTGACTACAGGACGGAACACCAAACAGCTGAAGATAGAAGCAAATAGTAAATATCGGTATTTATTTGTGCCCGCATGGGCTTCGACTGGCTCCACCTAAAACTGTGTCCATATTTCTAAAAAAAAAACCGAAACAGCCTCTTGCAACTGCATCTGAAACGGTGCAATAATATACCTGTCCAAACAGCAGCTAATCTAGTCCTAACAATGCGCACTGGATTTGCGCTCTATCGTTCCAGTTCTGAAAGAGTGGTTTGACAGACGGGTGGAGTATTTCACTCTCCTACCCGGCGATCCAATTCCTCAAAGGTCACAGGGTTTCTAGAAAACACCGATTCTCAATCAGTTCAATGTTCTCCTTGAAGGGGCGTTTATTGCACGCTGTAAACAGATAGCGGAGGTGTATTTAAATAACGTTGTTTTAAAAATAATAATCTTTATTGAAATTACCCTTAGACATGGAACATCATCAGAGGTCTTGCCACACGTATGGCCGGTCGGAAGGACTTACTGTAGTCCGCTATGTGCGCCTTTGCTACTTGACTCAAAGGGCATAAGTATAGGTTGAGGTAATACTAGAGGGTGTTACTTGTTCCTAACCTCGTCGAGGGCTTTTTAGGAGAGGGGTTTTTAGTGGGCATTATGCAAATAACATTTGTATTGAATCCTACTCTGATCGTCCTAGGTGTGCTCAAAATGCAACGTGGTTGCTTCTATTTGATTGTTGTCATTACCGCTGCCACAGGCCCGTTTCCGATGGGAACGTTCAATGAGAGTAGATGGGCCTTCGTTTGTCATCGTTGTCGATATTTGTGATCTTATTATCACTTTGTTGTCACATATAGATTTTTAATCTTTGCAACAACAATCTGCGCAGTACTCAAATCATATGTTGAGTTCTATTAACTCGTGATATACTATAATAAATTGTACCATTGCGTATATCATGAATTCTATTATATGCTAAATTGTCCTCTAATGCTCTTATGTTGGGCATTGCAAATACAGGATTTGTTCATAAATAATAATTATCCACCCTCTGAACTCAATAAAAGAGCACCTGAATTGAATTGATTATGACCCCTTCACATATTCGGCATGATCATTGCCTGAATTTTGAAATATCGGAGTTTTATACTTCCCCTTAAACGGCATCTACACCTCTCTGAAGACACAGAGTATATGTAATATACATCAATTTTTGTTAATTACATTTTGCTCCTTGATCTTCCACGGCTTGGCACATCACGTAGTAAATCTCATCTGTAAAACCTTTGCACAAGTTCACGAATAGTGTTCTCATAAGGCTGGTTAAGTCAGAAGTAAATCACACGGACATGTCCGTCAGAATGCCCGCACAGAGTTCCCCTCTAATGATAAAAGCTTCACAATCTCTAGGCGCTCAGTTGAGTCACGCCGCACCTTGGACATAGTAGCTTTACTGTATTCTATTTGCAAGCAGGGCAAGGCACGGTGAGCGCAGAGCTGATCGCGAGAACTTGAAGAAACATGCCAGCTAATTTTTGAAACACCAGCAATTTTATCGACATAGGTAAGTTTCCTTCCGTTTAAAAAAATTTAATTTACCAGTGTTGGTATTTTGTCTCAAGCATTTGCTGCCCTTGCTTAGACCCTTTAACTGCGCAAGATATCTTTTACCTATAACACTTTTAGTAAGCTAAAAAAGGAGGCCACTTTACAGCTTACACTTTGTGTGAGCATAGCCATTGTGTTGTTCAAGCGTGCAAGCGCAAGTGACTGTGCCGTAGGTGCGAGATTGAGATTTCAATATTCTAATGTGCCTAAGCTAAAAAATCTTTCGTTACCATGACAACCGTGGCGACTGTATAATGGCCTCCTTCGGCGTGGTAAAACCGTTCCACCAACAAAAGGTGTGCTAGCGAAGCAATTCAAAAACAGCGTCATCAGCTAAATTACCATTTATATACCAGCATAGATTAGTTTTGAATTCCATCATTTACTTTCATCATAATGGAGATGTTCATATATATATATATATATATATATATATATATATATATATATATATATATATATATATATATATATATATATATATATATATATATAGATAGATATATAGATAGATAGCGTTGTCGTGGCCATCGCCTAAGAGACACCTTGGATCTCTTTCTAGTCAGTCTCGCAAAAAGTTTATTAGGCGTTCCATAGTATGCACCATAAATTTCACGTCACTGTACCACCTTCTTACAATTCGGCCATTCGTCACAGTTTCACCCCTGAAGAAAAGAATGACGACAACGGCTGTAGTCGGCCGTTGGAGCTTCACGTATGCGGGGGGGGTAGAGACGCTCGAACGCCAGAACACTGCCAGCTCGAGGACCTGCCTGGAACTGGAATGTGACATGAAATTGTATCTAAGCCGCCTGTGACGAGTTCCGGAAGAAAACCGTCCTTTTTTAATTTTAGCAGCAATCCTCGAGCCAAAAGCCCTGCGCCTCTCTATCGCCCTGTGGCAAATCGCGAGGCATCGCCATGGAGCAGATTATTTAGTGAGTCCGCTGCAGTCTTGAACGATCTTATAGAGGATCACAGCACTTAAGCGTAAAGCATGCTCTAGCGATGCATATATTGTGCTTATGTTTTCGTCAATCGCAGCTTGCCTTTTCGTCAATCGCAGCTTTTTTTTTGCAACGTTTACACTAGCCACATTTTTCTCGGGCCGTCCTTCGCGGGGTTCGTCGTAGAGAGTGAAGTGTCTAGTTATTATTATCTTATACCGTTCATACGGTACGCTCGCCATAGAAAGGGCTCGGTGCCCAATGGTCCAGCGAAGCTCTCTGGAATATGAATGAACGCAATCCTCCTTGCCCTAAAGAACTGTAGGCAGCCCAGTCTTTGGGTATGGCTGCTGCACCGCCGACCTTGTGTTCACCATTTTGGCACGCGCTGTCTGCTTTCTACTACTGTTGATGTGTTCTACCAAAACATTCACCAATACGGCGCCGTCCCAAACGCTGAACTTTAACCCACACTCCACTGCGCCGAAAAATGCAACACTTTTTAAAACCCTATATATGGACGTATTGGAATGTAGCCACTGTCCCTACACCACGTTCACAATGCTGAGTATTTATTGTGTATCACATTTTCTTTTGTAATAGAGGTAAATTTCTGTTAGATATATATATATATATATATATATATATATATATATATATAATCATATATGCAAGTTCGCGCTTGCCCTAATGAGCTCAGCTTATATACATATATATGTATATATATATATATATATATACATGCACAACTTTGTTCTTGCTTGCCCTAATGAGCTATGTGGTTTCTTGGTAAACGCCCTTGGTACTTAGAGTTTCGCAGCAAATGTTTCTGACAGACATTCATCCAAACAACCACCCACTCACCCATCCAGTCATCACGCAGGCACGTCGAATGATGGTGGAGATCGAGTTAGTTAGATCATCGACTTGGCCCAGCGCACAACAACGTCATCGCAACAACCTGGACAGAACTCGTCGTGTTCTTCCCCTGCATCTAACTGCCCCGCCCCATGGATATATCAGAGAGAGGACGTACTACAGCTGACTTTGGTCGAACTTTGGCCGCATAGCCGCCGGGTGGTGTGCCCTGCAGAGGAGCCTGTCTTTCTGCCTTCTTTATGACCAGCGGGAATGCTTTGTCTGAGCTCGCTGCCCGTCACACAGCATTTCCCTTCATTTCCCTTCTTACAGACACGCGCACATATAGGCCCATAAAGACCGACGCCTACGTCGTCATCGTCGTTGTTGTTGTTGTTGTTGTTGGTGTCGTTGCTGTTGTTATTGTTGTTGCTGTTGTTGTTGTCTTTGTTGTCGTCACCATTGTCAAGGCACAATCTAACAAGCTCCATCCGAGGTCACTCCGGGACATCAGCAACGGCAACAGCGGTGGCTGCAGCAGCAGCACCAGTAGCAGCAGCCCTGTGTCGACTCACTCCCGTCGATACCCACAGGGTGTATGTTGCAGGACCACACAAAACCACCATGCAAGATGAACAGGACACCCACAGAAGGACACCCACCGTCATGCACTCACCACCACCAACACCGACCAATATGGAAAGAAGCTGCGGCTGCTGAGAGAGAGAAAGAGAGAGAAAGAGAGACAAAGAGAAAGCTAGATAGTAGATAGATGCGTGTCCATGCATTCATGCGTGACTGCATGCATACGTAAATGCGTGCAGATATGCACGTAGAGTTTTTGTGCGTGTGGGTGCCTGCCGATACGTGTGCCGGCACAGTACGACCGTCGTTCTCACCAGCGCTGCCAGCGAATAGCACGTAGACATTATATACGGTTGGCAATTGAAGCTGGAAGTCAATCTACTCGCACTCTGGCGACCAAACCTACCTTTCCTATCTGCCTCAGGTTTTCGCTCTCTCCTTTGCTACCTTCGCGTGGCCACGAGTTCGTCCCGTTTCCTTGCATTTGGTGCTTCCATCTTCTCTCCCCTTTTCTCTCTCTCGCTTTTTTCCCTCTCCCTTTCTATCTGTTTCTCCCGTCGCAACTCCTACTTTAGCGTTCTTTACTCTCGCTGTCCTGAATGCGTCGCCTCTCTTGTTCCCCGGCCTCTACTCCCGATCCTTCCTTTTGATGTGTCTCATGTCCTTCGTCGCTTTATTATTCTTCGCTTGATCTCTGTTTTTGTCGCTGATTCTGCTGAATGTTCTCTCTGTTTTTCTTCGCTTGCGTTCTTCTCTCTATTTCCTTCGCGCTCTCCCCCTATTCGATCTATCTCTTTGTTCCTTCCTCTTGCGTTTTCTTTCTCCTCGCTTGTTGTTTCTGTCGTCTTGTTTTTGGTTCTCCTTTTCTCGCATGCTTACGGATGGAGCTATCCGGCAAGCATTTCGGCAGGCAGACAGAGGGACAGACATCCAGAAATCTAGGTCGGCAGCAGGTGAGCAGATAGATAGTAAACCATAGCATGGCGGTTGTTGTAGTTTGCGTTGTTGCTGTTGCAGCTGTTGTAGTTGTTGTTGTTGTTGCTGCTGCTGCTGCTGCTGCAGTAGCAAGGTCCAAGTTGACCCGAGCCGACCCACCCCCAGCCGGCCGGGTGGGTTTGGTTTTGGGGTAGAGCAGCATGAGGTAAAGTTGGAAGAGAAGAAGGAAATTGAAGGAAAAGTAGAAGGAGGAGGTGGATGCGGATGCTGGTGATGATGATGATGATGATGATGACGGTGATGGTGATGACGAGCGGTCACCGTAGTAGCAGCAGCAGCAGCAGTGGCAACAGCAGGAGCCGCCGCCGAATGAGGAGGCAAAGATCATCGGGGCATGGATCTCGTCTTCCGGCGGCACTTCCGGTTAGTTTGAATCACCGCTGCCGCCACCACCTACCATGCAGCAGCAGCATTAGTAGCAGTGCCACCGTGTGCGGGACGCCAAAACGGCAGACGCCGCCAAAGGACTTCCTCCCTTTGACGGCAGGTAGTGGCGAGCACATAAAGAAGGACGCCTCATAAGCCCAGTCCAGTGCAGCCCAGTTCAGTCCAGTTCAGCCCAGCCCAGTTTAACCCAGCCCAACTAGCAGGCGGCGAGGCGAGGCCAGGCGGTCAGGCGGCCAGGCTTCGATTCGAGTCGTCTGGCCAACCGGCCGACTTTTGGCCGGTTGGATGATTTGCTGGCGAGCTGGATAGTAGCGCTCACACATAGTGACGCGGTGGTTGGCTATTCAGCGCCAATCGCTGTCAACAGTCACTATCCTGCTGCTCGTTGTAATCGTCATCACTACCCCAACCACCACCACCATCATCAGCGGCATCATCATCACCACCATCACCATCAGCGGCATCATCATCATCATCATAATCACAATCATCATCATCGTCAATGGCACCATCACAATCACCAACACCGCCACTGTCGGGTCGTCGCCATCATTGGCTGGCAAAGTTCGATTCGTCAGTACGCTCCAAGCGGTTGAAATTACGTTGACGATTTAATTGGCCTCTGCTAGCGCTGCCGCGACGCGCAGCAATCCCGCTTGAAAGAGTTTCGACTGAATGAAGGTGGCGAGCAGGAGGAAGCAGGAGACGATGACAACAACAGCAACAACAGTACCAACAACAACAAGAACAACAACAACAGTACCAACGAGTAAACTGTGACGACCGACGACAACAACAATAGCAGCACCAATAACGACAACAACAATAGTAACAACAACAACAACAACAACGAGAACTACGACATCGACCGAGTCAACGGCAGCGCGACGATTCTGTGTATTAGCGCCGTCTATCTCTAAATCACTGTAGTTAGTCAGTTCTTGGCGTTCTTCGCAGCTGAGCCACTGACCGCTGCTATGATCGTAGACAGGAAGAGTGTGTGTATGTGTGTGGGAGAAAGCGGGGGGTTGAGAGAGAAGAGAGAGCATTATAATGTCAGAGAAGGGACATCATGCCGGGTGACCCCCTCCCGTCTCCTGGATCACCGGGGGGGGGGGTGACACACCACCACAGCAGCGTTTGTACTATCTACTACGAGTACGACATTCACGGCTTCGCTACTACATGAACTGCTACTACGACTACTACTACTACTACTATACGAACCTTTGCTATTAATACTACGTTAGTTCTGTCTAACATAGATGATTAATTCGACCCTCTTCTTCTTCTTTTCTGCCACTACTTTTTCTGCTGCTACTGCTACTACTTCGACTTCTACAGGTGATACGACTATTACTAATTACTACTGCCACAGCCGGTATCTATGTTGTTGTTGTTGTCATTGTTGTTTTGGTGTCGTCGTCGTTGTTGTTGTTGTTGCCGTCGTTGCTGTTGTTGTAGAGTTTTTAGACCGTCACACAACAACGACAGAATGAATGAAAGAGAATGAATGAGATCGCTCAACGATCGAGGCTGAGATGTGATGTGAGATGAGTGAACAAAAAGCCCATTCTCGGCTAAGTAGGCTCGCTGCTCATTGTCACCCCCCCCCCCTTTCCCACCATCACCACCACCACCCCCCCCAAGCCCCTTAGCCCCTCAGCCATCCAGCGCCTCGTTGGGGCGCGATGTCGCCGTTGGACGCCGCTGCAGCACACACATAGCATGACGCGCAGCCGGACCACGATGACGGCGGCTGCCTCAACCAGGACGCCGAGAACGACGACGACAACGACGACGACGGATAACGTTGACCGGCGGCGTCACAGTGCCAACATCAACAACACTGTCCGTAACCGTACCCACTGGATCAACGCGGACCGACCAACCAACCAACTGGCAGACCGACCAACCAACTGGCAGACTGACCGACCGACGAACCGATGAACTGACTGCCCGTAACTAACCACGACCACCACAACCACCACCACCAACCACGTCGGCTTACTTCTTCTACAATGAATACCGCTCCTGCTGCTGCTGCGGCGGCTGCTGCTGCCGCTGATGCGCTGCTCGGCAACCCGCTGCTGTCCCAAACACCTGCGACCGATGCCGCATGTCGACGCGCTTTGCTGACTTTCATAATTACGTACCTCCACGAGATCCGATTAGGCCCCCACCTGAACCAATCCTCATTTGTAGGCTCTTTGCATATATATATATATATATATATATATATATGCATGCATGAATGCATATTCATGCATATAATAGCTATACATGCATACTTATATGTATATGTATGTATATATATATATATATATTATATGTATTATATATATATATATATATATAATATATATATATATATATATATATTTATATGTATATATATATATATATCTATATATATATATTTATATATATCTATATCTATCTATATATACTATATATATATATATATATATATACATATATATATATATAATAAGCTTTAGAATGATTGGACGCTCTACCAGCCGCTCTACGGTCTACCCCGTCAGCAACTACGACTGGACTGCTGGCAGAACAACCAGCCGCACGCTTCCACTACAGCATTCATACCACGGTATCGGATGGTGAGCTCATATAACGTTGGACGATCGACGAAACCCAAACGGAAAACGTCGATGGCCCTTTGGGGTGCCGATCATCATTCCGTCTATCAACCTCCAATCTCTTTGGATTCAGTTCTATTTGGCTGGTGCTTTTTGCTGTACCTACCAGACAGTCGATAGTGTTTCTGGCTGACGACTGACAGGCCCGTTCTAGGGCTCCGAACTATATAATAGTAGTCGCGCAATTAGATGTGTACCTCACCAGGGAGCTTTGGGAGGGAATGGCATGCACTAGCCGGCACGTGTACACAAGGTACATTGTACATGGCTATCATCACTTAGTGTGTTCAACTCAAGGATTTCACCAAGTTGGCGATCAATGTCGTTGCCGGTTCTGCTCGCAGGTATGCGCTAAATACCACGCAGCGAGCTGCCAGTCGCATCGGCGGTCTTTGCACTTTCTTGCCCGGTGGGACGGTCGCTAAAGTGTTAAAATTGTATATAATGATGATTGTATTGTATTTATGTACCATCTTGAAATGCAAAATTATTGCGAAATAAACAATATGTATGTATATATATATATATATATATATATATATATATATGTTATATATATATATATATATATATATATATACCTATATATATATATATATATATATATATATATATTATATCTATATATATATATATCATATAGATCTATCTCTCTCTTCTCTCTGTCTCTCTCTCTATCTCTCTCTCTCTCTATCTCTCTCTCTCTCTTCTCTCTCCTCTCTGTCTCTGTTTTGCCTGCCTTCTGTCTCTCTCTTATCCTTTTCTTGTCTCTTTCTATATATATCTCTCTATATCTATATAGTTTGCCTGCCTTATGCTATCACTTTTGTCATAATATCACAATGTTCGTTGTTCAACTATATGAATGTAAACACATCTGTATACATGCATATACATGTACATTTATCTATACAAACATATTTTCGTTGTGTGTTTTCGTTATCAGAAAAAAAACGTATTGTTTTAGAGCACCAAGAGATGTATACGTATGCATTTGTTTAGATATATTTGCAAATCTCAAAATTCACTTCGTTGGAAAATGAAGAGCCGATTCTGGTGAAAAATCAACCACAAAAATACACCTTTACAACATTCGTGGGTGCAATGCGAATAAACCGCAGAATGAGTTTTCGTCTCAAAACGTACTGTTTTGAGACGACACAACGTTACGAAATGGTTCTGTTCGTTTGCCGCAAATATCCACTTTATTGCACGAGGATTGCTATATAGGTCGGCCATTGCGAACAATACTCTCACAATACTAACCAAAGGTGTTTATAATATATATATATATATATATATATATATATATATATATATATATATATATATATATAAGTAAATACAAAGTCTATTATAACTTTATGTACTTATTTTAAGGATTATTAGGACTCGGCAATAAAATTGTTTTTCTAATGAAAAAAGGGGCGAAAACGTCTTATTTAGGAATGAGGATAAAATGTATACAAGTACGTATACGCTTGCGGCAAAACCAACGCATAAATAAACCGATCATACCGTTGTGTTCAGCGAAATAATCTGAATGGCACCCGACGCCAGCTAGCAAAAAGCAAGTAGCCAGATTAAGAAAAGTTATAATATATTTCTTCAGTTCTTTTGTTATTCTTTACGCCAAAGCTTTGACGTGCAGAACCGCAAAATGTTGCCATTTTTACCAAGACAATTAACCAAAAAGTCTATTTTCAGGCAATAGCAAGTGTATAGAATGACCATCATTTTCGTATCAAAGTGATGGTGCTGCGTTACGTAGTTACCGAGTAGCTAAGCTCTTTCAATAGCCATGGTGGTTATGTACTACGTTGCAGCTTTCACGTTCAAAGCCGCAAAATTCTGCCAAAACGTTTCCGCCCTCTCCTTCCATTGGGCAAGAAAATCCTTTCGTTCCGAGTTCTCCCAAACCTTGAAATATGTACCTAACTTTTTCATACACCCTTGCTGAAGCAGGCCAAGATGCTAGCAAGTATGCATGGCTTCGCTATCCATGGCTGTCGAAAAAGCTTAGTAACTCGGCAACTATATAGCGCAGCACCATCACTTTCGTACAGAAATAATTGGCATTACATTTGTTTGATCTGAGAATATTCTTTTGGACGTAAACTATTGGTCGTAAAAGCAAAATTTGGCGGCTTTGTGCGTAAAAGCTTCAACGTAAGACTAACAACAGGTCGACGTTTTATGACTTGTCTTAATCTGGCTATTCGTCTTTTGCTAGCTTGCGTCGGGTGCCATTCAGATTATGCATAATTTTTAGCGTTCTGAACACGCCGATATGATCGGTTCCCTCGTGCATTGACTGGTTCTCTTGCAAGCGTTGATTTTGCACAACTATGCAGAATAAAAAAGGCAATTTTACAACTTTTATAAATTTAATTGTCCCTTCTAAGCAAGACGTTTTCACTTCTTTCCGCCATTGTGAGAAATTATTTTCTTGCCGAGTTCTACTGAACCTTTTATACTAAGTGCATACGGGTATGGTAGTCCCTATATCTATATATATATATATATATATATATATATATATATATAGGACATGGTCTCTGAGAAGTCTTGTAAGAGACTGGGTAAGAGTGAAATTAATACAATTTGCGACACTGATGTTTTTACCCGACATAGGAGCACACAATATGCAATTGCGAGACAACTGTGCGACAACCTTCACTACCGCCGAAGTGTCGCGCGACAGCCGCAACACAGTAATTTTACATGCACTTAATCTGGACTCCCGCCGAAAAATCTTAATTACCAACGCAACCACAGCTTGCATTGCCATACGTTTGGTTCCAAAATTATCGTCGTGAAATGTGCGTTTTCCTAAATGTGTTAGCGCTGTAAATGGTCGTAGGGTAATGATGTTGAGGTATTTGGCGTGAAAGCCAATAAAGAACTTAATTTTTCGTGAATTATCTTCTAAGCGACCATGTCGCATCTTCTGACCGGCGCTATATATTCTTCAGAAAAAGCAACTGGTTGTTTCGCAATTGCACATTTTGTGCTCTTATGTCAGGCAAAAACACCAGTGTCACAAATTGTGGTAATTTCACTCTCACCCCAAAACAAGATTTCTCAGAGACCATGTTCCGATGGAAAAAACATTTGGTTTAACTAGCTCAACAATTCCATATACTGCCCTTCAAATTTGTTTGTTACACTCTGTATATATATATATATATATATATATATATATATATATATATATATATATATATATATATATATTTATGTATATATATATATATATATATATATATATATAGTGTAGATTTGTGTAATATAACGAGTCTCTCTATCAGAGGCATTAGCAATCCTTTCCAATAATTTATCATGGAATGCTAAGCTAGGCCTGCAAAAGGAGCTAGTTTTTGATACCATATGTATACAGGTGTGTACCTGTGACTATAAATTTTGTCTGTATATACATATATATATGTGCCCCTACGAGCATATATTGGATAAACATATAGTGCAGATTCATTTATGTTCACCTGCTCCCATTCCCAAAGGAAAAGGAGAAAAGAAAGAGAACAATAAATTTTCCAATACTCAGGCAGAAGTTTTCACACATTTATATATATATATATATATATATATATATATATATATCGCGCTTATTTCATTAAGACCCAAAGGCGGGAGTCGGAAGAGGAACGAAGAGAAAGATTCTTCAACCTCTGAGATAGGTTGGTTCCCGCCTCCTTTATTACGTTATGTAATCCCCCCCGCCCCCCCCCCGGTCCATCGTTTTATCTTGGCGACGGATTCCTCAATCCTGCCCATCGGTGTGGCCATCAAGTTAGCGGTATCACCGGGAGAATACATAAGTAAGTAACACAATACGTGCATTGACATTTAGTCAATATCGGAAAAAGGATAGTCCCAGAGGAGAGCCGATCAGAAAGTAGCCCGACGCCAATGTTCCCTAAGGAGACGAAGGGCGAACGAAGAGGGTGCGGCGGCATCGCCACCACCACCACCTCCACCACCACTCAAGCCAAAAACAGAGACGCAAAACAGTTCCGCTCATGGCACGGCGTCATCAAGGAGATCGTGGCTTGCGGGTGAGTGCGTAGCAGAGGAAGAAGACGATCCCGATGCTCGGCTGGATGATCCGGAAGAGGTAATTTTTGGAATCGACCGCCGCCATGGCATGGATTCGCTCCCCCCCCCGCCACATATTCTCGTGTTCCTCTGCGTTTTCTTCTCGCCGGTCGTCGTATTGTCGTCGAGTCTTTCTTTGCGAGTGCCATGGACTGCTTGCTTGATTGATTGACTGATGACGTCGCCGCCGGGGGGGGGGGGGTTGAGATCGACCGCCGAGGAAAAGACATCGCGACCGAATGATGGCGGGGAAGCAGCCCGTCTTCTCCGTCACAACTTCTACGGCATGTGTTTTTCGTTCTTGTTGTTGTTCTTTTCTCTTTCTTTCTGCCGAGAATGTGAAAAGGTTGACCTACCACACACATAGAGCAAAATACAAGTTTTGGTCGTCCATCAGCAGAATCAGCGGATACTCGTACTCCCGCCACACACCACGTCGTCTGCTGTGTATCTCCTTGCAAATTGCTGTTGTTGATGTTGTTGTTGTTCTTGTTGTTTCTACGGCGCTCTTAAGTTGACGCATATTGATTCATGCTCTACCCGAGTAAGCCCGTAGCGAGTAGGGTTCTACTGTCGCTGCTCTGGGTGAACAACTAAAATCTGTATACGGATATGGAGTTGCGCTATGTTCAAGTCAGTTGTACGCAGTCAGGCGCGTCGTATGGGAGGCGTGATCTCGAAGTGTAAGTTGTACCATCATTCGTAACTGTGGTAGTTGTTAGGCTAAAAGCTAGTAATAAGCGGAAGAGCGGGTTGTTCTAGTGGAAAGGGCAATCCAAGTGATGATTGTGGAAGACGGTCATCAAGAATGAAGTTACATGTCGGTGTAGGCACCACCCGATTGATCAACGATTGCTCTTCATCCATAAGGCTCGACTTCTTCCGCTTCTAGCGCCCCACTAACAATGAGCTCACGGCAACGGCCGCGACAATAACAACAACAGAAACAGCACCAACAGCAGCCGCCGCCGCGGCGGGGCCATTCGTATTGCTTGGCGCTCTCAGTGCGCTCACCCATATCACACATATCGTCCCTGGTAGTCGATAGTATATATGTATATATATATATATATATATATACACCTGCGCCTGTTCCTCCCTACAAAGACTATTAAGACTATTTTTGCTCCTAGTTATTACCACATGAAGTGCAACAGCGGCAGCAGCAATCGCAGCAAGCAATAGCCAGAACTAGAACGTAGACAACAACGACGACAACGACAACGACAACAACAACAACAACAACAACAACAACAACAACAACAACAACAACAACAACAACAACAACAACGACGACAACAACAACAACAACAACAACAACGACAGCAACAACAACAACAACGGCGACGACGACCGACGACGTGATTGCCGACGATGAGCATTACCGATGAGGACGTAGACGAGGACATCGAAGTGAATCATCGTCAATGTACATGATTTCCTTTCAGTACGGTCACGGACCAGCAGATTACTTTGCCGTAGGTACACGCAGCGCTGGCGGGAAGAGCAACGAGTAAGGAAAGCTGGCGGGCAGGAGAGAGAGGGGGCCGGGGGGGGGGGGTGGTAGGGGTTAAACGAGAAACGTTAACGCTGACGATGTCTTCTTCCCCGAAGTAAACGACCCTGCGTCAAACGGACACAAGACAGCGAGAAGAGATCTCTCTGTCTCTGCGTAGTTTTGCTGCACCTCTATTTCCACGGCAATCTCCAAACTGCTTTCGTTCTTAAGGGGAACTTCTGCTGCTGCCGCCGCTTCCCCTGATACTACAGCTACTACGACTGGTGTTACGACGATTGTTTCCCAATTTGGGGTCTGGGCATTCAGGGTTTCTGTTCGATGTTCCTTGCTGCTCACTCCTAAACGCCTTGACCCTCGTCTGCGCCGCCGGCTGCACCGTGCCATAATCGCCCATCGTCCATCCCGCCCTCGCTCTACTTCGTATGTCTTCCTGCCTGCCTGCCGGCCTGTCAATCTGTCGGTCTGTTTGAGTCCCGGCGGAACCTCGTTATCGTCTGCTGCCGAAATCGAAATCGCCATTTCCTTCCTTTCAACTTACTCAACACAAATCTGCGAATGGCAGATAGCCGTAGAATTAGCTCTCTCTTTGCTGCTGCTACTGCTGCTGCTGATGCTGGTGCTGGTGCTGCTTCTGCTTCTGCTTCCCGCTTCTCGTTGGGAATAACGACACGTAGAACTTAAGTCAGCTGAAGTAGATTGCAGAGCCGACGAAACAAATCATCTGTCCCGGCCCATGGAAGGCAGACCAACTTCGAACATCTCCAGATCGTCGCGCTGGCCCGCCGGTCTCGCATCTCCACAGATATATACGTGCGAGTCTTCACACACAGCGTTCATATTCAAACACACAGATATACGTACCAGTACACTGAATAAGCGATACCGTTATACGTTGCGAACCGAAGAACTGTGTTCATACATTTGCCTTATTGTCATGCAAAAAGATAGCTCGGTACACATTCAAGCATACTAAATCTACTACTCGTTTGTAGACGTTTCCAGACCGGCGCACAATATGATCACATTCTGAGCACCATTGGCCTGTAGAAATGAACTAGTCAAAACTTACGTACATTTTTTATGGTAAAACATCTATTTATATAATTATTTGATTACTGCAAGTAAGCAAAACTTTGCAGCGTGTATACCGTACAAATTTTAGCAGTAGCGATAGCTCCTGCTCGATCGTTACGTACCATCATCACAGCTGAGGGAAACACACTGCCATTGATTTCATATTTGAGTATTTATCACCTATACTGCCTGCTCATGAGTTTCTAAGAATGTAGAATAGAACAGAACGTCTTACGCTTATTTACATCATAAATGCACTACGTTATAAGGATGCTGTCGTCTATGCGCTAACAAGATGTATAGATAACCAAAATTCTCTCCTCTTTTCTGCTCCAATGTAAACCAAATATATTCTAAGTTAACACATTGTATTTATGACAGTGCTTGGGCATCTTGACGTCACAGAATACCGAAGATGTGCAAAAGTTGAATGCCACCCCTGTTTAAAGAGCAGCTTAAACGTGAACTTCCTTGAAAAATATATTTGTATACATTTGAGTAAACTGAAGACTTACAGTAACAATTCAGTAAACATAGGTGGGTATTTTATAGCAAAAACCAAAACAGGTCATTCGTAAGCGGCAAGCGAGACGCCATTGCTTAAATACCATGGAGAGAGCCGCACAGCCAGCAGGTGCATACCAAAAACTTTACCTCCGATATTTACAATTGCGCATTTACTAGTAGAAAGAGACATATATACATGTTTGTATACCACTCTGTGACACAATTAACAGTCTGTAAGTTCCTTGTGAACGAGAGTGGACTAAAGTGTATGATACGTCATAAGATCTTCAGCAGAATCATCACCCATCAAAGGATATCTAGCGATAGTTCATAACTATCACACTATAAAAGAGAGATGGCGCCGTCTCCCCGTGATCCCCTTAAATAGGCAAATCCTTGAGCGGTCTTCAGGGCAGTCTCGCAGATGTCATAGTAAATATTCTAAGGGGTCATCAAACTTGTCAAAACGAATTTATTCCTATGGTATGAGAGGTGGAGAAGGCGGAAGGAAATGTCCTGTTCAGAAGTCAGAGTGGTACTACTTATTTTTGTTTCGCCTATGTGGTTGGCCGGACATGATTTTACGAAATGTGTGATTGCAAGAGAACAAGCAACTCAATCAGGAAACTTAGAGCATACCGATGTGTACGGAAGTCATACCTTAGCTTCTACGTTCACCATCTCAAAATGTTGCCACTGCGCTCACAAGACACATACAGTCAGAACAATCAAATAGGAATATATATTTTGGTACGATTTCATTAGTATTCGAGCTGTTCCCTCGCCCCTGATATCGAATTCACATAGAGTCCCATACGAAGAAACGTTAGCGGATAGCGCACGGTCTGTATTTGGCGGTGTTTCATGTGGTGAACAAAAGATTTAGCATAAACCGATCCATCTATTGCTCAAGATAGCATCTAAAAAAGGAACCATTCATTCTTTCTTCCAACCAATAACTTGACTGTGTTGGACAAATACGCTGCAGGGAGACACGTTTAACGGCTTTCAATGAGTTAACTTAGCTTTCAATACAGCTTGATGAGTTAACTTAGCTTTTAATACAGCTAAGTTAACGAAGGACGGTAGGTCGATGAGACGAAAGAGCAATTGTAAGTATCTCTAAGATGCCTCTATAGCATTTGAATCACTATCGTGCCGTACTTCACTAAACATTCGAGGTTATGTTGGGTTTGACTAGAAGACCTGCAGTTTTGGACTATAGTGAGTGACCCCCTATCGAATTGTGCCATTTTTGTGCCACACCAACTGAAAAGCGGCATGGTCTTCTGGTTGCTTTAGTCTAATTTATTTTGCACATACAAGTTGTTGCCAGGGCATGAGACAACGCATACCCAAAGCCAGGGTAACTTTCTTTATCACTGACACGCCAATTCTTAAAATATTATCAAAAGTGTCGACAACCACATTGAATCCCAGCAGTCACTACACAATGTTTCAGCAGCATTTCATTTTCTTAAAGTACTACTTAATTTGTCTAAGATTACACTCGTCATTTCAAAATCTACTAAGCGACAATCGCATCCAGCTGAAGCGATTTTATATGCATAGGTATCTCTAATGCTTCTGCGCATGAATACAGAAAGAGTTCTAGAGATCAGACAGTGTTTGAACGTCAGTGCCATAGGGCAGCCACTCTGTATAGGCATAGGAGAGTTAAATTACACAATGCTTCTTCACTCGCGCTCGCCCATCAAATGGGAAACGGACCCGGAAGTTTCTTTTTAAGTCCGAACATCAAAGTTACATCAGTGACTCGGAGCGCCACAAGGATAATGGCAAACAGAATGTTTAACCTGAACGCCTGCGAGCTATGACTCGCTCTATAGCACTACGTCCTGCTGAGCGTCCTTGCTGGGGCGGGTCCTTGTCTGTTGTCCGTGTACAAGTCTTATATATACGCTACGTTTTCCGCTCCGTTTTATTGCCTGTGTTATAAATCGTTCGTCATTGCCTGGTGTGAGTGACTGTAGTTGCAGGTACAGTCTTGTAACGCAGGTGCGTTACTTGGACTGCGCCAAGTCTGGGCGGTACAATCATCTCCGCTATATCCTTAGCATAGTTGAAATCTGTTCTTGTTATCTGCAGCGTCTTGGTAAACAACTCATCCATGCAGTATTGCGCTTGATATGACAAAACTGAAGAATAAAATCTGTAATTAGTTTTTAAAAAAAATCAGTATAAACTTCAGTATAGCTTTCGCTTAAAAACACCAGCCTAGAGAGTTCGAGAGGAAGAAAGTTAGAATGATTCTGCCGTTAGTACCAATTTAAGAGTGGCCGGTCTGGGTCTCGAACCCAGTCCTCCCGAATGCAAGGCAAAGGCTTTGCCACTAAGCCATCTTGCTCGGTATCGTTGTCGAATCGCTGTCTCCGTCACCGCTATGTTACCGTCACAATCGTCATTTGGTCAACACGTTTGTCTCTGTTGTCTTCGTTTGCACTATACTTTTTTTTCTTTGCTTGGTTACTGTATCTCCTTATTACATTAGTTGCTAGTTCCACTAAGAGTACTTAACTAATTGCAGTTTAGTAGCAAAAAATCTTATAAGCGTTTTGCGTTGGTTGTTATATGTTTTAGAGCGGAAAAACCAAGGCAGCTGGATAAAGAGAAAGATAAAGAAAGAAATGGGTAATTCATGTGGGAAGAAACACTTTTGTCCAAGTCGTTTTAGAGTGCGCTTGTGAAACACTCTTGGTAGGCAAATTTTGGTTACCTAAGTAATTCCCGGTTGTTACTTGAACAAACACATCTGTGCGAGTAATAATAATTGCGTATATATATATATATATATATATATATATATATATATATATATATATATATATAAAACATAATTCGCTTCTTAAGGCTAGGAGGTTTGAATGGCGTCTAAGGTAACGTTCTAAGCAGCTCAGTCCCATCGGTAATTGATTGCGGTGCTTTTCGCATAGAAGGAGGAAACTGACAACATGGTCAATGCGTGAAGATCTAAAACAGGCACGCTTTATTTATAACAAGGACGTCTTTCGTCTCAGGACTTCAAAGGCAATGCTCAACACCGGTGAAATTTTAATTTCAGGGTAGATATATTATGTCTCTGTTTGCCAATGCTGTCAGCTTATATTTTACCGTTCCCAAGCCCGAGTCAAGAGCGATCTTAGGCGTATTAAATCACTTAGGGCACATTCAATTATATGGCACGTAATGTGCAAAGATCAAAGAAGTACTTATATATAAGCATTGATGACGTATTTCAGGCGGTCTATTGGCGCGATATTAAGTGCTTGAAATAAACGTTAGACGAGAACTAATTAATCACACTCAACATTTGGTTTTACTTTTACTCGTACTTAGTTAAGCAGAGTACACATTTATAACATAGCATGTCGTGAGCATTAAATTTGTCCCTGTTTAGTTCAACCTTGAGTCTAGGTATAGAATTTGTCAGGAGGCAAAAATACCGCGCAACCGTAGTAATCCCAATAGATGGTTTTCGATGGATCAAACTACTTGCTAAAATAGAGGGTTTTAAACAAGAATTTGAAAATCCTAAGTTGACACGAAATGAACCGATTCATTAAGACGTCATTAATTTCCATGGAGGTCTCCGTTAAGCCGGCACACCGCAGTTTATATATATATATATATATATATTTAATAATATCTGGCTACCATAAATGCATTATAGTAATTACAGAAAACCTGCATTGTGCTCTTTGAACGAATGGTTTTTCTGGATGCGTCTCGGCGCCGCAGAAACAAATAGATGCGGAACAGCAACGAAAGCCCCATTTGTGCTAGACAATTATGCATGACGGTTGGACACGTGCCGACGTCATTGACCTTATAGTCAAATTCTGGAAGGTTCTTGGCCGGAAAAATTCATGTTTTATCAGATGCTCCAGCAACTAAGTTCATGTTCGACTGATATTTTGCCGCCTTCGAACGACAGTTGTGGCATGGGCTTTACTTTAGACCTGCATGGGGCGCGGCATACAATGCGAGGTCGATCCGCGTGGATATAAAGCTCTTAAGATGATACGCCCGGCTTCCCTATATCTTACCGGCAAGATCCCGTCGATAGAAGTTGCCGAAGTTGGATGTGCTGGCACTCTGCATAGGAGAACTCGCCCAAACAAAGACTGGCGGTACTGGCAATTAAGAGCAACTGACCTCAAATTGACTGGTCAGCTGTTAAAGCATTACAACAATGGGCACCTTGTTTGGCAACTGCTCTCTTGAAAACAATCCTGTCCAGTTGATTAATTGCCCCGCGCGTCGGTCTGGTTCCACCCTTGATCTCACATGGCAACAGATCCTAACACTATTAAGACCATACGTGCTTATGTATCGCGTCTCGGCCGTCGCTTCGTCGTTGAACTCCGAATCGTCTTCGCTCACGGCGGCAACAAATCGACTTCGCATCCTAACCGAGCTAAGCATTAACGTAAAGGTAGCTGTACCAAAACGCCAACCACGGACTACCTGGAGTGAGGCCCTTCCGACCCTGGAATCAGATTCGCGTTCTGCATCGAAGGATGAGAATGAGGCTGAGCTTCTCTCGTTGCACTTCTCGTCTCTGTTCAACTCCGCTCCAGTAAGCCCCGGCGCACCACCCATGACGCCTGTGCATAATTCAAGACTGGCGAAGATCAACAAGCGTGAAATTTACTCGCAATTCATCATTTATTTATTGCACCATATGTATGGTATGTATATATATATATATATATATATATATATATATGTATATATAAATATACATCATTGTAATAAACATTCACAGCGTTGAAAGCCCAAATGCAGCCTGATGACATCCCGCCAATCTTTTTTTTTAAATTGGCTATATTTCTAGCGGAGCCGCTAAGGCTGATTTTCGAGCGATCTTATATTGACTCCATGGTCCCTACGTTTTTAAGCAAAGTACTGTGATTTCGATTCATAAGAAGGGTTCCAAGAAACGTGTCGAGAATCATCGCTCCGTATAACAGCGTTCCGTCGCCGGCACTGTCTGTTCTGGCGGCGAAGCGCTTTCACATATTTCACGTGCCTATTAATCAGACACATGCAGTTATCTAGACCGTAAACAAGTTGTTCGATGCGGTCTACGCGTACGCGACCACTAAAGATGACGAACAATTGAACGTTATACATAAACGCCAAAAAAAATACATTAAAAACAAAACATTCCTATGTGTTTATTTTAATCATAAACGCCAAAACATTGTCATTAAAAAACACCACCATGTTTTTATTTTAATTATAAAAGTGGTTTCGACAAGGTTGATCATAAAATTGTATTCAACAATTTAAGCGCACTTCAGGTCCATCCGCAGATCCGCGTATGGTTCGCAAAGTTGTTGCGCAACTAGCCTTTCTAGGCAAAGTCAGGGGACGCTTTAAGCAGCCCGTGACCTGCACCGTCTGGCGTGCCGCAGGGGCGCTGCGTCTCTCTAATCTTGTACACTTTTGGATATGAAATGAATCTATATATTGTATCGAGTGTTAAATATAATTTGTACGCAGACGACCTTAAAATACTTATAGTGCGCTAGACTTCTTGTCAATGCACACAGCACTGCAGTCCTCTGTGGACGGCGTCAGCCAGTGGTGCATTGACAACGGTATGCAGTTCTCGGTTCGTAAATAACTAGTCGTTAAACACGGCTCTTCCGAGATAAACTACTCACTCTATGGGTTAACACTGCTAACTGTCAATGTGGCACGGGATCTTGAAGGGTTAATCTCGACTAACCTCACCTTCTTCTGTTTCTTCTTGTCTACCACCTAGACGAAGAGATTGAAGCCAAGAGAGCGCTATCGGAGTCTCATTAATGATTCCAGAAAAGCCAGTAGGGAGGTAAACCTTCAAGACGAAGAGTGCTTCTCATTCTCCTGGTTGTCAAAAATGCCATTACCACAATGAACTGAGAGGTGGTCGTGAAGGCGGTGAAGAAGAAGAGGATTTTCGCCTACCTCTCCGGATGATTTCATCCTACCTAGATGACTACTAAGTCTGGCTGCACGGGGACAGGAGTACAATATTACAGCTGGAAGCCTACAGGGCTTGATTTTGGGACCCGTGCTCTAAAATCTCGCGTACAAGGTGGTGCTTGAGATGGATAGTCTCTTGAATGGGTTGGATACGTTGGCGTACGCCGACGATCTCGCACTCATTGTTACGGCTAGGTCCGAGACAGTCCTAGAGAATCCCGCTAATAAAGCCTTGACTTGAAGGGCAAGACTTGCGATAGCTGAGCATCCGATAGAAATCAGAAAGAAGGCGATGTACCGTGGGGTCATATTTAAAAAAGGACTTACGGTTTCGGGGCATGTGAAGTATGCGACTGACAGGCAAAAATATCTCCCTAAACCTAGCGCGTATTCTGCTGAAAGCCGGTGGATATAGGGGGAGCACTAACACGCACGCCAGCACCCCAACGTATGCTGGCGATCAAGGCAGGCCGCGCATACCAAACGGTATTGACCGAAACTTTTCTGGTCCTAGCCAATATACTGCCATGAGACCTACTTGCGGGCGGAAGAAGCAGGCGCTTTCTAGACGAAGAATTGGACCTGACGATGACCAGGGGTGCTGGTACCGCGACCTGGCGGAAAGAATGATCGGTGGTAAAACCCGGGCCGACCAGGGGGAAGCTGCACCAAAAGGATGATACCAGACCTCGAGGTGTGGCACGAGATCCAGAAGGGCGAGCTGCCCTACTGTACGACGCAGGTGCTGACTGAACACGGTCAATTTTAGAGCTACATGGTGATAACTAAAAAGGCTAATAGTAACATCTGTGTGGCGAGCTCTGGTGAGCCGGACAACGTGAAGCACATCGTTAAACAGGGCACACTAAATATATATATATATATATATTTGAGACGTAATATCAGATAAAATTAAAGTTGTATATATATATATATATATATTGTCTAATGGCTTTGAAATACACGAGACATAGCAGTAGTTAGCGCTAGCGTTTTTTCCTATCTTTAACAACTTCTAATAACCACACATAAGCAATCAGGAGGCAACGCTTGCTTGGATCCTATGAAACTAGAAAAAAATCTTTAACATCACCATCACCAGCAGCCGCTAGAGACCTAACAACAACCAGAACTAGACATCTTCGGAATTCCCTCTCACTAGCGTTCTTCTCGACAACTGAAGTTTTCTACACGTGCGACCCTTTATTCAGTGGCCGGAGACTCTGATGAATTTTCTCGACCAGCTTTAAACGTCTCAAGTCAACGACCTAGAGTCGGCGCATTACTATCTTAGTTCCGAAATACTACAGAAGTTCTGTTACTTCTACTGCTGCTACTACCGCATATCGCAGCCATATTTATTAGACCGAAGGCTGTTGTGGTTGCGTGTCTAAGTGTGCTTTATTGACCTGCTGTGTGCAGCACGCAATTGCAATGATTCGTCCTGGCTTGACGTTATGCGTGTTGCTGATGCAGTCGTTGTTGTTGTCTTTGCTGTTGTTGTTTTGAGAATTGCGCATTGCTGCTGTTTTCTTCTTCTCTTTCTGTTTGTTAGTAGTGCATAGGCTATGGCCATTGTTTACATCAATCTACTGTTATTGTTCTTTTGCACAAGCCTCTTTCTCGTTCCTCGTTCCTCTTGCACTCACTCTCTTCCTCTGTGGCGGCCAAACTGGTTGGGGCATCCGTGGGGTGAATAGAACAGAAGCAACCCGCTCAGCCAGAAGTTACTTCTTGCCTCCGATATATATATATATATAGCTAAAGAAAGAGAATGTGGGACTAGTAAACATGTCTATTTACACAAGCGTGTGTTTTGGGAGCCGCCCATTAACGTCCAGGAAGACCGATCTTTCAGAATTTGCTGCTGTTAACGCCAGTATGGTGTGCGCCAATGAGCAACTAGCCATATGTATATATATATATATATATATATATATACTTTGATGTCTGTTTTACAAGTAGTCGCCCATCTCAACCACTACAACTAGGTGCAGAGCAATGATTTTGTCACCGACCACAACTATACTAATCATAATTTCTGGGTGAGCGAGAAAATTGCTTTTACGCATACGCAAAACGAGTATGGGACTCGATGCCGATGTTGTTGGCATGACACCCACTAAAAACCTCTCACCTAAATGCCAAAGGATGAGGTGATAAGCTGGAACCGTTCTTTAATACTATTTTAACCCCTTCCTTATCTTCTAAGGTTGCGTCGCCAGAGAGCACATCACGGTCTGTACTAGATTTTTTTCCGTTTATTAAAGACTGCGGCAAAATCCTTCTTGATGTTTCATCTATAAGTGTAGCGCCAGAGTGTCTGCGTGTTACAGGGATCCAGTTACAGAGCCGCGCCCGCTGCGCCCTAGTGGCGGTGAACGCTGTGCATACTGTGGAAGTGTGCTTGACCTCGTCCCTTTGTCCTGGGTCACAGAGAGTAATTGGGGATGCTGTCCCAATAAGAGTATTCAGAGTGCGTACTGACAAAGGAGCCGTCCGATACGATGCAGGTATTTTCGAAAGATGCTGTGGCCCGTAAGGAATAGGGTCAGCGGGTAGGACATTAACTCTTCTTGCCTTTTAAAGTACTTCCTCACCTTTAGGACAACGGAGCGGGTACGGCGACCCGGCTGGCCAGCCTGGGTCTCTACTTATCTTTTGATCCAAGCGTCTAATATCGGACGTCGTGCATCCTTTTAAGACAGCAAGAAGTCCAGTCGACTTACAAAATTCTCTCAGGAGGACGCACGTCCAGGAGACGCCGGCACGTAGCCCGTATAGTCGCACGCTGCCACACCGGGACTGCGTTTAACATAATTGCTACTGTCCCCCAGAGGAACCTCCGGTGGGTCGGGGGCCATGCTGTGCGCCACAGCAATCTTGAGGGATCTGTGATACAACTGGTGGCTTTAGCTGCCGCGTAGTGCACATGTGAGGTGTCTCGCAGGCCGATATCTAGGAGAACCCTCAATATTTTCCTGGCGGAAAGACTAGGCAGGATACTGATGGGTCGAAGGGCAGAGGAGTAAATTTGAAGGGACGCGGTTGTAGGAACCAGGACGGTGGTCGGATGGATAGGTGACGGCGGAGGATAGATGGGCCTCCTTTCGACAGACGGAAAAAGTGCCCCCAATTACGATTTTGTCTTTTGATCGATGTAGGCATCTGAGACTTCTGAGAGCTCTTTAAAAACTTCAGTAGAAGCATTAGCAGAAATGTATATTGAGTAGATGGCCACCCGTTCTATGACGGTAAAAGAGAAGTGCACCGAGGTGGCTATATATATAGAAAATACTTTTATTTAACTCATTACGGGGTGTAAACAATTGCCTCTCCCTAGTGAATTTTTCTGCCAAAGGCTGTCATTGGATATACAACGTGGTAACGCCACCGTGGTGCTTGGCACTATGTCTTACTCAAACCCCCGACGGCGTCACCATCCCGCCATGGTCTAAGGACAAATGCTTGGTGTGTGATGATGATGATAGTGGTGACTGTGGTGCTAATTATGGCAATGATAATGATGATGATTATGATCGTGGTTAGGGGGCAGCGCTGTCAAGAATGCTAATGGTGCAGATGATGATGGTGGTTTTGGTGATGATGATGATGGTGGTGGTTGTGGTAGTAAGCAAAAGTACCAATAAACTGATGATGGACATGATGAATGCTTGGTATGGAATGCCACGGTATCATCTACAGTGACTCCGTTATACTTGATAAACAGCGCCACCAGGTCAGGGTGGGTTGCTGAATATGCTGAGATCGCAAAAAAACGCAAATATTCTGACTTGGAGAAAGGATACCACTTCGTACCCGTCGCCCTGGAAACGGTGGGCCCAATCAGCAAGAGCACAAGCATTTTCCCCAAATACCTAGGTATCAAAATTAGTGCTAACACGGGTGACCAGTTCGAGGGCGAGGGTCTGCGTCAGCAACTCTCGCTCGCAGTGTGCAGGGGAAACGCCGCCGCTATCATCGGCTCTCTGGAATGATGAGTGAGGGTGGGCCTAGGCGGGTACACGTTTAGACCCCACAATTGTAGGGAAATAAATAATAATAATAATAATAATAATAATAATAATAATAATAATAATAATAATAATAATAATAATAATAATAATAATAATAATATATTATTATTATTATTATTATTATTATTATTATTATAACAACGACTGACGTGGTTGTGCCCGGTGCACGCAGGCCTTGTCAGCACTAGATACAACTTATAGCAGTTGCCGCAGGTTGTACAGATATGTACTGAAGGATTGCTCGACTGCTTGTTTGGCGGGCGTGTCAACCACATACTTTTTCTATACAAAACAGGTGCATTGATTAATTAGAGTCTTGAAATAAGCTTATCGTGGAGACATGGGTATTAATGCCTGACAACCTGCTTTCGCTTGCCTAGGTCCACGTTTTTGTTGCACAACTATTAGTGCATGTGCTTGACTGAATACTCATATGCGACCCGCTTTGAAGGATTTGAATCCGGTCTTCGTGCGTGGAACTCTACGATGCGACAGAAGACAATATGGAAATAAGCGAACTCTGTTAACAAAACCTAGGATAGAACCGTCATTACCTTCGCAGCCGACTGTACCTAAACACCAATCAAAACTGCTTTCTTTGACGTAAAGATACACTAGTGCGGTGGCATCTAATGCCTAATTTTAGCATTTAAATGTTATACATGATTGAGTCACATCGTGTTCATCGTATGGCATAAAAAATTCAGCAGATTCTATATTAAAAAAAAGCGCAATTCTGCGTTGCGCCTTAGATAATCATTCTTGTCGTACCAAAATGTTTACACGCTTGCTTGGCTGAGTCTCAAACAAATCTGCTTGCAAAATCATCTGCCTGTTGAATCGTAAGGCGTACCGACAGTAGAACCCGTGAGTTCCTTAAGGATCCAGCGGTTAACATTTTCCATAGCTCGGCAAATACTATAATATTCTCAATTGTTGACGTAATCTCGCCTCGCCAAGGGTCAACATTTTAAAGTGCATTGGAAACATGCAACTGCAGAGTCGACTCCGCTAAGTTTTGGCGCTCTAAATTAAAGTTGCAGAGCACAACGTATATATCACATTGCAAGGTCTGTGTGTTGTTACTTCTTTAAGTAGTAGAGGCCGAAACGATTTGCTGCTCCGCGGAGGATCGGCGTTACTTGTTTTGATTAGTACGACGTTTTCCGCTATTCGTGTTTCATTCATTTAATTCAACAGCTTAGATTTAAACCTACCACCTTACAAGCGTATCTTGTTGAAAACATGTGGTAACATTTAGCCGAATTCACTCAATTTTTTTGGGCAGCGCTGAATCAGTCGAGGTCGTCGTCCGATAATAATTGTGCCTGGAAAAGTGGCGCAATTATTTTCGGATTTCTACGCAGCAGAGCACTAGAGCTGGGTTAATGCCAGGGACTAAAATTACTGGCGAAGTAAGCTGCGAACTATAAAACCCTTAAATAATAACCCTAAACATATTTGCAGAATTTCTTAGATCATAATACTCCAATATATGTGTGCCAATTCACACTAGCTTATCTTGGTGCATATCGACTTGGAGAAATAAGTAAAACTAACAAACGGATACCTACGCATCATACACATAATGCGCGTATTCTGTCGACGTGACGAAGTGCGAATAATGTCTGGCAAATTTGATACTAGGAGCTGCAGGCTCGACATTTCGGCACGCACATACCCTTTCAAAGCGATTTTTTAGATTTGCATTGGTTTGGGTTGATGCTATTGTGAATAAATAACAAACACACATATATTACTTCATCACTGGAATTGCTGCGTCATTTTGGCTAATAGAAAGGTTTGTGCTCTTGGACCTGCCAAAAAACGACAATAACCGACTATATTTCTGCCAATTCAGACTAACCTATTCTGATACAGAGCGACTTAGATTTCGTACAGTGCAACTTAGCTTTTTCGGACTGACTTTTAGCTATTTTAGATTTGACCTTTACGGTTTGTCTTTCTCATCGTAAAACGGATCTCATAAATACAACTGTGCACGGCAGGAATCGAACCAGTGCATGTATGTGTCTCTTCCGGTCGCACGACGCGAATGCACCACCGGGCTCGACTATTGCAGTGCAACCGACAAGACCGAACGAGAAACATGACAAGTGACTTTGGTAGGTAGGAGTTGCAGGTTCGATTTCGGCGCGGCACACCTCCCTTCATAGCGATATTTTTGGGTCTACAATTGATTTGGCTTATCATACACAAATAACAAATACACAAATAATACTTTACCACTGGAAGCGAGTGGCCTCCTGGCTAGTAATAGAAGGCTCTGTGCACTCGCCTATGCCAAAACGCAACACATAGATAAATTAAACGACTAAAGCTACGCATGCGCGTTTCTTTTGTAATTTTAAATTTTACGGACATGGAATCGCCCCGTGCGACATCTCTTCAATGCACCGAAGACCGGACATGTGGAGATTCCTAGGCTTTCACCAACAGTCCCTGTGGCAACAGCTTGGCCGCTGACGGTAAGCGGCATATGGTTAATCATCTATTCGCAATGAGCATCACTTAAAGAAAATTCTATCAACATCGGACATTGAACCGGCGACACCTCGGCTGACCGCGCCTAGACCACGCCGGCACGCCTTTCTTGTAGTAAACTTCCTTTTGACCTAACTATTCTATACAGACACTAAATATAGCTCTGTGGGTCAGGCGAATGCACTCCTGAATATAACGGGCGTCATGCATGTTAAGGTGCACAACTTGCAAATACCATACAGTCAAATATAGTGCGAATTTTCATTTTCGGCACGTTCTCTATACGACGGAGACACGTTCTCCGGTAAGCTTCTCTTACGGAAAATATGTGGATAAATAATAACTACTGCACAAACGTACGAGTAAGATCTAATTTTCTCAACTTCTTCGATTAGGATTATAAATTGCAACGAGCTGTACCGTTAATACAGTCTCCTAATAGACGGAACTGCCGCTAGTAGTTAGTCCTAGCTCCAAACATCCCGAACCTGTTTATTCTTAGATACTGGGACGTTTTGATGGGTAGCCTATAACTAAGAAATTAATTATAATATCTAAATGGGCACGATGGGCACATTTTACGAATATGGCTATTATGGATAGAAATGTCTACTCATAAGTTCACTAAAAATGCAGTGTGCAAGTACGAGTTGTACAGGAACATAAATACGTCGAACATAAACCTTCTTACGTGTGCACATTTACATATATATATATATATTGAATTTTTACCTTTTAGGTAATAGTTTATTACCAACCGAACAACTGATGGCCTGGGATGTTTATCGGATGTTCTTGTGTTGTGTGCATGCAATTGTTCGTTTCTTGCTACTATTTTTTATGATGAAAATAATGTTACTATAATATATGACGAATTGCGATCACAAAAGTCGATGCTAATGTCTCACAGCCTATGTCGTCGACTTTCGCACGACCTTACGTCTTTTATGTCTCGTTGTACACAATTCGATTCCGCTGTGCAATGGAATTCAATGCCGTCAATCTGCACATTCCCGATAAATGCTGAAGTACTAGTTGAGGCAGCGTTGAACGTGGTGTGTGCTGAGACGACCGGTCAGACGTAAGCAGATGATAAAGAACTTTTTTAAAACTTTAATAAACAGATGAATCGACAGTTGTTCGAGATTGCGTCAAACGCCTATTCTCAAACACGACAACAATAACAGCATTGATTACGTGGCTGTTGTTGTTGTTGTTATTTTCAATGGTTTATCGCCGTCATGATTTAGTTCGCCTTCCTGCTGTTGTGGCGGCAGTCGCCATTGTTGTCTCGTTGGCTTGGGATCCCGGGGAGCGGGGTGGCAGGTGTCGGTATACCTAGGCTGGGCCTAGAAATCAGAACCGTGAGCGCCTAGAATCATAGAGACGGCAGACAGACATAGGTGGCTGAGAGCAAGCGGCACATGGAAATGTGTATATATATATATATACACATACATATATATATATTTTGTTGTACGATATATATAGATCGCTTTCTCTGTGCCTGTATGTACACATACACATATATAAATATATATATATATATATATACATATATAGAGATAGATCAAGCCAGCACTCAGCGCGTCTTTCATCGTATCTCGCGATCGTCACCAATCACACATGATCAAGGACGTTTGCGGGCTTGATCATGAAGCTAGCCAAGACAACGGGAGCGAGCTGCGGAGCCGATCGTTCAGCCTAGCGGCGAGTTCTTTTTGTCTCGGCCTGGGGCCGTAGCAAGCGGAACACGGACGTAGATCGGCGACGCCACCGCCGCTGCCACCGCCGTCGTTATTGTCGTGTCTTCGTGTCGTTGTCTTTGTGGCTATTTTTCTTTCTTTTCGCCTTATTATTATTATTAGTATTATTAGTATGATCGTCATTGTCGTCAATTTGGCCGCCGTTGTCGTCATCATCATGGTTTCCGTTGCAGCGTTGCAGACAACCAACCTAACAACTCTCACAGATGCTGCACAAAGGAGGCACAACGGAATACTTTTGCTGCTGCTGCTGTTGCTTCTGTTGGTACTACTCTTTCGTACTGACACATGACAGGACAACATGGCGACATCGAAACGACGATGATGACAACAACAACGGCAACGACAACAACATCAACAACAACAGCGACAACAACAACAGCGACAACAACAACAACAACAACAACAACAACAACAGCGACAACAATCATCAACGGCGATCGCGAAACCCCTCGAGTGCTGGACCTGTCCTTAGGTGGGACGACATGGTGGAACAACGAACGCGCTCGACCTGAGAGCACCTCCGACAATCGCGAACTCTCTACTCGTCAAACCAGTGACAGGCAGCGCTTGTAGATGGCTGACAGCAACAACAACAACAACAACAACCACAACAACAACGACGACAATATCAACAACAATAATTGTTGTTTTTATTGGTGTGGCTGCTGCTGATGCTGTCGTAGCAGAGTAGCGGCTAGCGATATGCCTTGAATCGTGGCCGTCATCATACTGACGCTTCCTGGACGAGAGCATCCAAGCACCCATCTTCTTCTTTTTCTCGTCTACTTCTATGAACGTCGGTCTGTCTCATCGTCATCATATTATTAACAGCACCATCAGCCGTATCATCATCATCATCGTCAACGTTATCTAGCTATTAGTAGTCCCGTTGTCCCGTTATGCCTTAGGGCGGTGATCAGAAAAGCAGCGGCAGCAGCAGCATGGACGTCTTTTGTCTTCTCGATTACCCATCAGTCAAAGTTTGTACTCTATTAGGCATACGGGATTTGCGTGCGGTAGAGCGTAAGAACAGGTAAAGCATAGTAGAACACAAACTTCTAATTTTTGTGTCTTATGTGCTTTGTGTATATATATATATATATATATATATATATAGAACGTTTATTTAAACACATAGCAGTCAACTAATGGCCAGTGAGACGCGAGAGTCAACCCAGCGTTTTCCGAATTTACACGTGCTGCAAGTAAATGCAGGGCTTCTGGTTGCTTCCGGCTCGTCAGACCCTGAGCATCGCCGCTGGGCGGTGACTGAGACACAAAGCTCTAAAAATCTCAGGCTGCTCAAAACATCGTCAGGATTATCTTTATAAACTAAGTCTCCAGCGTCGTTTGATTCTGCGTACGGGTGAGCAAGAGTATTTCAATGAATTAATATCAATGTATTGATGTTTAACGAAACAATAAACAGTACCATTGCCCATGACAAACAAATACCTAACAATAATGTAATTATCCATGACAAACAAATGCTTAACAATAATGCAATTATCCATTAGAAATAAATGCTTAACGATTATTTAATGAGTTGTGATTTAAGATCGCTTATTCAGAGTAAACGAGGTGAACGATCCGCTTAGCCCCCCCCCCCCCCCGTCGTGGTCATCGCTTCTGTCTTTGTCGTCATCTTCCATTGGTCGGCGGCTTAGCCCCAATAGGAACCTCCACTGACTACCCCACATCAACATGAGAAGCAGCTGCAACATCCGCAACAAAAGAAGAGACAGCATCAAGAACAACAGAAACGACAGCAATCGCCATTGGCGTTCACGACGACAACGGGATATATAGTCTATATCGCCATCTCGTCTTCGTTGTTCTTCGCTTTTCTTAACACACGACCCAGCTTGATGGGCCGCGCTACATGTTCTAAATGCAGAATACCGCGAACAAGCCCATCTTCCTGGCGGCCCTCTCTTTGTCGTTTCTCTCTATCGAGTGGTTCTCTCTCGACCTACAATAGGAGCGCGCGAGAGAGTACCATCTCAGAGTTAGGCATATACGGCAGGAACAGATGCGTACAGCCTTACAGCGGTATCCTAGTTACACTATTTTTGCTACCCTATATATATATATATATATATATCCTTGTTTTTGCTATATAAATTCGGTCAAGATGAATAGCAAACAAATCAAGTTACTGGCGGCAGTTTTGTATGCGTTTAGAGTAGAGCGTTCTGCTGCAGAAACTGTCCGAAACATTGGAACGTATTCGACTAGGACAGCATTTCAAACACGTCGTGCTTCAGTTGGTTGGCAAAATTCTGCTCCGGCAGCGTAAGCCTTCTGGATAAACCCCATTCGGGAAGCCTAGGAACAGAATCTCCGAGTGACCGCGTCTTGAGTTAGCCATGGACTTCGGCGCGTGTCACACATCCATCGCTACTCTACCTCGCAGCCATCGTTTTGTGTCAAATTTGAGTCAAACTAATTAGTAGTTCGGGATTTGAGCTAGTGCAACAAAATAGAGCGTCTAGCAAAATGCTCTTTTTGGCGTATCAGACACAACGAGTGTCCGTTTTTAGATCGAGTTGTCACCTGCGATGTAAAACATGGAAAACCCCCGTGATGTGTTCCAGGCCAACAAGCCCAGAAAACGCCATCACTAACCCATTGGCTCAAAATGTTGTTCTGTGTTTGATAATATAGGCATGCCATCGTCCACAAAGAGTTTATTCCTAGTGACCAAACGAGAGACACAAGTGTTTACTGTGCCCGATCAGCCCGATCGGGCATTTGCTATCCTCCAAAGAAAGAGACACAGTCCCGTAAATAGAAGCGACGTTATCTTCCACCAAGACAAGACGCGCATGTGTGCTTAGCGAGCCTGCGCAAGATAGCAGGCTTCGATTGGGAGATTTTGCCGCATCCACTGTCCTTGCCAAACATCGCACCGTCGGACTACTACTGCCTATTCAGATGTCTGCAGAGCTATTTACAGCGAAAAAAATTCACTTCACTCACAACGTAGTAAATCCCCACTTGCCATAGGGATCGGTGGTAGACTGGTCCAGATACGGACAAAGTCTAACACTGGAGAACACGTTTTGAGTTCGATAAAACGGTCGGTTAACTTGTTCGATTCTTAGATCAATGTTAACGCTGATAGATAGGAACTATTTTATCCATTCTATCCATTAGAAAAATAGCTAAATACTGTATACAGCGTATTACAGCGCGGGGAGTTTTGCTTGTTGCGGTTCTGCCCTGAACCCATTAGTCTCTTATCAGCTGACCTGGGTGTGTGTGGTCCCCCAAGAGCGGCATATGGTCGCCGAGCTAAATGTGAAAGCGTGGGCGCGTACATATACCTCGAATTCATTGAAACGGACATTGGCGCAGAAGTATGACATTATGGCACAGTCAACCGCTATACAAACAAGAAAATGTGGCTATATATATTTGTTTTATGGGCCCGTCTTCTCCGGACGTCAACGTTATTTAAATTCAGTAATTCTTCATTGAGCTTAAAATTTCCATAATTCCACAAATTCAAACAATTGTAACCACTCAGGGTATCTTGCAGAAAAGGTTATGGCCCGTGTCGCCTGCGCTATATATATACATATATATATATATATATATATATATATATATATATATAGAGAGAGAGAGAGAGAGAGATTATCAGTGTATATGTATTTAGTAATGAATTTTTTTAAAGTTTTTATATAAACAATACTAACCCCCTTTGACACAAAAGTTACTATGCGCCTTGGCAATTTAATTTGATAAATACCGAATTTCCTTTTTTTCTGCATGCTGACCCACTACTAAATGTCAATTTGAGCTTGTAGCATTATTTGTAGCAAACATGTTAAGCAAACAAACAGTCAAATGTTTGTCGTTTCTTCTGACGTTTTCCCAATCGTGTGCCACCCGTGCAATTTACGCCTGCATGCTCTGTGATACCACCCGACTAGACTGTCGGGTGGCGTCTGTGGTCTATGTATGGTTCGGGTCTCCCGTCGAGTGGACCCCGACCGTCGTCGCCAGGGATCACCTTCTACGCCTCAAAACACCCCACCCAATCCCGACGTGCCTGTGTTCAGCCACCATTGAAGCAGCCGTCTCAGCAGGGCCAACGCTGCCGCTAGCCGAACGAAAGAAACAAGCCTCAAATTATGTTGCGCGTCAATTGCCGACACTTGCTGGCCGAGTGCCGGCGAGCTATCTGCGCACGAAGACACCCAAGATGACGAGAAAGAACAACGAGTATGTTGATCATCACTATCATCATCGCAATGATAGATAGACAGATACATAGATAGATGCAGGTAGAAGTATCAACAATAAAGCGAAATGCCCAGCAATCGACATTGTTGGTGTAAATATGCGGCGTAATTTGCTTATTTTGGCGTTTGCCTGTTTTGCGTCGTTCGTTCTACTATCATTTGTTGTTGTTGTTGTGGCGTTGGGGGTGTTTCGGTAGTTTGCGGTGGTGCACTTGCCCCGCTGCCGCGCTGGCACACAGCGAGCGGTATGTATCAGTGTTGTTGTGATTGCTATGATCACGTGATTCCTATTATTTTCGTGTTGTTGCTGTTGCGTTCGCGGCGTTGGTGCCGTCGTGTCGTTGGCGTCGAAAGTAAGTATGACAACGCGCTCTTATTTCGTTATATGTATTGCGATGATAATTACGTGTTGCAATCTTCGCAGCCTCCAATCAGCCGATTGTCGACGGCCGCCAAATCCGTGGGGAATCTGCGCCACGAAGTTGGACTTTTGAGCGATAAAGAGCTAAAGAGCGGAGGAGCGGGGGAGCGGGGAGCGGGGGAGCGGGGGAAGCGGGGGTTAGAGAGGATGAGCGAAATACCGCGCGTAACCGCGTGCAACCGCGATGACTGGAGGGAAACGTGAAGGCTGGACGACGATTACACCCATGGAAAATGGTGGACCTTCTTCTTCTTAGGCAGAGGAACTTTCGCTGCTCGCAGCTCGAACGAGGCCAGGCAAAAGGGGTGGAGCTCGGGGCGTATGTGGTAGGGGGCGGAAGAACGACAGCTTGCTCGCTCGCTCGCTTGCTAGCTAGAAGCGAGCTGTGGTCGAAAGTAGGCGTCGGATGACGGACGCCACGCGATTAGTCGGTTATGCGGTAAACGCCAGTCAGTTCGTCTGTTCGTCCTACCAAACGATACGTTTCTAGCTTCACCCTATCTCTCTGCTTGATCTCTGCCTGTTGACAACGACAATAGGCATAAAAGCAACAGCAAAAACATCAACAACAACAACAACAGCTAAACAACAACACTGCCTACTGCAACAACAACAGTGCTTACTGCAACAACAAGAACATCATCACCAAAAGCAACACCGCCCACAACAACAGCAACAACACCGCCCACAACAACAGCAACAACACCGCCCGCAGCAACATCAGCAACAACAACAACACCATCATCAACAATTACACAATGCCATCAACAACTAAACAACGCGCAACAACAACCTCAACATCTACACCTCCCTAAACAACAACATCAACAACCACAGCAGAGGCGGTGGCAACAGCAGCAGCAGGCAACACGAAAAATGACGACAATGAACGATCCAGCTGTGGGTTCATTCGTCAGATTGCTGATTTGATTTGTTGTTGTTGTTGCTGTTGTTATCGTTGTTGGCGTTGCTATCGTTGTTGTCTTTATTGCTGACCGTGCTCTTGCTGGCGTTGTTGCTGCTGTTGCAGACGCTGACGCTGGCGATGTGTTTGTTGTTGTTTACGTTGCCGTGTTTGGTTTTGTTGTTGTTGTTGGTGTTGTTGTTGCTGCTGCTTCTACTTCTGCTAGCATCACCGCCGTCGTTGTGACGGTGAGAGAAAGACGGCAATGGGTGGACTCAATGGAAATCACCCATCAGCTTCTACAACTGCTTTTACTTCTACGATGGCCCCACCAACGCCACCACTACTGGAGACTTGAGCCGTATCGTAATGACTGGCCCGTACAAACCTCTGCGTGTTTGACTGACTAACTGACTGGGCGCTGTTCCACACGGCACGGACAAGAACGGCCACGGTTCTTACTCAGCAACAATACCAACAACAGCAACAACAACAACAACAACAACAAAAACAACGGCATCAACAACAACAACGGTAACAACAGCGGCAGCGACGAAGAGAACAACAACAACAACAGCAACTACATCAGGCAGAATAGTGCGTATTTGAAGCCACAAATGTTCATGCTTCTGTCCGCTACGCGGTCAAGCTTCTCAAGAAGTAAAACGATTTAATATTTATCTTCGTTTGTTCTCTTTCTCTCTCTCTCTCTTTCTTATTTATATATGTATATGTATATATATATATATATATATATAAATATAAGAGGCGAAGTCGCACGAAAACAGTCACGCCACTGTGACAGCCTGTATAGAGAGCCAGCATCAGAAGCAGCAGCAATAGTAACAGTAGCGCTAACAGCTGGTAGCGGAGCATCACCACACTAGTCTGGCGGCCGCCCGCAGCGTTTCTAGCGGCGGGCGTTGCCGAGCTGAACTCTCAAACCGATCACCTCGAACCGATACGGAAAAGTAAGAACCACAGCACACTGAATGTTTACGTGTCGTCGAGGAAATGTATCCCAACAGACACTTGTAACAACACACACCCGCATATACAACCACCCAAACACCCACTGACATTTAGACAGAAATACACCCTAAACACCACAAACGGGTAACAACAAGATTCGAAAGAGAGAGAGAGAGAGAGAGAGAGAAGGAGAGAGAGATAGAGAAGGAGAGCAACAAGAGGAGAGAAAATGGGCAAGAGAGAGGAACAGATGAACGAGGACGCCCAACGTAATGCGTTCAAAAACACAAATCGCTGAGGCTAGCATTGCCACGATTGGCGCGTGTTACATCTCGATCAAGGCTGTGGTCGGTCATGGTCTTCGATCTGGTTGTTGTTCTCTGTTGTTCTTGTCTTCCATGTACACATATCAACGTGAGATCGCTGCTAAGTCATAACATACACCATACCCCACCGACATGTGCGCCCTCGCAAAGACACACTATTATGGCAGACAAACGAACACATGAAAATTGGAAGAAAACGTGAATACGACATGTGGACGATGAGTAGATTAGGACGAGAAATAGATACGAAGAAAGGAAAATGAAACATATATTTAAAAGTGGAGAAGCAAGAAGAAGAAGAAACGAACGCGAAAAAAAGACGTGAAAGAACAGCAACAAAGAGGGGCTCAAACAGTGCTGTCAGTTAAACTGAGTCATCACTATTGAGCAGGAAAGCTTTCCAGATACACAAACACGAAAAAACGGCTGGTCGTAGAATCAATGATGATGACGATGGTGATATATTTGGTCTGTTAATATAAGACACATTGCGTGGATCGTGTGCGGCTAGCTGCACACAAAAAGATGGAAATTGTGCGGCTTTAGCGTTAGATGTGAGAAAACCACAGTACAAATAGCGGTAACAAATAAGCAGCACATGTGTATTGGCTAGAATTTTGACCTCGAGATCGGGATGAATCGAAGGATAGAATCGGTTGACCAGAGCAGATTTAAAGATACATGGTGAGTGCCTGTTCCTCCACATGTAGACAGCTGCTATATATGTATACACATCGAATATTTCCGGAGGACCGACCACTCAATCCCCAGTTTTCCTATTCGAAAGCCGCAAGCTTTTTGCTGAATGTGTATGCAGGTCGATCTTAAACAAACAAGGCCGGCCTCCAATGGCACTAAATATGCACATATTCTAGGTGGACCAAACAGTTTGTACCATAGACTACAAGCAATAGACAGACAAGCACCCTGTTTATAGTTCAGGATAGTCATGCCGAACCTCAACACGTCTAGTCCAATAATCCTAAATGGCCTCGATATGACGAGCAAAATATTCAAAATCCTTCGACACAAAATTCTCGTTTACAGCGTCTCATATCCTATCATTTTTTGCTCTAATATCCTTTTCGAGAGAGATACATCCTTCCGAAAAGATATCAGCGCACAGAGTTTCTGAGAACGCGGGAAACGCTCGACAATTTTGAACTTCGCGAGGGTCGCTGAAGGTCGCGTAATTTGCCCCTGGCAAAAAAGACAACTAATGATGATGACAGATGTTTCGCCGCGTGCGTGAAGTGGTGGATCCATGTTCCATCGGCAGTTACAAATCGGCCCCAAGAACTGTGAATTTCGTGTCAGAGGTTCTAAATTGCTCTCGAAAATTGACACGAGTATCTGTTGTTGCTCAATTGTTAGTTCGTGCGGTAGCCGCTTTGCTTTACTTTTTCACTTCATGCTTCAAAAATATTCATGCGTATTTGCTGATGCAATATTTAATGTACTGCAGCATAGCTAATGCCCACCTCTTCCGCTATTTCGCACAGCTTTAATCGGCGGTGAGTCATTACGACTTTATTTACTTCTAGCACAATTTTCTCATCTAAAGCTGTTTTTGGGCGTCCAGAACAAGAGGCATCCTCGGTGCCCATACTACCTATTTTAAATGTGGCAATCTATTGTACTGTGGGCCGGTACATTAGTTCGGTGAGCTGTATGTTACTTGGTTTTAATTTTTGTTTCAGTCAAGCCATCAAAAAATAATTTACACTCACAGCACTGTCCTCGTTCTGTCCGAAGGTAATTCGACGGTCTGACCTGTTACAGCTAAGGGACCTGCAACAAAGGCTATTCGAAACCAACCCACATTATACTTATTTTCGTTACTTTTTTTTTTTTTACTTAATGGGGGATTGGATGGTAATGCACCATCTCTTTTTATTGAGACATCTGTGCTCCCCGTTTTTTTTTCGATCATGGTCGATCTTTCATCCACTCCGGCATTTACCTTGTTTAAATTGGAAACCATGAAAACCAATTTGGGAGTAGCCGGTCTGGGTCTCGAACCCAGGCCTCCCGAATGAAAGGCAAAGGCTTTTGCCACTAAGCCATCTTTCTCGGTTACGCCCGAAGAACGTCTACCTCCGGCGCTGCAACGCTGTAGTCTGTATCAACTTTTTGAAATGATAGACAGGCGATGCTACGATCTTATTGATCCACCTAGTATATCTATATAAATGTGATCGGGATAAACTTAGGAATGTGTCATGCCTTTATCTTTGTTACTTCTAGCGTCAGATACCATTGGAAGTCCTGGGCTAATATTGAAACAATTTTGGTTTGCAACTGACGTATGAAAAACGTTTGTTTTACTAACAACACGTGTCACCAAACTCGTTGCTCAAAAAGTTGTCAGACAAGCGAAGTAGCGCAGAAACTGTACTGGGGATGATAATCAATTATTTTTTTTGGAGTCGAATCTAATTAATAATCAAATGTTACTTGTCGAACCTAAACTTAACCTCAATATATTCAGACTGTCGCGGAGCTCTCACACAAGGGACAATGATGGATAACTTTTCAGCTCCTTTATTAGTGTATGCTCTGAGTAAACATAATTATAAAATGAAAAAGATAGAGGTAAAAAAATAAAGGAAACAGAATAGAGGAAGTCAGATAAAGGAAATATATATATATATATATATATATAGAGGCGAGCACTGCCGAGTGTGCAAACGTATTGTAAATGATTAATAAATCATCACAATATTTTCTATATATACAGGTAGTTCTACAAGTTCTTAAAATTAGATTTTCAGAATTCGAATTTTTTCGCGCTTTTACCGCTATTGGAAACGGCAACTTTTCGAATGCTAGCAGTCAAAATATGATGGTGATTGGCCGTTGCGATTTCGTTTGATCGCTTTTCCCGTGCAACGTATCGGCGTGATTTTGAAAAATTGAGAAAAAAAGTTTCGAGTGGTTATCAAGCGTTTTTATTTCAAAAGTTGGAATGCGACCCAAGTGAAAACTGAGTTAGACGAGGTGTACGGTGACTCTGCGCCATATTTTGCCACTGTTTCCAACTGGATTAATGAGTTAAAAAGAGGTCGCAGGAGCACCGAGGATGAACTACGTTCAGGACGCTCAAAAACGGCAACTGATGAGGAAAACGTGGAAAAAGTGCGGAAAATCGTTGCCGCAGATAAGCGAGTGAACATTAAGGAGATATCAGAGGCCTTGGGGATCAGTTTGGGTAGTGTGCATTTCATCCTGCACGAGAACTTGAAGATGAAAAAACTCAGAGCAAAATGAGTGCCGCATTTGCTCAACCAAGGCCAAACAGACGCACGTGTTTCCGCTTCACAGCGAAATTTGGCCAAGATGTCGAAAAATCCGTCGGATTTTTGGCGCAGATTCGTGACCGTCGATGAAAGCTGGGTCCATCACTACACTTCCGAGACCCAAGAAGCATCTCGCCAATCGTGTGCACCTGGTGAAGGACCTCCGAAGAGGGTGCGGACAACTGCATCGGCCGGAAAGATGATGGCTACGGTTTTTTGGGACCAACGTGGAATAATTCTGGTCGACTACCTTGAGAGCGGTAAAACGATCACGGGAGAATATTATGCAAGACTGTTGGACTGCCTGAAGCAAGAACTCATCGTGAAATGGCCCGCTTTGCAGAAGAAGGTTGTCCTGTTTCACCAGGACAATGCTCCCGCACACAAGTCGCGGCAAGCAACGGCAAAACTGGCCCAACTGAGGTTCGAACTTATTGAACAACCTTCCTATTCTCCAGACCTGGCCCCCTCTGATTATTTCCTCTTCAGACATTTGAAGAATCGTCTCGGTGGAAAGCGTTTTTCCAGCAATGAAGAGGTTACAACTGCTGTCAATGCCTATTTTCAGTCTAAAGACGCAGAATTTTACTCAAGAGGTATAAATGCTCTGAAATCTCGGCGGGAAAAGTGTATTGAGCTTCTCGAGGAGTATATCAAATAAGAAAAAATTAAAAACAAGATTTGGAAAATTCTTGGTTTTCATTTTAAAAACTTGTGGAACTACCTGTATATATATATATTTATATACATATATACATATATATAGGCTCTTCCATAACCGTATGAATTTATTTTAAGGTTTAGTCGAACTCGGCAAGCAAATAATTTTTCCAATGGAGGGAGGGGCGGAAACGTCGTGTTTAGGAGTGAGGATAAAATTTATAAAATAAGTTATTCTGCTTTTTTTCTGCTACATAGTTGTGCAAAATCTACGTTTGCGGTAGAACCACTCAATGCATGAAGGTTTGGCGGAAAATTCTGCATATATATATGAATGACACTTACGATGAAGCTTTCACGTGCAGAAGTGTAAAATTTTGCCAATTCCACAAAACGTTTGCGACTAAAAGATTATTCTCATGGAATACCAAATTTAATGCCCATCATTTTTGTACCAAAGCAATGTTGCTGCGTTATGTTATTGCCAAATATTTAAGATTTTTTGATAGCCGTATCGAGAGCAAAGCCCTGCATACTTACATAAGGTGTATAAGAAAGTTAGGTACATGTTGTGAGATTTGGTAGAATTCGGCAAGAAAATGTCTTTTCCGAGGAGGCGGCGGAATGGCGTTGGAAAAATTTTAGCGACGTAAAACATAATGATACATGAAAGCTTCGACGTAAAACATAACATTTATGACTGTCCAAACAGCTCAATGACTCGGCAACTACGTAACGCACCATCACTTTTGTACGAAAATGATGGGCATTAAATTGGTTATTGCCTGAGATAGTCTTTTGGACGTACATTTTCGTCCGTAACAGCAACATTTTACGATTCTGCACGCAAAAGCTTTAACGTAAGTCATAACAACATATCGATTTTTTATGACTTCCCTTAACCTGATTATTCGCCTTTCGCTAGATTGCGCCTGGTATTATTCAGATTATGCAGACTTTTTCATATCGCTGAACACGCCGGAATGATTAGTTCCTTCATGCGTTGGTTCCCTCGCAAACGTAGATTTTGCACAACTATGTAGGAGAAGAAAAGGCAGAGCATATTATTTCATAAATTGTATCCTCACTTTTACGCAAGACGTTTCCGTCACCTCCTTCCATTAGGATAAATATTTTTCTGCCGGGTTCTACCAAACCTTAAAGTAAGTTCATACGGTTATATATATATATACATCTATATATATATATATATATATATATATAGATATATACATATATATATATATATATATATATATATATATACATCTATATATATATATATATATAAGAAAAAATACAAAGCCCTTGCCTAGACTCACACTTGTACTCAAGCCTCTGCCTTTGCAGTTATCGTGAAATTAGGTAATATGTCCTATGCTGACGTTTTACATGCTCTTATACACGATGTTTAGACTTGACTTAGGTGTCTGCGCAAAATTACCTTATAATATACATGGAGACAATATGCACAATGAGAACGATAGCGCAGATATATATATATATATATATATAGGCGGAGTTCTGTTCATTTCACCCAAATAGCGAGACATGTTATCATGCTGCTTTTGCCTGGCGAACTGTATATTTATATATATATATATATATATATATATATATATATATATATATATATTGCGCATAAATAAATAGATCACACAGTAGCAAACGGATACATTAGATTGATCATAGAGAGCCAGGCATATATCGTGTTTAATGTCCAGGCGCGCCTGAATCGGCCGGTCCCTGTTGCAGGGATCGCAGTTCATCATCATTCTCACCAACAGGGCGGCTGTCCTCGACGCTGGCCACGCAGCTGCCTACCATTCGAGAGGCTTGGCTTGCCCTCTCCGGCAAGGCCAACTTCCCCAGCTCTGATCGCTCGTTCGCCGAGCAGCTCGCCCCATTCGTGTGTGTTTCTGAATGAGCGATAGAACCAGCCGAGCAGCCAATCAGCTGGCTGCAATAATGGCGGATGTAGCTGATGTTGCCGCAAAGGGCTGCGACGCCGATGGTACTCAGTGCTCTATTCATACAGATATATAAATATATATATATACATACATATATCGACGACTATATATCGGACTTCTCTCTACATTAGACCCCGTGGCCGATTTCATTAGCGACACCCTGTATATTCTACTATGACGTACCATCATTGTCTTTGGCGTCATCATCACCATCATCATCATCATCATCATCATCATCATCATTAGAGTCATCGACAGCTGCGCCGTCATTGTCATCAACATTACCGCCCCCGTCACCGCCACCATGGCATGGTTGGCATCACCACCATGATCTATGGTTTGTATCCAACTGTCTTCTTAGATCGGTCGATTGGATCGGACGGACGGACGGATGGACAAACAGACAGATCGAGGAGGTTCGAGAGCCTTATTGGATTGGGAGCGTTCGAGAGGTCTTATTGGTTTGGGTCGGTCAGCGCACACAATGCTGTAACAATTAGGCTCCGCTGCCAATTTGCAACGTCCGCCACGTCACCATGATCATCACCTCATAATAATAATAATAATAATAATAATAATAGCAGTTAATGATAATACAAAACGTTTTCGCCTTTGCTTACGGACAATTGCAGCATCAAAACCAGCAGCTTCAGTCCCCAGAGCCACAGCACCGACAACAGCAGTGGCAGCGACACTGCCGGACGCAGCATCCGCCGTTTATCTACGGCCAATCTTGAACATAACGATGCATTGGCTAATACAATGGAGATGGCGCGTCAAACCCCCGCTGGCGACGATTTGCTCAAATTAACCTTTGAGATGCAGTCAGCTGCAGTGTCCTAACACAAGTGTTATATATATATATATATATATATATATATATATATATATTATCAAAAGATTAGCTTAGCTAATGTGTCTAGAGGGCGTGTATGGTGACGCGTCCGTTTCGTTTAGGCCACCCAAGACTACTTCAGCAGCCCAACCTGCTAGAAGGGCACCTCGGTGTATTGTCCAGGACGCTGTCCATTCAGTATAGAGCGCACAAATGCCCCCTGTGACCCAAATTAGGCGTGTTGAATGCTTGTCAATATAGGATGCCAACACGCCTAGAAATCGCAAAGCGTGTTATTTGTAGAGAACTAGCAAGATTATACAGCTAGTGAAGCAGTAGATAATTCTGCACAGGTGAACCCTGGGCCAGACCCATGATTGGCTATTTAGAGAAAGGAACTGTGCGTCCGGTTCACCATATAGCGGTGTCTTCCAGAGAACAGTAGCTGTTTAACGAGTGGTGTGTGATAGCAACATTGAGAGTAGGCATCGGAGAATAGGCAGACACCTATGTGGTTTTGGCGCGCAAATGCCTCGCAAAGGTCGTGGATTGCCCGAAACCTGTTCAAAGAAACTTATACATAGTAAGAAATTTGGGTCAAAGCGTCTCCAATTTTGTTCCAGTCACGGCCTTCGTCGTTTGCGGGAACCGTAGTAGTGCCGCGGCGCATGGAGACCCCGTCGGACGGCAAGCTGAGTGCGTCCTTGTTGAGGTGTCGCCTGTGACGCGGCTGTAAAAGTAGCCTGTGCTGCGCTATCCACGTTGACGCCAGGAGCGTTGGCGTTTAGTGCGCTAACAGTGCAACAGTGCGCAACAGAGTTGATGGACTTCGCAGTGCGCCAACAGAGCTTGAGGAGAGCTAAAACGTCCTCGTCTGTCTCTGTCGCGCGAGTCCGGGCCTCTAAGTAAGTGGCCGCCGCTTTGGAGTCTAACGGAGCGCACCGGATACAGATTGCCCCGTCAGAGGGGGCCGGATCTAGTGCGCCTGATAAGCCGGCGCCTCGTTCTATTCTTTGCGTAGAGCCTCTATCGAGTCTTAAAGAGCCGAAATGTTCTCGTCCGCGTGCAGCCGGGCGTGTCGAAGGACGAGTCGACCCGAATCCGAGGCTGCCGCAACCTTGAGGAAGTTTATCCCGAGCTTCTGTGAAACCACCTTTAGCTTGACCTTACATAAAGCCTTTCTAGGCCTTGCATAAGGCTACAACCTCCTTCACATTTCCTTCAAGGATATCAAAGACGTCCTAGAAGAAATGACTAAGTTGGGCGTCGATAATGCGAAATTCTTCGGGACATTTATGGGAGCATTTTGGGGACTGGTTGAACACGACTTACAATAATAATAATAATTATTATTATTATTATTATTATTATTATTATTATTATTATTATTATTATTATTATTATTATTATTATTATTATTATTATTATTATTATTATTATTATTATTATTATTATTTTTATTATCATTATTTAATAGTTTTATTTATATAACTTTTTCATGTTAGCACTTTGGAGTGTTACAATTGTCTCCGCATGAACGTGTACTCACGGGTTCTCTAACCCAGGATTAGCCCAGTTCAACAATGTGCCCCGAACAGATGCTGCGTTTCCTCGTTGAATGTCGAGTGACAGCCTCTGACGCAAAAATTCCGATGCCCTCGCGTCTCCCGTGGAAAGGTTAAGGCATCTGCCTACGCGCTGAATCAAATTCAGTGTAAGCGGGCCTGGTCCTCCCATTGTTTCAAACGCCAACGGATAAAATTGGTGCGGATAACCAACGTCAGAGTATTTTCTACATTCGTTAGCTTCTGCTAACCTGGACGCATGGCCTGCCTGGTCCTCTCCTGCACCGACCATCAAAGGGGCTAATGAGTCGGTTACAGTTGCGTCCCAAACAAGCATGCGGCCACGCTCGAAGGGGGTTAGGGTAAGGCCGTCAGGCCTTTTTCCATCGTCTCTGGATAGACCCGGGGGTTCTAGTATGCACGGGAAGCCGGCAGACCTCAGTGCTCGACTGAAAGTGTCATTTAAAGCCGAGTGGCGTGCTCTTAGGCCTGCGCTTAAAGCGCATGACAAGCCATGATGGGCCAACGCGTCTACTAAATAACCACAACGACATCGGTGAGGAACGACTAAGTCAGCACCAAGCCGCAGTCCTGTGCTAATGCGCGTCGTCTCGTCATCCAAAAGAGTCCCTATTCGCGGACAAGGTAGGGCATGTAACCAAGCTCCAGCCCCTTGACTACTTACGGCTCGAAGCCTGGCTTTATCAGCCAAGGTGGGGGCTGTATCGATCAGGGTTGCTAATCGCTTTTCTTGCAAAGGGGTTATCCAGCTGCTCTGTTTAGTTCTTTCGACGGGAGGGGAGTCAAATAAGGATGACAATCTGTCGGTCAACTCTTGTAGTTCTACGTTATAGGTTTCCCACCCATCGTTATCCAATAATGCCCTAACCCTCTCCGTAGCCTGAGTCAAGGATGACACGATCGCGGGTCCTGCCATCATGACCGCGTCCGGCATACCTAAGCCGCCTAGAGAGACCGGAAGCATTACCTGATCCCTTGCAACAGCGGTAAGCTGAATATTTAATATCTTCTCTAAAGTAGCTAAGCTAAGATCGTTAAAGGGCTGTAAAAGTTCAGGCGATGAGGATAAATTGCACCCTCTAACTAGGTGTGTTAACCTCGTGGCTGAAAAGCAAGATCTAAGGAGAAACAGTCCACAGTGGGCCCCTAATTGGGGTAGTCTGTCTGTGGCAAAGTCCAGTTTGTCCTTTCGGCCGGCCTAGTGCTTTTGCAATTCCATCCGGCAACAAGGGCACACCTAGCAGCTCCAGGTCAGCCTTGTCAACAATGCGACAACCAGGGAGTAGGCCAAGGAGGCCCGTTAAATCTAATGGTTCAATTTCGTTATGGGTTGTAACATATACTTCACATTTGCCCGGGTTTAGGGTAAGGCCACTAATCACACCAAAGTCAATAACCTTTCGAATGTCGTCCAGTACTGTCGGAAGGTCTCCGCCCAGAACGCCGTCATCCAGGTACCATACGTTAAGGGGGGATCTCAGTGCATCCACCATTTCCTTGATACACAAACAGAAAAGTAGAGGACCCAGGGGATCGCCCTGCTGAAGATCTGTTTGCGATAGCATAGTGTTGTGTGGCATGACCAGATGTGATGATTGACCGTACGCCAAATTCGTTTGGTGAAACAGTAAGGGTGCCCACGACTTGACGGACCGGAGTAGGTGGTCTCTTCGAACGCTATTAAAAGCGTTTTGAAAATCCAGTTTGACCATCACCGTCGGCCTTTTACGCGATTGCAGGAATGCCCGGGTACAGTGTACTGCTACCTCTGTACCGCCAGGGGTGGCGAATC